>CM052452.1:656074-673305 GCA_028533085.1 Varecia variegata
GGAGATGATAAAGTGTTTGGAGAAGGTGGCCTGTGTCCCCCACCCCACGCCAGCCTCTCCCTAGCACTCTCTTCTTTCTTCTCTTTCTCTCCCTGCAACCCCCCCCCCGCCTCTCCCTCTCTGTCTCTCACTGTCTCTCTGTCTCTGTCTCTCTCTGTCCCCCGCCCTCCGTGACGAGGCCATGTCTCATGTCTCTCTGTGGCCCGTGTGCCTTGCACAGTGTCTAAACCCACTTGTCAGTCAATTATCTGTTCCAGGAAATGACAAGAGACACTGAAGTCTAACACTCATCCCAGGTGGGTCCCTGAGGAGAGGTTAGTGCAGTCGAGGGGTCGATGCTTGCTCCCCTGGAGCCATCTGGAAGCCACTCAGTGCCCTCTGACTCTGGGGAAGCTTCTCTGGTTACAGGTGGCCAGAGGCTTCCTGGGGGGCAGCCGGCTCTTCCCACCACGTGCCGGAAATGCCACAGTGATTCCTGGGTGTTCGACCGGATACGAACTCAGCCGAGTTTAGCGAGGAGGGGAGAAATCCCAAACAAAATTGATTTATAGTTTATGTTTCCTCTGCCGTGACTGCTTCCTGGAAACCTCTCTCTGGCTTGAAGGAGCTGGTGGCGGCAGGATGTCCCGGGAGGGAGGGGCCCCGTCTGCACCGGAGCTGGGAGGGCAGGACGCGCCCCCACACCCTTCCCCGGGGGCAGCGACCTTCACTGGGGATGTCTTGAGGACCTTGGCAAAGAAGTGCCAAGTGGTGTGTGCGGATTCAGATTCATGGCACACAGGAGAAAATATTCATTAAGGAAACACAGTGTAGTCACCTCTTCTATATACATGAGAGTTTGCTTCTAAATTCGGTGCTCAAGGCCAGGAAAAAGCATTTATAGACAAAAAAACATCTTTCTGAATATCTTAAATTGCTCATAAAATACAGCGGCCTAGATTTGTGCATGCAGCCGGCACAGTGAGTTTTATGAAAACTCAGTTGGAGAGCCTTTGAGCTCAGTGAAAGGAGAAGTTGTTCAGGCATTCGAACCCATCTGCCTTCGAGAAAACGCTCAAGTGCCCCTGAGGGGAAGTGGTGACGAGGGGTCCTCAGGTCCCCCCGCCCTGGGGCGACGGGAAGCCTCTCCCAGGCGGAGCAGGTTCATCTGCTTTGTGGCAGGCGCTGGGCAGGGCAGGGCCTCAACAGTCGGGGGGCCTCCGGTCGCAGGGGCTAGTCTCGCTCTGCGTCCGGAGAGGAGACTTGCCCACCTCCGAGGCACAGCGGGTCACCGCCCTGCCTCACACACGCCTCCAAGGCCCCGTAGGGGGGAGGACTGGAACCAAGGCGAGAGCGGACATGGGGTCGGGAAGTTTGCGTTTTGGTTGTTTGCTTCGAGGGAGGTAGTTTCTGAAAATCAACACACATGCATTGATTCCTTGCAACGTGACCTGCCCCAGCCCAGGTCCTACAGCCCTTGTTAGGGTCAGAGAAGGTCAAGGCCATGGGTGTCTCCTTGGGTGGAAAGAGGAGCCCACAAGGCAGGGCGTGGCCCACAGTGCTGGGAAAATTGTCAGTGACGGTGACGGCCACCGGGGGTGGTGCTTGCTTCAGAAGGACTTACGTTTCTGCGGTTACTAAAAGCTTAAGTTAAAAAAACAGAAGAAGGCCCCATCGTGGCCGGCCAGGCACTGGTCACAGACGGTCCCGGGCTTGGTGGCCTCCGTCAGCTTGGCCATCTCCGCCCAGCTCTTCCCACGGCCCTTGTAAGGGGACGCCGTCTCTGCTGTCCCCCAGGCCTCAGGGATCCTCACACGGCGGCACCGTCTTCCCACGTCTGTGCGCGGCACCTGGCCTGGGTTCACTCTGGGGGGCGTATTTGTGTCTGTTTTGTTCTGGCTCTAATGCCCAAGGCCCACGGCGTACCACGAGCACAGTGCTCCGAGAATATCTGTCGAATGAGCAAGTGAGTAGTGTTTTCTCCCAATGATTCACTGTTTCTGTTTGAGTGAATTTATCACCCCCACACCGATGACTAGAAGGTGACTATACAGTAGACGTGGTGGGAACGAGACCAGGCCATGAGGTTCCCGAGGGGTCCTCGGCCACCAGAGTCCTGCTCTTTCTTTGTTAGAAAGGAAGGTTCCCAAGTGAGAGGGGACGCCCTAGCACGAGGCTGGGAAGAGATCAGGAGGCCGAGGGAGGCTCCAGAGGGAAACCCGTCTCGTGGTGTGAGCTGTGTCTTGGCGTTGCTGAACTGGGTGCCCGTTTGCTGCCGAAACTCACGCCTGGCAGGCTGGGCCCTTCCCTGGGGCTCTGGTCCCTGTGCAGAGCGGTGGCCCAAGGCAGGTGGCTGCGGGTGCAGGGCCTGGGGCCGCCCCACGGCAGGGGGTCCCGGCTCTCTAATCAGGAACCCAAATCCCACTGCAGCTTCAGCAGGATGAGTTACTAACAGTAAAGTCCCAGCCGGGCCTGCAACAGAGAGGCAGGGGGAGGGGAGAGGGGAAGGAGGAGAGCAAAGGACACCGGCTGCAGTGTGGCAACTTTCTAGACAGGCAGGCGGCTCCCCCACACCCGCCTAAGATGATGGGGTTTGCGTTACCGGGCGGCAGACCCCACGCTGCGACGGTGAACTTGGGGAGCCCGTCCGGAGATTCCCCTCCGGCCACGACAGCAGGCAGTCGGCCCAGCCACCCTCTGTCCCGAGAGCAGCCCTGGCTGGGGTTCCAGGTGACGTTTCAGGGCAGCTGCAGGAGGACGGCAGCCCGTCCCCACCCCTGCCGAGGAGGGTGCCCCCTCGGCATTGTCTCCGTGAACAAAGGACGGGCAGACGCTGGCAGAACAGCCTGCAGGAACCGCAGCTAGAGGGGTGGGGAGGATCCGGGAGGTGCCCGGCTTGGGACCCCCGCCGCCTCCACACCTGTTCCCGCACACACCTCTGTGGAGCGCCTCCCGGGCGCGGATAAGGTGTTTGTTTCTAAAAAGGGGCTCCCGCTTCCGCTGTGCACAAGCAATTCCATTGTGGAAACGCTCTAAGATATTCCACTTGGTAGGAATGTGGTTTCCACCGCAAAGCGCTTCCTATTCATTTGTGAGTTTTAATTCCGAAGACGGCTCACCGCTGGCTCCAGACGGCCTTTCCAGCCGAGGTCGTCAGTCTCCAGCCTTCCCCGGCTCTGCCTGCGAGTGACGAGGTTCCCGCGCTGCCAGTCCCGACAGTCGGAGTTCGCGGCCGGAAAGACAGCGCCGTGTGTCCCGCGCCCTGGCTGTTCTTGCCGGGAGTGGCAGTGGCACGTCACTGGCGTGTTCCCCCCTGGGGTGATTAATGGGCCGCCCCCCCAGCTCAGTTTCACGGCTCCCCCATTGTTGCTGGTTTGCTACAAAAAGTGAAAAAATAGCAAACACCCCCCGTCGGAGCACCAGCACCTCCGCTGGCCACGCTGGGTGCACGGTTGTTGACGGGGCTGGCTTTTCCGTTCTCCGACGTCCTCCGTGCACCGGGCTCTTGGAGACGCCTGCGTTTCACTCAACCTGAGGACACTGAGGACATTTCGGTTCTGTGGTGTTTTCTCCCCTCTGCGTGTGCTGCTCAGCCTGCAGGGTTGCCCCGTGTCCAAGGGAGGACCCCGACCCCGTCTGACCGCAGAGGCGTGGGAGCAACGGAGCCCTCGGCGCCGGGGGTGAGCTCCGTGCAGACCTGCACCTTGGGGCCTTGGGGAGACGAGTTCGATAAACACGTCTTGGGTTATTTCCCGCGGGGCAGCGGCCCTCAGCAGGGATGGCTTGTCCACAGACGTCCGTCTGCAAGCCCAGCGGGCCCCAAGCCTCTAGGAATAACTCAGGCCGGCGGTGATCCCGACTTTGAAGTGTGCTGGGCTAAGTGATTGCATTTGCAATTCAGCTCTGCAATCTGCATATTTCATAATCCTGGAACTATTTTCTGAAAGGACAGTTTATCC
Source organism: Varecia variegata (assembly GCA_028533085.1). NCBI lineage: Eukaryota > Metazoa > Chordata > Mammalia > Primates > Lemuridae > Varecia > Varecia variegata. The sequence goes on from CM052452.1 coordinate 660,013, forward strand.
TTCATTGGCTGGAAACTTGACAAAAGTAAGTCTTACGAATTTCCACATCAGATCTGCCACGCAAGACGCAGGCGGGGTCCCAGTCTCAGGACCCCTGGTCAGCGTCTCGGTTCCCCGTCCGAGAGCCGGGGGCCTCCCTGGGGAACGTGGCTGGACAAGCCGGGCACTGGCGGGGCCTCAGCCCAGGACGGCGGCGACCACGTTGGCTTCCCGACCCCTGAGCAGGTGGCTGTCTGTGTCAACGCGAGTCTGGCAGTTCCCCCTCTAACTGCCATCCACACGGACGAGAAACTCACTTTCTGGGCTGTTTAAAAGGCACTGAAGAGCTGCGTTGTCTCGCAGCACGGAAGCGAGGCCACGTGTCGGACGGTGGCTCAACAAACGTGGCCGCGTGGGCCTCCCCGCTCAGCCTCCGGCCGCGGCCTCCCCAGGGAGCGTCCAGATCCGAGCGGTGGCTCTCACGACCCTGTCCCTGCCAACCACGCAAACCCCACGGCCGACTTCCCGCGGACGCCCGTGACGCCTGCCCGCGTGTGGAAACAGGACAGGTCACCGTGTGCAGAAAGGATGAGGGACCCGGACACGGGGACCTCTTCATGCCAACACCTGTCCCCTCCTGGGGGCCTTCTGGGGGCTCCGCGACTAGGTCACGGGCCGTGGTGCCTCCGGTGCTGGAACCGGCGCTCGCAGGCCACAGGCCTCCGTGTGTTTGGATAAAGGCGGCATCTCAGGCGTCCGTCAGCCATTCCTGCCTCACGTAAACCCAGTTGGCACCAGACTCCTCTTCCCTGACAGTGCTGGTATTGTGTTCCTCGTGGATGTTTTGTGTTAACCGTGTGCTTTGATGTCGCGTTGGGACGTTGCTCCTGTCGACCACCGAGGGTTTGACGCTGAGCGTCACCCCAGCCCAGCGGGTGGGAGGCGGCTGCCGGGACCGGGAAGTGGCCGGGCTGGCCTGGACGGCGCCCGGTGGCGGCGGGTGGTGTTGGGCCCAGGTGGGAGGACACATTTTGGATCTGGGAGGACGGGCAGGCTGCAGGGCCTGGGGGTGTCTGGGCTGCCGGTGAGGCATCCGTGGACGCAGCTGGGCTGGGCTGTGCCGTCAACGTTACAGAGAATACGCTTGGAGTCGTTGGCCACACGTGCCGTCCAGGGTCACAAGCCCAGACGAGGAGAAAGTGGGGGCTGAGAAGAGGTGAGTCCCCGGCCTGAGCCCAGCGAGGACCCAAGTGGAAGGACCCAGAGCGGGACCGGTTGTTGAAAGGCAGTAGCCACGAGGGACAGGTGACCAGCAGGCCAGCTGCTCCCGGCAGGCCCGGGAGGACGCGGGCCCAGGCTGGCTGTTTTCTTAGCGGGGAGGTGACCTCGATAGAGCCGGAGCAGGTTGAGGAGAGGGCAGAGGGATGGAAGATTAGAGACAGCAAACGCGGGCAGCCCTCTCAGGTGCTCTGCGGCCCAGCCACGCTGCTCCTCCCAGCACCCCCCCCCCACCGGGGCCTTCGCTGGGGAGCGGGGGGTGGGCGGGGGTAGCCGGGCGTCCTGCAGCACCCTGGCCTCCCCCACGGGGCGCTGGTCACCCCAACCCCAGCCCAGTGTGGTAACCAAAGTGTCTCCATGTCTTGCCAGCTGTCCCGGGGCAGAACTCGCCCATTGAGCCCTGAGAGGGGGCTGAGCGGCCGGGGGAGGGGCTGGAGGCGTGTCTGAGACGGGAGAGGTGGGGGATGGGGTGGGGGTTGTGGGGGGTGGGGTGGGGGTGAGGGTTTTGGGGGCGTCTGATGGCGGGAGGAAGGGAGAGGAGGGGTGGAGCCCTGTCCTGCAGGGGTGGGAGGCTGCGCCCCGGGTCAGCGCCCCGTGGGCAGGGCCGGCACCGGCATTGCCCGAGTGTGGGCAGGAGGCTGCGTCCGCCCTTTTCCCAGCGAGGCGGGAAACAAGGTCACCTGAGGCTGAGAACTGCAAAGCACCTTCCTTTTCTTTCTCCTTTTTTAGTACAGATAGAGCACTAAATAGAGTTTTCAAAAGAAAGTGCATTTGGCTATATGTTATCTGTCTCCCTTCAGAACAGGCACACGCCACATGCGTGTTGTGAGGTGGGGGCGCTGGGGCCGAGAGAGGCTCTGAGGGCCGAGGACCAGCCTCGTGCCTGGGCCGAGAGGGGACCGGCTGGGACCAGGTCACTCCAATCCGTCTGTCACCTCCACCCCGCGGAGCTGGGCTCCTGCCTCTGTGGGTCTTTCCCGGGTGGTGGTGGCGGGGGTGGGGGGGAGAGACGGATAAGGCCCGAGCGTGGCTGGGGAGGGTGGGCTGCATGGCCCCCACCCTGGACGCCGTGTGCCCACCAGCCTGCTCCGTTCTCGGGGTGAAGGCTGCCCCCCTTCCACTCTGCGATGCCCCTTCACGTCTCTGGCCGAGACCCGGGCAGGGGCCGCCTGTGGTCCGGGCATAAAGCTGGTTTTTCCCTGGGGCCATGGGACCGATGCCCTGCGTGTTTTTTTTTAAAACTATTATTTATTTCAGGATATTATGGGGTTACAAACATTTTGGTTACACGTTATGACTTTGCCACACCCAAACCATGATTTGGGGTGTGCCTTTTCCCCACACAAGGCTCACGGCATCCATTAGTTGTGGGTTTACCCCCCCAGCCCCCCGAGGGCTAACGAGGAGGGATGCGTGACGCGTTCTGAGCCCCGAGGGTCCGGCGCGCTTGGTCCTCTGCGCCACCCGCGGAGGCAGGCTCCTCTCGGACTGGCTTCCCCCAGGGAGGCAGGACCCCGGAGGGCGCACGATCGGGGGTCGGGGTGGGATTGGAGCCTGGGCACTGCCAGACCACGTCCCGCAGAGACTGGTCGGGAGGACGCGGCCTGGTCAGCTCAGTGCAGGGGCTGTTACGTCTCCTGCGTCTCTCAGCAGAGAGGGACTATTTTTACTTTTAACAGAATAGCTCAGTCAAATGACCTCTGTGTGCAGTCCCAATCTGAGACCCAGCAAGCTTTGATTTTATTTCCAAGTCAGAAAATAACAGACAGGGTCTGGGTTCTGCAAGGGACTATTTTCACACTGTTTTGAGAAAATTGCGGAAAATGCCTGTTAATATTCCGAGTGCTTGAGCACGTAGCCGCGGGCAGGGGAAGCCGACAGGATTGTCTTAATCGGTGGGAGCAGAGTGTTGAGGTTCAGACGTGGGCTGGACCCCCGCGCTCAGGGTCCCGGCCCCCCCCACCGCCTGCCTCTCTCACAGCCTCAGGCAGGCTGCTTCCCAGCCTCGGTTTCTCCATCTGTGAAGTGGAGCAATAGGGCTGCTCACCTCTGGGCCGTCCTGAGACTGGAATGAGGGAAAATCACAGGTTCTGTAGCAACGCCTGACGGGCTCTGTGCTCAGTGAGGACGGAGCATCAGCCGCTATTTCTCATTTCCGCCATGCTGACCTCCCCAGCCCGACTCCACTGGATCAACCCCCAGTTCCTTTTCTGATATGGCCCCACCCCCACCCAAAGTGCATAATCTGCAGCTTCCACAGGAAATCAGGGAGATGGTTCGGTCCAATTCACACGTCATTCCTAGAACGAATTCCGTGTTGTGCGGAGGGCAGCAGGTGTGGCCGTGTGCAGAGTGTGGCATCCAGGAGTCAGGGTCAGGTAGAGGGAGGCGCAGCCGTGCTGCCTGCTCTCTGGGACAGCGTGTCGCGGGTGAGGCAGACACTCACAGGAGCGCAGGCAGGATGGCCGTGAAGGGCAAGTCGGGACAGCTTCGTGGAAGAGGAGGTGTCTGAGCCCCACATCTGCAGTGGGACAGATCTGGGTCCAAATCCCAACCTGGTGACCTTGGGCAAGTCACCGCCCCTCTCCAAGGCTCGGCTTCCACATCTGTGAAAAGTGAAAAATGATTTTCCCTTTGTGAGAGTACAGTTGAGGGGATTAAACAAGATGATGCAAGTAACGTGCTTGGCAAGATGCCGTAACTATTTATCATTATTATTTATTATTTGATTTTATTTCCAAGTCAGATATTATGGGGGTACAAACATTTTGGTTACATATTATGAGACCATGTAGCAGGTCTTCAAACGCCAGCCGGGTAGGGAAAGAGAAAGGGTCGGGATGGGGCAGGGTTTGGACAGGTGGTGCATGACACCTGGTGCAAAATAGGTCCTTAGTAAGTATTTATTGACTGGTCAATATATATGGATGGGTAGGTGGGTGGATGAATGGATGGGTGGGTGTATGGATATGTGGATGGGTGGATGGATGGATGGGTGTATGCATATGTGGGTAGGTGGGTGGATGGGATGGGTGGATGGATGGGTGTATGGATATGTGGGTAGGTGGGTGGATGGGATGGGTGGATGGATGGGTGGGTGGATGGACAGGTAGATGGATGGGTGGGTGGATGGACAGGTAGATGGATGGGTGGGTGGATGGGTGGGCAGATGGACAGGTAGATGGATGGACACTGCAGGGTGAGCAAGTCCAAGCACTGAGAAGGGGAAGATAGTACCTGGAAGGCTAGAGTAGGAGAGAAGGCCAGGAATGTAGGTTGGGTCCCGGTGGACCCATGTGGAGGTGAAGAACACACTCCGCACAAGTGTGGGGCTGGGAGCTGCGTCTTTGTCTTGAGCGCAGGCAGCAGGGCATCGTCCCTGTGGGCAGAGACACAGAGACACAGCCACAGACCCTGCCCAGGGCTGCAGGGAGCCTTGCTGCCCTGTCAGCAGGGGTCAGGGGGCATTTTCCTTCCCGGGGGTGCAGAACTGAGACCAGATTCCCCAGCACTTCCCTGGCAGTCTTCCCTGAGGTCTCCTGTCTGTGGCCCCTGAGGCTGGGCCAGGCCCAGGGGGACTCCAGAGTCAGGGTTTGAGCAGAGGGTGGAGCCTGATGGAGGCGGGGTGTGTCCCCACCAGAGAACAGGGTGGGCTGGGGGAGGGACGGACAGGGCCTGGCCACTCTGACCGTCTCGGCAGCTCCACACAGAGGTTGCCAGCTGGGTGTCAGGACACCCAAATATCCCATCCTTGTCCCCCGGCAATCACTAGACCCAACCCTGGGCGGGCCGGCATTTGTCTCTGCATGGAGTAGCTATGGGATGTTTCTGCCTCCATGCGCCTCACAAAGCAGGGAGGGCCGGGAAATCCATCCTGCCGGACACTTCCCGGCACTTCTTATCTCCCTTGCTTTGGCCCCATAAATATTCATATCAGTCGAACACGAGTGTTATGTGTGAAGATTTATCAAACACTGTGTTAGTCTCAGTGAGAATATATTTTACAGATATTGTCATGTCCTGCACAGTATTCACGGCTTCCTGGCTGCAGAAGGGTAGACCGTCTTCCCACCACTGACACCCTGTTATTAGTTCGGGCCCCCAGGGAACCTTAAAAGACCTGTCTGTAGTGAAATTAGCTGTTGTATTTGGAAAGAGTGGGCACAATTGAAGCTGGGAGAGAGACGTTATCTACAAAGGCAAGCCAGGGTCTTTCTCTTTTTATCTCCACTTTGCAATCATGAAAATTAATAGTCAAGCACGTTGAATCAGTTGACATTTTTAGAGGTGGAACTGAGAGAGAGGCCAGGAGCTGGCGAGATGTTCTGCCTCCCCCCTCCCCCACAGGCTCACTCCCAGACGTCAGCAGCCAGGGTCAGCGCAAGGTCGCAGGCACACGAAGGACGTGACTGGAGTCCTGCAGGTGGCAGCAGCGATCTCCCCACCGCAGTGGACGGGGGTCCTGCCTGCTGGGCGAGGCCAGCAGTGGGGGGGCCGCTGGTGTCCTGGGGCCCGAGGGCAGGACCCAGGGGTCGCCTGCAAAAGCTGCCCGGTCTGAGCCGCCTCTGCGCTCTCTGCCGGTTCTCGATCATGGTGTCTCTTTCCCTTGTGCGCCTGGTCACGCTGGGCCGCGTGCTGGTCGTTGTCCTTGAACGTTAACTTGCAGCTGTGGTTTGAGGCCTGGGGGGTGGGCACCTCCTCCGGGGAGGATTGCGTCTGCTTTTCCAGGCCCCTGGCGGGTCCGGGTAGCCCCTCTCAGGCCGAGTGCGAGGCAGGGACCACCAGGGCCACCGCACAGCAGAGTGTCCTCGTGGTGGGCGCCTGGTGCCCCTGTCAGTGGGGGGGTGTTTTCTATTTGGCTCCTCTGGTTCCTGCCCCTCCCTCTTTGAAATTTCTGGGTTGCAGAGCTCAGAACGCCCCTTTGGGAAAAGCAAATTATAGACTCGTTCCTCTCTCCAGACTCCCGTCTTCCTGCACTGTTGGCCCCGTGATTTCTCACCAGCTAGCCAGACGTCTGTCACTCCCTGGAAGGTGACATCGCCGTGTTCATGTCTGACACTCTTTGTGGTTTTCTGACTCGCCGCCTGCTGTCGTGGGGAGGGGGCTGATGCAAGCCCCTTCCCTGGGCTACCAGCGCCGCGTGTCCCCAGGGAGGGTGGAGCCTGAAGGGCTGAACCGTGGACCTGCCGAACCCCAAAGTGGGGGCCTCGCCCAGCTGTTTGGCAGTCGAACCCCTCAGGCGGCCTTGCTGGAGGAGGGCGTCCCTCGCCCCTTCCGGAAGGTTCCCTGGCGTTGCCGCCTCCCCTCAGGTTCTCCTGAGACCAGCAGCCTCTCCACTTGGACTGTTTCCTCCCGGAAATTGGCCTCGGTCGCCGTGGCAGATGGAAAGCGGCGACTCAGAGAGAAGCTGGGAGCTGGGAAGCCGCACTTCCTTCCAAGTTGAGAATTCACAGCCGCCCACTCGGCCCAGGTACTGCGTGCGGGAAGAGGCGGGTCGGCCAAGTGCGGAGTGATCGGGGGCAGGGGGCGCTGGGGGGACTGGCAGGAGCTGCAGCCACGGCTGCCGCCCCAGGAGGTGCCACGTCCTTCTTGGTGGGGCCGTGGGGGGAGGTTCCTGGTGCGTGTCGTCCTCGAGCTCACCCCCCGGCTTCTCTGGGTGAGAGAATTCAGAGTCCCCGAAACCCGGGCCTCTGCGTGACCTGGCTGCTTTACCTCTGCGTGCTACCGACCCTGACTGAAATGCCCACTGCACCGTGGTTTGTTTTTCCCCTGGAACATGGAATCCAGACCGCTGCCTCCGCTCTGAGCAAGAGCCTCGCGTGGAGGACGTGGTGGCTGGGTGGGTCTCCCCTGGCCGGGTCCCCGTCAGCCCCAGACAGTGGCCCCCCCAGTTGACGGCACCGCGGAAGTGCTGGGCCATCATTTCCAGATTCCGGTGTCCAGGCCACACCCAGACCAATCAGATTAAACTCACTGGAGGTGAGACCCAGGTGTCGGCGGTTTCCAAACTCCCAGGTGACTCCGCTGTGCAGGCAGGTTTAGAACCACTGACCTGAGGCAGCTGTCTTCGACTTCACCAGACCCCGGGTCAAACCACTCCAGTGTTTCTGACTCGGTTTGGGGAGGGGCTCGAGAGCTCTCGTCCCCAACAAGCTCCAGGCCCCCAGGATGCTGCTGGCCCGAGGTCCCCACCTTGAGAACCACTGTCCTGAGAGGGGGGCTTCTGTGGCCCCGACTTGGCCCTTCCGGATCCGAACCCCCGGGCCCCAGGCGTCCCCCGGCTGTGGCCACATCACCCCCGCCCCTGCCTCCTCCTCACATGGCTCCTCCCGTGTGTCTCTGTCCCGTCTTCGTATGACAACACCCGCCACACGGGGCCTGGAGCCTGGCACACTCCGGTGTGGCCTCGTCTGGCCTAGATTACGTCGGTCAAGACCCTGTTTCCAAACAAGGCCACGTTCACGGTGCCCAGGGCCGGGACACAGTCCAGCCACACCAGCCTGCGCAGCCTGGTCTTTCTTGTCACCGCCGTCCCCAGGGTCCAGTCGTGAAGCCGGGTTGGGGGAGGCGAGGACAAAGGTGGAGAGTCCGCGGGCCCAGCTGGCTGCCCAGGCTGGAGGCGGCTGTCCCCACCTGCCCGCTGCCGGCAGGCGTTGGCGGCTCCTTCCCACAGCTTCACATCTTCCCCACTTCCTTCCCGCGCGTCCTGCCTCCCGGCGGGAACAAGCGATGCTGCCTCTGCGGAAGGAATTCTCCGGGGGAGAAGATCAGGAGCGCATGCTGGAGCTGAGGGAGCGGGGCTGGGGGCAGACAGTCCGGAAACCCTGCGGGGAGGCACCCGTGTGCCACCTTCCTTAGAAACGAAATCAGATCTGCAGGGTTTCAACTGTGAAGCTGTTACAGATCTTTCGGGCTCAGGAGAATCGTGGGGGGGAAGGGCAGACGGCTGTGACCCTGCACCCGCCTCCCCACGGCCAGCCTCTCACGCTGCTCCCCTCCAGCCGCCGCCCCTCCCAGCTGGAGCCCCCAACCCAGAGCCCCCAGCCCCGCAGGCCCCCACTGCCCCGCAGCCCCCCACAGCCCCCCACTGCCCCACAGCCCCCCACTGCCCCCCACAGACCCCCACTGCCCCGCAGCCCCCCACTGCCCCCCACAGACCCCCACTGCCCCTGGGCCACAGGTGGGTCTCAAACCCGAGGGAGCCCAAGGCCATGAGACTCGGCTCCAAGGCCAGCGTCCCCGTGTGGGGCCCCCAGACCAGCAGCATCTGTGTCACCTGGGAGCCCGTGAGAGATGCCGGCTCCCCACCCCACGCGGACCTGTGGGATGGTCTGTGTCTGACACAGTCCCCAATGACACAGCCACGTTGCACCACTGGACTCGGGGCTGCTGTCACCAGAGCAGCTTCTACCTCCAGGCCCTGGACAGGCCTCAGGGGCCCTGGGGGACGCTGGCCGCCCCGTCTCTGCTGGGCCCAGACATTCGTCCACGCTCCTCACTCGCTCTGAGCACAGCTTTGGTGCAGGATGACCATGTCCCCTGAGGGCCACACCCCGCCGGCCCCACCGCTGTGTCCATAGCAGTTGCTGAAACATCAAAGGACAGTCGATCCACGTTATTCACGGATCCTGGATTTTCAGATTTTCCTACTGACTGAAATTTATCTGTCACCCCCGAAACGGTATTTGTGGCTCTTTGGCGGTCATTGACGGACATGCTCAGCGCAGCGAAAGGTTTGGCTGCACCAGGCCACGCTCCGCCTCCTCCTCTCAGACCGTAAACAAGTGTCCTTGCCACTGTCTGTCGAGTCCCAGATTTCCTGCATTTTTGTGCTTTTGGTTGCTGATGCTGCCGTTGAAAATGTCCCCTGGAGCAGAGCTGAAGTGCCGTCCGGTGTCCTCCGCACGGGAGGCTGTGATGTGCCTTACGGAGAACAAACGCGTGTTCGAGAAGCTTTGCCCCTGCGGGAGTTACGGCGGCTTCGGCTCTGAGATCAGTGTGGATGAATCATCAATATCTGTTAAATAGGTGCCTTTCAGCAGAAACACACTTAAAACAAAGTTACGCATTGCTGGGTTGGTGACAACGTGTGACCAGAAAGCACGGTATTTCCCCAGGACGAAGGGCTCGGCATTGGCTAATTCAGCGTTTCAGCGGCTCCACAGAACTGCCTGGAATGACAGGAGTCGGCTGCATTTCCAAGAACTGAGACTCGGTGCTGCCTTGACGACCCCCCGGCTACCCGAGCGCCACAGCCGTGGGGCCAGGCCGCCGACCACACAGGGCAACACCAGCTTCCGTCAGTGCAGGCAGGGCCACCAGAGAACAGGCAGCATCCTTCCGGATTAAAGCACGACCACAGAACAGCTCAGGGGACAGGCTCCCTGGCAACACGCGTGACCAAAGGCCAAGCTGATGATACGGGAGTCGAGAGAGTGGAAGTGGGGACTGAAAAAGGGAGACGAGGTAGAGCAGGAGGGAAGCCTCACTGGACACAGGTGGCAGAGGGAAGACAAGGACGGCACGTGGGACATCATCACGTAATTAACGGGACAAATTCCCAGAGCCATCTGACAAATTCTCAGATTGCCGAGCGCGGCTGACTCACTCCGCGATACGCCCTGACCAAATCTCGGATGCCAAGGAGGAGAAAAGTCCCGAGGGCCCTAGAGAGAGAAAGGAGGAAAGAAAAGGCAACCCACAGAAGGCAGAGGGGCCGGTGCTGGGTGAGGGGAAGGACGCCGGGCCTGGACTTCCACACCCAGCACCATTCCAGTCAGCCGCGAGGCAGGAGAGGTATTTCCAGACGTTCTCAGGCTCGGCCAGTTTACTCTCCATTCAACCCTTCTGAGATGTTCTTTGAGAGTGTGTCTCCGTGGATTAAAAGGGAAGTCACAGAAGGACGGAGCAGCCCCGGCTCGGAGTGAGAGGGAACCCAAGGACAAGACGGCAACTGGGCGAATACCTGTGCCCGTGAGACGGCGGGGAGGGGGGACGGGGGCGCCGAGGGCTGGCCCCGCACTTCCTGGCCCCTCCTAGAGGATCGGACCCTCGTGCACATGCACACGGGTTGGGAGCCTCTGCTGTGCACCACCCTGCCTGGGCACAGACCCACGAACCGTGCGACCGGGAGCACGTGGCTCGGCTTCTCCGTGCCTCAGTTTCCTCATCTGCAAAATGGAGTGAATTGTGGTGCCTGCCTGGAAGAGGCATTGTGGGATGATGAGTCAACGTGTCTAAAGGGTGCAAGCTCTGTAAATACTGTTATTATTAATTATTATTGTCATCCTGTGTGTCCCCTCTAACAAGCAGCACAGAAAGCCAAGACCCAAACGTAAAGCAAAACAAAATACGCAGAATTCTGAGACACCAGTGGAGTGTCAGGAAATCCATGGATCTTGCTGTGACGTTTGGAAATCCCTCACTAAGTGGCGTGGGGTCGGTGAGTGGGGGTCCCTTGGCCGCTCAGGGTGGGCTCCACGGCGAATGGTAGTGACGTAATCATGACGTGGCCATGTGGATTCGTTTCTCAGGTTAGAATCAACCCACAGACGCACCCCGTGGGCAGCGCAGTTTCAGTCACCGGGAAGTGTGGACACCGGGAGTGACGTGGGAGGTGTGGCCGTGAGGGGCCGTGAGGGGAGGGAGGCCGCAGGGGCTGCAGACGCCAGCTGAGGAGCCCTAAGTACCCCCTGAAGGCCACACGGGTAACCACCGGAATAACCACACGTAACCACAGCTCAGAAAAATCCGGCGCAGGAGGAGCAGGCAGGGGATGGAGGGGTGCGGAAAAGGGGCTCAACTGCTCACTTTTCATGCCCGGGAGTCTCGGGAGATTGTCTCAGGCTGGCCAAGCGGAACTAGATCCGTAAGCTTCTTACTCACGTGTGTAGTGGACAGAAAGAAGAGACTAAAAACCAGGAGGAAATAACGTCCTTCGGAGAGTGCAGCTTGCAAAGGGGAGAGCACAGACGTTAGCGCTTCACTTCGTAGTTTTCCGGAGTGTTTGACTCCGTCAACGTGTGCATGTTTCACTCTTACAAGTGAAAGGGCGAGGTCCCAACGCCGGGTACCGCCCCCCTGGCAGCCCCCCACCTCTGGCTGGGCAGAATCGCTCTCTGAAGCCTGAACCCCCCCGACCAGCCTGTTCTCTCGGGGGGCGTCTCCTGCCAGACTTTGCAAAGTGAAAACGCAAGTGCAATATGCATTATAGATACTTAAAAGTAGCATGATTATATCTTTAGTTTGCAATATTAAAACAAAAATAAAAGTGGAAGTGATTTGTGTCATGTAATTTTTGAATCCTACGCCCAACGTGTATCCTTCAATTCTCTGTAAATACCAATGCTTTGTTTGGCCATTTAAAATGGAATATCCCATGAGTATCGACAGTGGAATGTAAAAAATTAAATTAAATTAAAAAATAAAATGGAACGTTCCAGAAAACTCGAGTTCCCAGGAGCCTCGAGGCTTTGGCTGTGCTGAGTGGAAATCCCACTGGCCGTGTGGGGGGTGAGGGGCGCTGGGGGTCTTCCCGAGCTTCGCCCCCCCCCACAGAGCAGGAATGCTACCGGATCCTGCCAGGCCCCAGGAGGGGGTGTCCACGCGCAGCGCCTCTCCCCACGTGTTGCGTGACGTCAGTGTCGCATATTTTCCAAGTTTGCACCTCCCCTGGCTGGAGTGAGGCCCAGAGACCTCTCTGTGCAAGCGGGTGAAACGCAGCTCAGGGGCAGGGGTCCGTGCCCCCAGTGCCCATCCCAAAGCCAGGACGCCCCCGAGTCTTCCAGTCAGGTGACAGGTACTGTCCTTGCACAGGGGACCCTGCTCTGGTCCCCAGTTCCCTCTGGGAACGTCTCTGAGCCCTGGGCACTCTCCTGGCAAACCAACCAACTAGAACCTTGCTCGGCCTGGCTTCTCGGGCACCCACACTGCACACCCCAACCCAGATGCCGGCCCCGTGTCACCACGGAAGTTCTGTGGGTGCCTTTCCCGTCAACACCTCGCCACCCAAGGGGGGAGCCCCGTTCCCACCGTGGGCAGTTCTGCCTGTTCTTGACCTTTACGTGGGTGGCCGGACAGGACGTTTTCTTCTGTGTCTGTTCTTTCCCGCGATGTGACGTTTTCCAGCCTCATCTAAGCTGTTGCGCGTGTCAGTCGTTCGCCTCTCCTCATCCAGAATCGTGTTCCGTGGCGTGCGCTGCGTTGGAGTTAAAATTATAAAGACGCATCGAGGGGTGGTGAGGATGTGGGCAACTGCTTTCCAGTTTTTAAAGTTAATCATTTTAAATTCTTTGCAGTTTTTAAGTTAATTTTTTTTTTTTTTTTATGAGACAGAGTCTCACTCTGTTGCCCAAGCTAGAGTACAGTGGTGTCGTCATAGCTCACTGCAACCTCCAACTCTTGGACTCAAGCCATCCTCCCACCTTGGCCTCCCGAGTAGCTGGGACTACAGGTGTGCACCACCATGCCCGGCTAATTTTTTTATTTTTAGTAGAGACGGATCTCACTTTTGCTCAGGCTGGTCTCGAGCCCCTGAGCTCAAGCAATAATCCACCTGCACCACGTCTGGCCCAAGTTAATATTTTTGAACGTTAATAAGACATTACGTTTTAGAGCCTTTTCAGATTTACAGAAAAGTTGAGCAGAGAGTTCCCACTCACGGCGTCCCCTGGCGTGAGTGCCTTACACCCGCCTGGCGTGTCTGCCACAATCGATGGGCTGATACTGCTAGATATTGATACATTGTTGTTCACTAAAGTACTGAGTCTGCACGGGGCCGATATGGATACATTGCTGGATACATTGTTGTTAGTTAAAGTCCCTTTGCTCTGGGCTCCTCTGGTGCTGTAAGTTCTGTGGGTTGGACAGATGTACAATGTATCCACCACTGGAGACTCCCACCGAGCAGTGTCGCTGCCCCCGACCCTGTGCTCCGCCTGCTCACCGCCCCCGACCCCGGCCCCTGGCTCCCCACCCCCGGCTTTTCCCCTGCCTCCTCCAGGGTCCCGCAGTGGGTCCCGCAGTCTGAATGGAACG
>CM052452.1:673805-695285 GCA_028533085.1 Varecia variegata
TCCCAGGTAAGCGCTTATGATGCCCAAGAAACACTGACGTTTTCATAAAAACTGGAACCAAGCTCTCCAGGCCAGAGAATTCAAGACTTTCTAAGAAATATATTCAAAGGATGAATAGCCAAAAAAGTTGCCAAGTATAAACGAAATATTTACAATTCAATCTAATGTTAAATGATCAGACAGAATAAAATCATTACAAAGAATCCTCTAAATTCACTCCCTCATTTGTTGTTTAAAAGACACATGTGCATGTGTTTGATTAAAGCAGCGGTTCTCAGACGTGTGGTCTCAAGGACCCTTTCACACTCCTGGAATCCGTCCACACGGTGTATTTGTCGGTGCTACCCGTTGGAAAGCAAAGGTGAGAAACTTCAACAGGTTTATTAATTTATTTAACAATATTAATAAATCCGTTACATGTTACATAAATAACACATTTTTAGTGAAACAACGTTGTATTTCCCAAACCAAAACCGTTAGTGACAAGAGTGGTGTTTGCAGCCCCTGTGCGATTGGCCGTGTGGAAGGAAGTGTGTGGAGACAGGCGAGTCCCACAGCTACGTAGCTGGAAACAGGAGCATCTTAATGGACTTTTCAAGTGGCTGTGGCCATTCTTTGATGTTACCCCAAACTTTGGGCAGCGGCCCCTGAATCTGCACGGCTGAGGCTCTCCTGCTCCCACGGCACATGCACACGTCTTCCTTCCTGCTATGTCCTCGCGTGTCCAGCGCCCTCAGAGGGGCCAGAGAGCACCACCTCCCAGCAGCAGCAGGAGAGTCCTCACCTTGCAGGCCGCCCGGGGGGGTCGCGGGCACCTCGAGACCACGCTCTGAGAACCACTGGTTTAAAGCAAAACACCCCACGTGGAAAGAACTTTCCTGCTCCTGGCCTCTGCCTGCACCCCATCAAAGGCCTCGCTGCAGCACTCCAGCGACAGAGGAACCAAACCCTTGCGCAGGAAATCAGAAATGTTTAGCAATTTTAAAATGAGACCTTGATATAGTCTCATGAGATAATATGGCAAGTAAAAAACACAAACCAGTTTTGAGCACGGACACTCGAGTTCATCGCAAAACGCAGGAGCTCACGTAATCAAAAGTGAACACGCCCGCTTGCTTACAGGGGTTTAATCAGCGGGCTTCTCTTCCCCGCAATCACAGCCACGCCCTCAAAGTGGCCCGTGTACAGCTGCGTCTGTGTGGAGCCTTCGTCCTGCGCGTAGATCTGGTGGGTGCGGAGCGGCCGGCTGCTCTTGGTCTGCAGAGGGAAGGCACATGCACAGCGCGAGGTCCTGGACGGGGCGTGTCCCGCCCGCTGCACACGGCTCCCCGAGGGGCTCTCAAGGCCTGGGGGCATCTCCCTCCTGAGCCCGGAGCCCCCAGCACACCCTGGTTTCTGACTGAGTCACAGCAACAAACGCTTGTCCCACCAGCTGGGTTCAAGGCAGGTGTGTTTTGGCCCTAGAAGAGCTTATAACTCACTAGGAGAATAAAACACATGCACAAAATACTGTGACACAGGCGTGACATGGGCGTCACAGGAGGAGACGGCAGACAAGCAGGGTCCCCGGAGGGGCGACTGCACACTCAGCCCTGAGGGGCCGTCGCGGGAGGTGCTCAGGACGCGCACTGAACCCCAGACCGGCTCCACCGGGGGGGACAGAGCCGCAAGTCCCAGCCGCCCCACAGAGAATGCGTTGGCCTGAGGGGACCGGTGGCTCCCACTTCCCATCTGCAGGAGGCTTGCCAGGAGGATCCACAGGAGGACTCCGGGCCAGGCCGCTTGCAGACGCTCACAGGTCCCCGGCTGCCTCCTGGCCCAGCTGCACGCAGCGCCACGCGATCCCACCGTGCACGACCCCACCGTGCACGACCCCCGTCCTGAGCCCGTGCCGCGGTGGCAGCGGGAGGAGACCCCAGCCTGGGGCTGGGCCAGCGGGAAGGGGTGCGGGGAGCGGAGCAGGAGCATTCGGGAGGGGGCACAGGACAAAGGGCACAGCCACCCGCCAAGCAGCCGTGCTTGTCCGTGAGAGTCGCGTGGGGCTCGGCTGGGGCTGATCCTGAAGACTGTTTCGGAGAAGGCGGCTGTGCAGAGGCTGCTGTAGCCACAGTCCATGGGGAGGGGCCGGGGTGGCGGGGCCGGCGAGGACACACGTGTCACCAGCACAGACGGCAGAACAGGCCTGCACCGAGGGGGGCAGTGAAAGGGTCACAGCAAAAGGGTGACTTTGAGGGCCCAAGGCCAGGTGGCTGAGAAAAGGGAAAGCCGTGGACAAAAACGGAGTTGGGAGGAGGAGCCTGCTTTGGACTCGAGCCGAAGCCCTGGGACTCCAGCTCAAGGTGTCGCTG
This sequence comes from Varecia variegata, assembly GCA_028533085.1. Lineage (NCBI taxonomy): Eukaryota > Metazoa > Chordata > Mammalia > Primates > Lemuridae > Varecia > Varecia variegata. The sequence goes on from CM052452.1 coordinate 676,154, forward strand.
GCAGCTGGGAGCTGAGCTCAGAAGAGCGTCCAAGGACGGCTCAGGGCATTCCGGCCAAGCCACAGCCACTGTCCTTCCCAGCGGCCATCGCGGCACATTTGACACGTTCTGGACAAGAGAGATTGCGGCAGGTGCTGGGGGACGCACGGCGCAGCTCCGGCATCGGCAGGAACTCGGCCCCGCCGCGCCCGGCCAGAGGCCCGTTTCCTCCCGGTGCTCTCCCCACACGCTCTGGCCCCTCCAGTCTCCCGCCCCCGTGGCCAGAGGTCTTCTCAGAACTGTCTTGTCACGTCCTGCTCCTTCTGACCCACTAACTGGAGACCCGCTGCTCCCCAGAGCCAGGCTGAGACCCTTCCAAGTGCTGTGTGGCCTGTGCCACCCTCTGCCTGCCCTGAGGGACAGCAAGGGGTCCCTCAGGTCCACGGTCTGTGCAGCCTGACACGCGATGACTCAGCACCGAGGGTGTGGCTGAGATGCAGACAGAGAAGCACCACAAGGCGCCCCGAGCCGCGCCCCGACAAGCGCACCCCGAGCCGAGCCCCGACAAGCGCAACCCGAGCCGAGCCCCGACAAGCGCCCCGTCAGATCCTGTCTATAAGGTCCAGGGGCGCCACACTCGGAGAGGCTACACCCTGCCTCCTGCCACGGACACATGGGCTGTGCCGGGTGCCCCAGGCCCCGCCACCCATGGGCTCCTGCTGCACCAGCACAAGAGCATTTGTGGTCACAGGAGGGGACGTGGCCCAGCCTAGAAGGTGGCGGTGACTGGCCGCGGCCCCTGCGGCAGGGGTGGGACACAGCTCTGGGAACCAGCCCGTCACGGCCTGTGTGGAGGCTTCTCACGAGGCCGAGGGCTCCCTGCTCAGCCTGTGCCCAGGGCCCAGGGGGACAGCTGGCGGCCGAGTGTGGCTTCCCCAGCGAGATGCTGGCCGGGGCTCACCCGCCTGCCACTTCCCACAGCGTCCCAGGGCGTCACGAGTGCCCCTCGGCAGCGCTCATAGGATGAACGACCGACTATCCCAAGGTCACTCCAATGCCTTATTCTCCAGTATGTGGAAACAAAATGGTTAAGAGAAATCTGAGCATTAAAGCAAACCCCACACACCCCACACGCAAACATGGGAAAACGCCAGAAAGAATTGTACTAAAATACTAACAGTGGCTATCTCTTGCTAAAGGGCTAACTGGTGATTTTTATTCTTTTTAACTCTCTTTTCTAAATATTCTACAATGAATATTATCACTTTATCTTAGGGAAAAAGTGAAACAATTTAAAATGCCCAGTAAGAGCTAAAGAGCTGATCTTAGAAAGAGGTTTCATGGGGACCTTGGAGTCCCCCCCAGGAGCAGGGGAGTAGCCACACGCACGCCCACCAGGAAGGCGGGACGCGCAGCACCGCTAGACAGAAGCAGCCGGCGCCAGACACGCCGTCGACACAGAGCAAGGCCGAGTCAGCGCACGTCCATGTTTACGTGTGGCTATTTCTCAGGATTCTGGGGTTAGTGTCCTCGTCACCCCTCGGCAGCCAGATCTCACGCTGGCTCTGCACAGGCAGGCGGATCTATCCAATGTGACGTGTCACTTCCACTGTGGCCAAGATGGGCCTACCCTGCTGCCTTGGAAAAGTGGCAACAGTGGTTTCCGGACACTGGACAAACAGCACAGGGAGCAATCCCTGAGAGGTGGGAAATGAAGGGAGCGCTCGCAGGCACCTGGCAGCTGTCTGGAGCGAGTTTTGGGCCAGTGTGGGCGAGGGGCCCCGAGCAGAGCCCCCCAGCCTCCCCAGGTGGAGAGGGGCTGGGAGCCGGAGGCCAAGGTGGCCTGCGTCTGCAGGCAGAGTGCTGAGGAGACGGTGGCTGCCGGGGGACCTGGGACCAGAACAGCTTGTGCAGGGAAGAATGACATACGGCAGAAGGTGGAACAGCCGGGGAGGAGCAGGCGAACAACTCGCAGATCTCCCCAGGGCTGGGAGGAGCTCTCCTTCCCAAAGCCAGAGTGGAAAACTGACGACTAGCATGGCACAAACGTCCTCACGACATCAGGGAAAGTGCTCAGAGCTGCTGCCTTGGTAGGGAGGCCCTCACAGTCCCAGACCACAGGTTGCTCTGACCCCCCCGACAGCGTTTACAATCAAGCCTCAAAAGTGACACACTGTTTCCAAGTAACCTGACTGCCTCCCAGGACTCAGCTCAAAAATATCGAAGGATGTACAGAAGAATCCAGCACCCAACAAGGTAAAGTCCACGATGTCTTGCATTCGACAACAAAGGGGCAGACAAATACAGCCCATAATGACAGGTCAGTGTGAGTCCACAGAGACAGACCCACAAACAGCAGAGACGGTGAACTCAGACTAGGGAAGGGAAACAGCGGCTGGGAGTTCGAGGCGGAGGGAGCGAGTGTGCGAGACACAGAGGACGCAGAGACCAAAACCAAACGTCCAAGACGAAGAACGCAGGACGGGAAAACAGCTGACGGGACACCACAGAAGGAACATCAGCAAATGTGAAGACTCGGCAACAGAAACTATCCCAAACGAAACAGAGGGAGCAGCGACTAGACTCCCAGAAGGAAAGGAGGGAGGGAAACTGGAAAATTAATTGAAGAAATAATGCCTGATATTTTTCCAGATTTGATTAACACTATAAACCCACAGATCCAAGAGCTCAGCAAACTACAAACAGAAGAAATATGAAGAAAACTATGCCAAGGCCTGATATAAGTCAAAATCTTTAAGTGGTGACAAAAAAAAAAAAAAAAAAATTCAGTAGCTTAGAGACCAAACATGAGAATGAAGACAGATTTCTGATCACAAACCATGCAAGCAAGAAGACAGTGGAACAACATCTGTAAAGTTTTGAAAGAAAAAAAGTTAAAATTCTGTATCCAGGGACAATATCTTTCAAAAACAAGAGTGAAACAGGCCTTTTCAGACACCCGAAAGCTGGAATAACTCAATAGGTCCAGCACTATAAGAGTGTCAAAGTCCTCCAGGCAGAAGGACAGTGATACTACACGTAAATCTGAGTTTACACAAAGGAATAAAGAAGTGGTCGATTTGTGGGAAAACGTGAAATAGCACATTGAATATCTCATTCTCATGCTCTGAAGCCTCCAGGGGCCTCGCCACCACTGTCTGCAGAGCAAAGGGCCCATTCCTCAGAGCTACCGAAGCCCCACCTAGGACAAGCCTCGTGGCATTCCGTGAGCCACCTCGTGAACGTCTGCTCCCACCTGGCACAGCGAGGACAGATGCCTCCGGCTTCCGCCTTCACGGGGAAGCCCAGCTCAGCTCTCACCCCCAGAGCAAGAACTCTGCAGTTGCCGCGATTCCCCCACGAGCTTGCTCAGTGCACTCAGCCGCCTCGAACTGCTGGTTACGCTTCACCTGAACATGTCCTGTCTGCACAACTAGAACTACGTGCTCCACGTCTCCTTTGGGGAAAGACCACACTTCAAACTTACTTCTTCTCCCCCCATCCCTCATGCCAACCCAATCAGCACGTCGCCTGCACATAACTATTTGATGAATAAACAGAAAAAAGAATGCCATCCATAAATAGTCACCAAAAAGTAAATGAATTACATGTCAAAAAGGCAAAAAAAAGTTAAAGGAGTTGAAATTAAAGGAAAAAAAGTTAAAGGCAGAGTTTAACCAAGAGAGAAAATAAAAAACAGGTCACGTTATATGGGAAATTTGAATAATTAAAAAAATTTTCCACTGGAAGTGTCATGAATTACTACTAGTCTAATGATGACTTTTAAAAAGCCCACTTGAATACCTTGTAGATGCTTTTGGTCTTCTTTTTAGGGTTAGCCTCAAACATCAGCTATGAAATAGGAAAAAAGTTTTTATTACAAGAAGAACGACTTTATCTGCATGTTTCACAGAAAAAAAAAAAAGGACAGAAAAGAAGCTTACTTAACCTGCACCTCTTTATCCAGTGTTATAAAAGTATTACGTGTGCTTTGGAAAAAGCAAAAGCTTTGAACAGCTCGCTGCACACCCACAGCTCTGCTAACCGTACCAGCTGTGGTCGGGTGTTTCTCACCATGATCTGCCTCCTGCGTCCAGACCTTGCTCACGTTACAAGCAAAAGCCAAGGTGCCTTTCGCAAGGGGGGAACCAAGAGACCAAACAAAACCGGGAGCGTCTGATATGAAGAGACCAGGAGCAGAAAAAGGTTTTAGCTCAAGAAACAATTTGGAAAAGTGGCTGAATAAATCTTAGAGGCCGTTTCCACTTTTTGAAGTGGCTCCTGGCAGTGGCATTTCGGGAGAGCAACAGTCACGCGGCCTCCACCAGGCCCCGCCGAGCAGGAGGCACCTGCGCTTCTCACGCCGAGACCGTGGAAACCACTGAATTTTAGCCATTGGAATTCTCTCTCTGAAATGCAAGATGTTATGAAGAAATGCTAACTAACAACTTTACAGTTGTTCAGTTCTGTAATATTCTCTCACTGTTGTTCTTCTAAGAAAGTGTACTAAAGGCGAATGCACATCATACATTATGAAGGACGCTGACTCCTGGGTTGACTGGCACTTTAATCAAAAGCTCACCTTTCCTTCCTCCCGGGGAACGAGGACGCTCTCATACCGGCTCCGGCACTGCCTGGGGGAGCGGTAGGTCCGGCCGCGGGCGTTGACGACGTCGCTGACCAGGTCCCAGTTGGGGGTGTGAGCAGGCGACACAACAGCGAGATTCAGAGGAAGCTCCAGAAGTTGCTTCACAGCCTGGGAAAAAATTATATGTGAACTTAAGACGTCAAATCTATCAACTCAGCAACCGCGGCGAGCCCGGAACATCCGCCCCGTCAGGGAGACCCAGCTCCGACCAGCAGGGGCGGCTCCGCCCGCGCACCTGCAGCAGCGCCCAGTCCTCGCCGATGAGCCACTCGGGGCTGTCCGGAGCCGCCTCTCCCGCGGCCTTGGCGGGGGCGGGCAGGGGCCTGGCCGAGGGCGCCGGCTGCCTGGGCAGGAGGTTCCTCTTCTGCTCACGGCCCTCGCGGCGCACTTTCAGCGTGCCCGGGTGGGCACGGTCAAACAGGGACCGAGGGGGGACGACCCCTTCCCCGTGACGCTGCTTCTTCTTCCTGCCTGCAGCTGGGCGGGAGGGACCCCCTCAGAGCCGGCCCTTCTCCCTGCAGCCTCCGTCCTCTCGTCAGGGGGGGAGGACGCTGTCACCTCCTGGAGGTGGCAGGGCGGTCACCATCTCATACTGAGAGGCTCCCAACAGAGACACCGGATGAAGAGCAACCGTTAAAATGACTGCGTTCGGGTTAGGGGTGAACCTTACTCAGCATCCTAACGCCAGGCAGATCTGGGAAGATACACAACACAGAGCCACCACCGCCATGTTTCTCCAGCGCCCGCACAGCTCTAGCTGTCACTCGTGCGGCCTCGCGGCAGAGGGCCGGGGGAGGCCCAAACAGCCCACTGCCCGCCACCCGCGGTACCAGAGACGCCAGTGCACACGGGACTCGGGCCGTGGGCGCCTGCGGGTGGCTGGGTGCTCGCCACACACCCGAGAACACCCCAAAAGCCACGGTCACCGCCATCCCTGGGTCACCCGCCAGTCACGGCAGGACTCAGATGGGCAGGGGCGTGACACGTTAACTGCGTTGTTTAAAAAGACAAAAGGGAGCGACTGGCAATGCTGTCCGTACCCCGAGAAAATGAAAAATGGGACCAAAACTGTGTAAATTTAAGAACTGAGTCTGCTCCTAGTCCCTGGGCGTCCTCCCAGTCGGGCATTACCGGAGGGGTCTGCCCGGTGCCGCTTGCGCCCCCTCCGCACGGACACGGGGGGCAGCTTCGCCTCCGGGATGGGGCTGGCCTCGTACATCAGACGCATGACCGAGTCGATGTAGACGTCGCCGTCGTCCTGGGGGGGCGTGGGCGGGGTCCAGAGCTGCGAAGTGAAAACGTATCACAGGCATGAACGAGGCCAGCGTCATTGTCATTGTGGAACCAGACGGCTGACTTCAAAGGCTGACAGTGCCGCGTGTCCACAGCGTGTGGAGAAGTGACGTGCCTACACTGTCCGCGAGGACCCAGTTACACACGTGCCCACCTGCCCAGACGCTCCCTCCCAGGTACGAGCCCGGGCGAGGTGGCGACGCGCGTCCACTCAGAGACCACGTGGAAAACTTCACGGCAGCATCATCCGTGCTGGCGAAAGGTGGAACCGCCGCTGCCCCATCGGTGGGTGACGGAGCAGCTGCCCTCGGTGCGCCCACACGGTGGGACAGGCCAGCAGGCAGGGGCCGTGCTGAGCCCCCGGCGTGGAAGAGTAGCCCAGTCCGCGTGCAGAGGGCAGCAGGGTGCCCAGCGTAACAGGAAAGCAGCCCGTGGGCAGCTGGGGCAGGCGCAGGGCTCCGTGAGAACGGCCGCATTGTGAGTGGGCGTCCCGCCACACCGCCGGGCCGTGCGCCCTGGAAACGGTGCCTTTGCCACGTAGGCATCTGCGGCGCTGCCGAGACGCCTCCACCCCCCTCTATGGTGACGGCGGGGCAGGGCCCGCACCCAGCACGCCGGGAGCGGACGCTGGAGGCAGGAAGGCAGCGGAGAAGGAACGCAACTGAGTTTACGTGAAATGTCGGCACTTACGGGCATTACTTCCATCTGTCCGTCTGCACCTTCACAAACATATTCCTGGTTAAAGAGTTAAAAAGACAGCCTTGTACCCACGGGCGTCTGTGGGCAACATTCACTGTGTCACCAAGACGCTGGCCGTGGAGGGACGCCGTAGCGCCGACAGTGGGTACCCGCTGCCCGTCCACGGCCACGTCTGCCAGAGCCCAGCCCCCCCTCGCCGCCGGGCGGGCAGCTGGCGCCCCGGCCCCTTGCACTGGGACGGCTGGGGCTTTCCCGAGAAGTGTGTGCGTGTATCATGAGCACGTTAATAAGAACTCCTTTCCTGAGGTTCATTAAATTTATAAAAAAGATTCACCTTCATGACGGTCTGCTATAAAAGAATATTTTCTTTAAGTGGCGCTTTCCTGGGTTGTTCCTGCTAAGCAGTCACTCAGGACAGCAGTAAAAATCGGGCTAGAACCTCGACGCCCTGCCCGTCCTCCCGGGTTTGCTTTTACAACCAGCTCAGGGCTGCACAAACACGGCTCCGTGCTGAACACGGGCCCTGACCTTCCCGCCCGCTGGGCTGCATTCCGTGCTGTGACTCAGTAACCGATGTCCCCTCCCGAGGCGGCAGGTGGGCAGGACACCCACCCTGTCGTAGGCGTCCTCCCGTGTGTAGGTCAGCAGCTCCTCCTCCTCCTCGAGCAGTGCGCTTGCTGGCCCGCCCTCCGCTTCCCGCACAGCGTGGAGCTCCCACACGACCCTCACGCCTCTCACGTCCTCCTTTCAGACACGAGGACATCAAAGATTTCTAAGCGTCTCTCAGCTGGAGGTTTTAATTAATGAATATTCAAACAGTTGTTCGTTCCAACCCTCTAAGAACCACAGAATTTTACAGCCCGGGAGGGACTCTCGGCACAGTCTACATGGCACCCTCATTCTAGAGGTGCCGAATCTGCGGCAAAGTCTGGGTGAGGCACGTGCCAAGGCCACGTAGCCCAGGTGTGGCAGAGACAAGACTAAAGACAAGGACTGGAAACCCTGCTTCCTAACTTCACCTCAGAATTCTTTCTCGTAACTTCTCTCCACGGTCAATAGCAAACTACTAAGATATGACTACAAAATAATGAGATACATAAACTTCATATGTTTCCACTATTTCCCCCGAAACCTAGAAATCCAAAATAGATAATGCAGTCCTTAACCGAGAACCCGTATAAACTCCTGCAATATGTGCACTGTTAGTATCGTGATAACTCCTAAGTAATTCTCAGTCGTGGTCGATGCATTAGCTAAACGATCATCCCAACCCTTGAAAAGCTACAAACTGAGATCTCGTCACAAAACTAAAGCAATTCCCACCACTCGCTGGCTGTGCGTTACTGCGACCACATGAACTCCAGCAAAAACATAGCTATATGGCTCGCACACGGCCGGCATGCTGACACTTTTGCGCCTGAAGCAGCATTTCTGGAGATTTGACGATGATTCCTAAGGAAGTCCTACCTCTGTGAGTCTCGGTCCACTTTCACTGCCAGAGATGTGGAAAAGTTCCAAGTAATTCAATGCGTATTTCTCAATAGGTGTGAGCTATTTAAGAAAGTATTTTGAAATTAAATTACTATAGCAGTCTTTAAAAGTTTTAATTTAGGCAAAAGTCATCAAACTTTGAAATAGAAGCTTTTTTCCGTGAACGACAGGACTGTCTCGGAGGTGGGCCTGGACAGGACGGTGGGTGGCAGGGAGTCTTGTGCTGAGCCACTCTGCGCTGCTTACATGTTTTTTGTGATGTGCTAGTTTATTTTTTTCTAAGAAACACACGTTCTGCTTTTACTTGCCAACTCTCCTAGGTGAGGCTGTGACTTGGGAAACTGCTTGTACCAGCCCAGCCTCTGCCTTCCAGCAAGCTGCCTCCAGCCCCCGCGGCTCCTGCCCGGCCCACCTTGTGAGGGCGAAACCGGAACCAACCGGGCCCGCCCCTCCCCCCTGCTCCGCCTTCCTCTGCTGGATGGCGAAGCCTCTTCACTCATCCTCATGCCCTGTGTCCAGAGCATTTACTAAAACGTGCCACATGAACGAGGAATGCATGCATAGAGAGCATCTAATTCAAACGTTAGTTCTCACCTTTGTTAATGCTTCTGGCAAATGGGATTTGCTCATTACCTCCCGGGGTAACATTTAGCAAAGAGCGAAGCAGGCATTGATACATACCTGACCCACCACTGCAAACAGCTCGTCCAGCTGGGAAGGCTCTGCGGGGGGACCCAGCGCCCCCGGCTCCACGCCCAGGGCCTCCTCCGCGGGGAAGGCCGACTCGTCCTCGTCTTCCTGCTTGATGCTGTTCAAGGCCTTGGACAAGAAAGATTCTTGAAGGTTGTAGACCATTTGTAAACCGAGACTGAAGTCTACAGCCTGACTTCAAAGTCACACCTCAAATTTATCACCCAAGTGAGCAAAATTTCCTTTGCTTTGGGAAATTTCCCTAAGACTGCTCCTACTAAAGAGCACAAAGGTGGTCAGATTCGATCACACCGCGGTACGGGGAGATGTTTGTGCAGCCTAGATTAAATACTGGGCTGACGAATAATGACTGTTTCATTATGTTCTTTGAGATTCAATTAAAATCTAGTGTGTGTTATTAATGCATCCATATCAATGAAGCAAAGGCACCCTGGAACAGCACAGTTATTCTAAATGGTCTTCAGTACACTGATGTGTCTATTAAGAAAATCATACCTCAGCTTACTCTGAAAATATAAACAGTAAAAATCAAAAAACGCCTTATTCTGAAATTCCATTACTTGGAATCAAAAATACTCCAATAACAGGAACACAGGTTTTGTCATTTTATAGTGAAGAGCAAGCTTTTGAGGGTGCAGAGCAGCAGAAAACAGAACGGAAACGCTGTTTGAGAGACCCCACCCACAAACAACCTCAGTCTCTGCAGTTCCATCCCGCGTCTTTCTCACCTCTATGAAGGGTTTTGCGACTCTGGGTGCAATGGCGCCTCCCGCAGGCGGCTCCTGAGACAGCACCACAAAGTCCTCGGCTCTGACTCTGGAGCCAGAGTCATCCGTGGGCGAGTGGACCTCAAAGAGTTCCTGAATAGTTTGCTGAGAAGAAAAAATGGGAAATACAGGACAAATTTTATTTGTGATGAAACGTACATAGGGAGATACTCTCTTGAACATCCTTTAAGACGAAGAAACGAGGTGTGTTTCCCTGCGTGGGAGCACCTTGTGCACACGCCATTGCGTTCACTCGCCCTCCCCGAGATGCACAATTTAACTTTGGCTCTAAAAGAGAAAACCCACAATGTGATCATATAGTAAATCGGGGAGGAAACATTAGGGGAAAGCTCTCCCTACAGGAGGTGGCGCAAACACCTGGACCAGCCGTCCCGAGCCGCGCGAGATCACCTGCGTCAGGAAGGCCATGGTGTAGTCGCTGCCCTGGGCGGCCACCTCCCGGATCAGGTCCTTGGTGCCGCTGTTCAGGAGCTTTTCCTCCACGGAGTTGCCACTCACAAGCCTGGAAAACACCAGGCAAACAGACTTTAGTGTCTTCACGTCAACAAAGCATTTTAAACTCAGAACCCAGAGCGCTGGCAGCTACTGTTGGACAAAGGTCACACATTAGGATGTGCAGAAGCGTGGCAGATGTCATTTAAATCAGACTTTAAAGATTATCTTTTGATTCTTTGTAACTTGTTCGTATTAGATTGCAACATTAATTTGTCCTGTAATTGAAAGACTATCCATGTATCAATTAACTAAAAAAAAACGAACAGAACGTGACAGGGTGCTCAAATACTGAAGGAACCCCTGGTTTAGGTCCCTGAATAAACCACCTGAGGTCGAATGTTCGGCATAAACACAAACACAGAGCAGCTGCCCTGAGCAACCTGTACACGTGGACGTCCTTGCGCCTCCCAATCCTGTCGCACCACTCCTGGGCCTGCGCGTCCACCACGGGGTTGAGGTCGCTGTCGTAGAACACCACGGTGTCGGCCTCCACAAGGCTGACGCCCGCCGAGCGGCTGTGCGTCGAGAGGATGGCGCAGAATATCCGCTTGTCTCTGTTGAAACTCCTCATTAACTCCTGAACGATGGAAGTTCATTGATATCAAAACCAGTTAGAAGATAATTACAAGTTTGAAATTAAATTAGGTGTCAAGGTTATCAATACAAGTCCCTCTGAAGTCTACCATTCCAAATGAATCGTAACCAGTGAAACAGATTCTTCCAACACAGGCAGCAGCCTCTCCTCTCTGAGAAGCCAGTGCGGCCTCCCCGGGGCGTCCTGGACACCCTGGGGGGGGCACGGGAGCAGGATGGGGAAGCGGATGGGAAATGTCATCCGACGTCTCTGCGAGGGTCAGCGGAGACAGGGAGCAAGGACGGCACAGAGGGGCCTCGGCAGTGACCAGGGCGGGCGGCCCCTGCTCCTGCACGTGGGGGCTTCCTGACGAGCTCCCCGCAGACCCCTCTGGCTGTGGCGGCCTCAGCCCACGAGTCTGTTCCAAATGACTCATGCCACACTTCTCTCATTCGGTATCAATTAGCATTAATTGCTATTATAGACTATTTGTTGGACACCAGTGACTATGTATTTTATTATTTATAAGGAAGAACATAAATACTGATTAACAAGCTTAACCCCCCAAATATTTTAGTATAGTCTATTAAAAATATGTATTTTGAAAGTATTATTCCATAAATATTATGAGAGGAAAAAATGAAAACTTTACTAATTTGGGTGCCTCTCTATGGCACCCAAAAAAGTTTCCCAGTAACTTAGTGGATTCTAACGTCCTTTTTCCTCATCCCACAGCTCCCACCCCACGGCGAGGAGACTTCGCCCGGGTCGCCAAAGCTCCAGAGTGCAGCGCCCTCTCCCCCTGCCGGGGGCCAAACACAGAGCACTCTGCGCCCCGGGAAATCGTCAGTGGTGACAGAACCATCAGTTGGCAATCAGTGGAGGCCAACAGCTGGGTACGATACCAGTAGAGGAAGACCAACCAGGCCTTCCAGAGAGATGAGGAGGAGAGGCAAGGAGGGCCTGCAGAGACCACGCTCCTCCCAGGCGGACAAGAAGACAGCACGCAGGTGGAGAGGAAGCTCAGATCTACAGTCCCTGGCTCTGCCTGGGGCAAAACTGTAACCGCCTCGAACTACAAAAGCAGACTGCAACCACACACAGACCTGACGGGAAGGGGTCAAAACCCAACTGGCTCTGGGCTTAAGCACAAGGCCTGACCAGTCAGTGGCCGGCCACTAAGTGTGCAGACACGCGGCAATCCCGGGACCATGCTAGGTGTGCGGACACGGGTCGCCCAATAGGTGAATTTTATTGTATGTGAATTATATCTCAATAAAGTGCCTGAAAGCAGGTCTGGACTGGAAAGACTACCGATTGTCCCCCAGCAGACCGCTGAGCCAACGAGCTTCGTCTGGAGGAGTGGAGAGTCATTCCCAGCCCATGGAAGAGAGGGGTCCAGGCAGCACTTCCAGCCTGAGCAGCTCGGCTCCCCCGGCAGGTGGGCTGCCACGTTCCTCGCTGCCTGTGCACGTGTTTGTCAGCAGACTCTCCTTTGGACCAGTTTTCACATTGTGTTGGTTTTCTCATCAATTAATGAGTTAAAAATCTTTGACACATGTTCATTTTATAGGTATATGAGAGTCATGATTTTACCATTTTCAAAATTATCATTTAATGCCTGCTACATACTACTTACAAGAAACTCACTTAAACCTAAGGAAAGCTGACAAAAAAGGTGACAGGCAAATGCAAACAAAAAGCAGAAGAGCAGAAGTGCGTGTCAATGTTAACATTAGAGAAGTAGAGATTAAGGACAGGAAAGACATTATAGAATGATAAAAAGTACAGTTAATGAATATTATATAAAGGGCACAAGCCAAAGAGCAGTAGATATTGTTTCAACTGCTTTTGAAATGTTGTTTAGAAAATGTCCTAAGTCATAAAATAATGACTAATATAAAAGTTTTTGATGACGCTAAAATTATATTTAGATGTAAAGGAATTAGCAATAAGTTTAGTAAGTTCTATTTAAAAATGCAAGTATTTGCTGAAGTTAAAATTCACACATTGATGTGAAGGATGCAGAACAGTGACCAAGCCGACAGGAGTCCTTCCCAACTGTTGGACAGAGAATGCAGAAGCACCCAGAGCAGACCTGACTTAGTATTTTTGTCTGGTACAATTGTTAAGTTCATCTTAACATGCACTAGCTTATAACCCCTCTCCAACTTGATTTACAGATGTATCTGTATGAGGAATAATTTAGAACTGCAGTTCTTCACCGTTTATAGCACTTTCCACAGTCTCTCAATTTATCTTCCAATAATAGCTTAAACGTGGGTTGAACTTACCTGACGCTGTTCATAGTTGGCATATTCATCGATCCTAATGAAGGTTAGAAAGTGGAAGTTCAAAAACAGCTCTAAGATATCTAACATTAAAATCATCTGAGATAAAATCAGCACCCGCCGGCCTTCAGACTTCAGTTTCTGCAACAAGACAGCCAGTGCTTCTAACTTGCCTGTTGTCAACGAAACAAGACACACGTGAGAGTGGGCAGCCCCCAGCCGGCAGAGCCAGGCCCGGGCGGCCCCGCCCCTTCCCTCACCTGAGTCGTACTGCACCAGCCGCAGGTCGGGGAACTGCAGCAAGTGTGGGGCCGAGATCTGCTGCAGCTGCTGCAAGTACGGGGCCAGCTCCTCCTCGAGATTATGCCTGAAGACCTTCATCTTGTGGCTGTAGGACGGCGGAGGGTTGGAGGCGTACAGGCTCGGGGGAGCAGCCACCACGGCCGGCAGCACGCAGAGCACCCTGGAGCAAAGCACTGCAGCTCAGCCGGGGGCATCTTTTACCTGTGGCTTTCTGAAACCTCGCACTGCTCAGAGTCGTGTCTGGGTGGCCGAGCTACTAACCACACGTGGCCTAGAGTCCAAGCCCTCCCTCACCCACAACTGTCTCTCCCCACCGGCAGGTCACTGTCGGGCGCCAGCGGACACTAGGGGGACTCCCACGCGGCACACCCTCTACGCCAACGCTGCCCCTGGACGCGTGTGGGGCAGGGTTACTCCAGCCACAGCTCTAAACGCAACTCGATCCTGCACTGGGACCCTGCTCTGTGGGGTTGAGGTTACAGTATGGCACCCACGACGCTGCTGCTAAGTGAGATGCAGGCAGAGAAAACAGATGCCGCGTTGCTGCATGACACACGCGTCCAGCCCTCGACGGGCCTCTGCGTGCAGTCCAGCTGTCTCGACACCTCCCGCGTGGCCTCCCCCAGGGAGCTCAGCTGGGGTCAGGATTCCTCCAAGCCAGGCCAGCCACCAAATCATTGCAAAGCCCCCGCAGGGGACACCTGAAATGTGGGCATCTATTAAGTGCTATCAAAACGGTTTGTGCCTCAGGCCCGAGCTTGGACTCTCTGAACGCTGAGACTCCACGTCCCAGCCCGACGCCGTCTGGCCTCGCGGCCCCGCCCTGGCGGGTCTGCTGACGGTCAGCCTTGGCCTTGGCACTGCCCCTGCTCCGTGGCTCCCCGTGACCTGCCACCTGCCGGAACAAGGGGACTGACGGGACAACTGGAACGAATCCTGCCTCAGACTCCTCCACCTCCTACCCTGTGTGGTCCAGTATCCTTGAATCTTTCTTTCACAACGAGAGCATATTCATTATTACTCATGTAATTTTTTAAAACAATAAAAAAGCAAAAAGGTTTTCACTTCTCTGTATCACGTGGAATTAACCTGCACACACACGAGTGAGTCAGTAACCCCTTCCCAGAAAGTCACGTGTTTAGGAAACCTGACCCTGGGGGCTACAGTCTTTCTTGGTGACGGGTCAGGGAGCAGCGGGACAAGGACAGAACCAGACCTGGCTCCAGGCCCGGGTCTACTGTGATGCTAGGATCATCAGCACACAAGTGATGATTCCAACTAAACACTCACCAGTTACTGAAAAAACGAAGGATATAAGCTAAAGTGAGTTTCCAAAGCATGCAAGGAAACATGTAAGAGAACTGCAACTGAATTTTCTCCAAGTCCCTGTGTGGACGGCTTAAGGGACAAGGAAGTTGCTTCTATTTACTAAACAATTTCCCCAACCTTATTATTCTTTGATTTTCTGATTAAAATTTTAAGGGGTTAAAAACTAAGTATCCTAAATGTATTTTGGGGACACCAATTTAAAATGCAGTCTATAATTTCAAACCAGCTAAAAAAATCTACCAAACCCAAATTAGGCTAGTAAGTATCTTTTTAAAAAATAAAAATATCAAATTATTCTATGAATCTTGACTTATTTTAAAAATGAATAACATTGCCAAAATACATAATCATTATTTCTTGAGTAGAATGCCAGAAAAAAATTCCAAAACTAGAAAAGGTAACTTATGGAAATTGTCTTTAACACTTTGGTTAAAACACAGAGTATTAAAGCCATATAAAAGGCCAATGAATCCTAGAACCATTTTAAAAACCACTAACGCCACCAGGAAAAAGTTAATACCTGATTCTCAAAGTAAGCATTCTGTTCTTAAAAGCAAAATAAGAATTTAACTCGGCTGAAAACATGCTCTGTGCACGCCATTCCGGGAGGAGGGCAGCAGAGAGGCTACCTGCTCACAGCGTCCCGCAGGGAGTCGCTCCGTGGGTGCAAGGCCAGCGCCAGGTACTCCGGCGGGTCCCCCGACGGCTCGGACGCTTCCCAGCACGGGCAACGGCTCCAGAAGCCTGTCCACCCCCACTTATCTCCAGAGAAGTGATGTGGGGGGACCTTCCTTTCCCCAAAAAACGAGCAAATTCCCAATAGGTCTTTGCCGTACACTGGAGCTCTGGAACAGCGACGCTCGTTACCAGAAAATATTCTATCCAAACGCTCCTTTAAAAGCCTTCTCCTCTCCTCCAGCGACTCCTTCTGCAGCAGAGGCAGAGAGAGGAGACAGAACAGGGTGTTACCATGACGTGGGGTGAGCAGCTCTGAGTGTTAAAGCTACGTTTTAGGCCTGCAAATAACCTCTGGCCCACGAGAATCAGGAGGGACCAGTGGGTTCTGGGCAGGTGGCAATGGGCCCGCGCTGGGAGTCACCTGAGTGAGGCTCCCCGCAGGCCTGGGCGGCACTCCTGGTTCACCCGGCGACCAGTGCACAGCGGCGAGTCTGTTTGGTGCGCCAGCTGGGGAACAGAACCGTTCGGACTCGGCAGCACACAGCCAGGAGCCTGCTTGGGGCTGTGCTGCCGCAGCGCGGACAGCCAGAGGGGACACATCTCTGCCCTCAAGGGATTTATGCTCTCAAATGATAAATCAAGGTGAAATAAGAGAAATGCTCACAGGTTGAAGACAGCAGAGATCACATTTTTCCCTACACAGCGAACGGGGGTTGGGAGACCGGTGTCCTCCCTAGCTCAGGAGTCGTTGGCGGGCTGCCCGTGAAGCGAGGTTTTCTATCATGTCGGTCCTATCCTTGTCATTTCTACCCCGAAACTGCCTTAGGAGGAGACTTGGGTGGAGCCACAGCCCTCTCCGTGCCCCTCTTCTCCTCTCTGGAAAGAGATTCCACCTGCTCCCTACAGCGCTTAAAACTGAAATATTAACATATACTTGTTTCACCTGGTATCCCAGAGTACAGTTTGTTAATGGGCTTAAAAAAAAAAAAATCTCCTTTTCCTTAAATCCCAAACACATGAGGCTGGGACGAGGGGATCCAACATGGCGTAAAGTATTCAGCAGCGCCGGCGCACAGGCAGCGCGGAAGACCGTGGCCCTTACCCACCCCCATATCGCTGCAGAGCTGGGTGCACAGGCAGGGCGAGGAACCAAGACCGTGGAGTCTGCTGTGCGCTGATCTGGGTCCCCCCAATTCACATGCTGAAGTCTGGTGTCACTGTGTCTGGAGATGGGGTCTTTATAAGATAATTAAGGTTAAGACCTGGTCTGAGGGAGAGACAGGAGAAAGCGTTTGCGTTTTCTCTCTCCTTCCCTCTCTAGAGAGACAGAACCAACCGAACCACCTGCCTGGAATCCTGGCTCTGCCCTCACCAGCTGTACACAGTTGGGCACCTGACTGAACCTCTCTGTGCCTCAGTTTCCTCATCTGTGGACGGGAGGCCCCGGAGCAGGACACGGCACCAGCCATCCCT
Organism: Varecia variegata; assembly: GCA_028533085.1. NCBI lineage: Eukaryota > Metazoa > Chordata > Mammalia > Primates > Lemuridae > Varecia > Varecia variegata. The sequence continues at coordinate 692,906 of CM052452.1, forward strand.
AGCCTCTGCCCAGTGCGCGGGAGGGCAGGGGTCACAGGGGTCACAGCGACTGACCTGGCGCAGCGTGTGCTGGGGGGTTTCCGAAAGCGCGGTGGAGCGGGACCGGCTGCAGCACACTCTGCCCAACTGCGGGGCTCGGGGGCCGCAGGTGCTGCTGGCCGGGGGCGGACACGATCTGAAGGACGCTTCCTACGAAGGAAGAGACAGTACTTGTTTCTGAACAATGTGATGGCAAAGATTCACAATACTGATCAGTCTTGTGTGTCCTAACTAAAAATATTTAATATTTTAACTGCAAAAACAACATTCGAAGAGTTCTGTTTTAAAAATAACTGCAGCTAAGGCATTATCACGAAATCCATTTAAAGGAATACATATTAAAGACAATTTCAATATGACTCATTTACATGAAGTTCTAGAGAAGACTAATTCAATGTCTAGCGACAGAAAGCAGCTCGGAGGTTGCTGGGGGCTGAGGGGCAGGAAGACCAGGAAGAGGTACCAGGCGACTTTCTGGGGTGATGAGAATGTTCTAGATCTTGATTGTGTTGGTGGTTGAATGGCTGTAAAAACTTGTCAGCACTCCCAAAGTGGGTACTTAAAATGGGTACATTCTATTGCATTTTAATTATAGCTCAATAAAGTTGATTTTTTTAAATCTCCAGTTTGAAAAACAAAAATAGTTTCAAATTAACTATTTGAAACGTGAGAGGCACAGAGAGGTTCAGTCAAATTAACCTCAATAATCACAAAAGAAGCATGATAAAAATAACAGAGAAACTAAGTGCTGTCATATCCTGCCTTCATGACACTGAAGAAATCGGTGTTGACAAGAGAAACAAGTTCTGGAGATCTAGCGCATGGTGACCACTTCATAACAATGTATTATGTACTTGAAAATTGCGAAGGCAGCAGATTTTAAATGTTCTTACCACAAAAAATGGTAAGTATTTGAGGTAATGTATGTTAACTAGCTGATTTAATCATTCCACAGCGCGCGCGCACGTGTGTGTGTGTGTGTGTGTGTGTGTGTGTAAATCTCTCTCAAAACACCACATTACACCTCACAAACACATACAGTTTTTATCAATTAAAAATAAATTATTTAAAAAAAGGAAATCAGTGCTAATGTTTTTTGATGGTTCTCCCCTAAAATCTCTGCTAAGAAATTTGTATATACCATATAAAAGAGTATTTAAAACCAGGAGGAAATTAGCAATGCTAAATTATCATGACCCTATAAAATATCTAAAACTTACTTCTCAGTAACTTGTTTGTTGGGCTTTGATCATGACTGATCACTGTCCAACGTAAGGGGGGTTTTACTTATAAGGTACCTGCACGGACTCTCACACATCCCACACGCAGCTCCTGGGCTGGGGAGCCAGGAGCCAGGAAGGGCATCCGGCTCGCCCAGCCCAGCTGCTTCCCGGAGCCAGGAGCTCACGGCGGCAGGCGTGCTCGCGAGGTACAATGGAGGCACCACGGAAGACGGACGAGCACGGCCCCTCCCTGACACGTGTTCTCAGAAAGCACGCACACCTAACGTCCCTACCCTAACTCTGACAATCACAACGTTGGTGGCACTTAGGCGACTGTGGACTGTGTTCTCTAGATTCAAAGATGTAGAATTATTATTTTTGGCTTTTGCCTTTTTAACATCTCAAAACTGAGGCCACCTGTTAAGCCTGCTGGCCCTTCCAGCTGCTGACACAGCTGTCCCCGCGGCACGGCAGTACCTTGCAGCTGCAGCGGCTGGCCCGCGGTGAGCTGCCGGAGCTGGCTGTGCGACAGCATGAACTTGCTCCCCTGGAACTGCAGTGTCACGGGCGCCTCTGGCTGGGCCACTCGGCCCTGCGGGCCCGCGATGGACACCAGCGGAGCTGCTTTCCCGGCCTCTCCACCTGCTTAACGGAAGCAGAGCGAGTGTAAGCCTGGTCCTCGCTGGCGGGTCGACGTCTGGCAGTAACTGGAAACGCCGCCTTCCCCGCAGGCCACGCAGATGCCTGAGGAAGAGTGAAGAAAGGCTCTGCCCGACGTCTCGGTCACAGGGAAGACATTTTAGGCAGACGCCACCCCATAGCTTTGTTAGAACAAGGTGCCTGAGCCCACGGGAGGCTTTGTGCTGTGGACATAAGGGAATGACTCCGCCTCTGGGGACGGCAAGCCACTGACACATCGTGGCTGTCACGGACTGAACCATGTGTGCCCCCAAACGCACACATGGGAGCCCCAACCCGTAATGTGACACAATGCGGCCATGTTCGGAGAGGGGCTCCTGAGGAGGTGGCAGGGTTCATGAGGCCACAAGGGTGGGGCCCTCATCCCATGGGGCCGGTGTCCTGATAGGAGTGGGAGGGCGCTAGAGCAAGATCTCTCC
>CM052452.1:695785-729885 GCA_028533085.1 Varecia variegata
GGCAGCTAAACGTCACCATTTGCAAACAAGATACCTACCTGCGATACCCTAGTGTCGGCCTAAGTGAGGAAACTGAGGAAGATTAACGGACTGCTGTGTTTGGGCCAAGGCTGAGGACAGCCGGGAAGCACTGGGCCGTGCAGCAGAGAACAAAGGACAGGCTGGAGCGTTTAAAGAAGGAAGGACGAGCCAGGAGAGGACGACTGCAAAGGCTGTTTGTCAAGAATTCTCCCTGGGCTGGGCACCGTGGCTCACGCCTGTAATCCCAGCACTCTGGGAGGTCGAGGCAGGAGGATCACTTGAGGTCAGGAGGTGGAGTTTGTTGTGAGCTAGGCTGATGCCGCAGCACGCTAGCCCAGGCGACAGAGTGAGACTCTGTCTCAAAAAAATAAAATAAATTTAAAAAACAGAAGACAACATGAGCTGGCCACTGAGCGGGCAGGACCAGCGGCCGTGAGTGGGGCTGTGTCTGAGCCCGCGGCTTCGCGGTTTCACAGGACGGGCAGGGCTAATGGCTGTGCTGAAGGTCACAGCCGCTGGTGTACCGGAGCCCAAGAGGTCTGGGGGGCCGGGCTGCCGCCGCCAAAATCGATAACCTTGGTTTGTGCAAAGTGGTTTACGTCATTACAATTGTTATTTTGAACAATCTCAATTTAAAAGAAACCTTCCAAGATTTCTTCCAATACCACGATCACATTCTTGGCATTTTCCCTTTCGAAGTAACCTTTCTATACAAGCATAACGTGGTTAATTATATAACTGAAAAATCAAAACACTGAACTCAAAGCTCAACAGGAGCATCAAGACGGAATCCCGGCAGGGCCGACGGGCACAGCGCCGTGTGCCTCGCTGCTGTGGGCGCGAGTGTGGGGCGGTCGAGTGTGGGGCTGGGACACACGTGGTAACCAGTGCCGTGTCACACATCACGGCTCAGCTGTGGGTCCACGCACCTTGATTTGCAGAGACTGTGGTGGCAGGTGGTCTTCCTCGCGTCTGTCCTGCCTGGGCCACGGTGGCTGCGGTCACAGGACGAGGTGCCTGAACACTCGGAAAAATGACCGTCTTGCCCTCTGGCTTCTGTCCGTAAGGAACAGGCTGGAACAACCTGGGAATCAGTTTTAATACAGGACACACCTCAAATGTGCATCATGACAACAGCATTCGACAGTGAGAGGCGTGTGCAGATTCGTGCGGGCTTGGGGGGAGGCCACGCCACTCCTGCTCTAGTCCCGGGACAGCTGGTGCTTCTCACGACATAGCCAAACCGGCCACAGACACTCGGCGAGGCACACAGACAACACGGGGCCTGGAAATGCTTAACTTGATCTCCGTGCTACATGGGAAGAAAAGTTCAGACATAGACTGTGGAGGGTTTTAATCTCAAGTTGCCTACTGAGTTGGGCTGAGATTAAGAGAACTTGGTACTTTTCTTCTAGACAGTTCTGTAGGGGCAGCCAGTCTCCTGACGCTGGATATGTCACAGGAAGGGCATCTCCAGGGCCAGGCGCACCACGAGGAAGGCCCAGGGAGGGCGAGGCTGTTGTGGACAGTAGCTGGCGCGTGTGGTGACAAGAGGGAGGCCCCGGGACAGAAGGTTGGCGGAGACGGTGCGTGGAGTCACGTGTTAAGGGCAGCCACAACACAATCCTAAGCCTGAACCGAAAGGAAGGAGGCCTTAAGAGACGCACAGAAGAGCTGGGTGCAAAATTTACTAAAATCAGCTGCATAACTCAACTGTGAAATACAGTTTGTAACTGACGTTCATGTAGTCTTTCCTGGGATAGGATTTATAATGCTGTCACCTTCCTCCAAGCCTGGCATTCAGAGCAGCCACTGGGCACCCGGTGCTGCCGGGTCTAGGGCAGTGGAGAACAGAGCACTGTCCCTCACTGGCAACAACTAACTCCCACAGGACACTTCAAGAACCACGCAAAAAATGAACACAAGGCACCACGTCTCTACCACTAGAGACACCTGCTCTGCACACCTGGTCAAGTGTCTCCCCAAACCAGGGCTTGGCACGTGCTGCAAGTGGTAGGGCCTCCGGCCACACACTCTGCCCTGTCACCGTGGCACAGATACAGCCACAGACGACACTAAAATTTCAATGTCATACAATTTTCACCTGTCACCAATATCATTCTTACTTTGACTTTTTAGGAACAATTTAAAACGTAAAAACCATTCTTAGCTGGTGTTGGCCGGATTTGTCCCAGGAGCGGTAGTTTGCCAAACTCTGGTCTGCAGCAAAAACAGACGCAGTGGATTCTGCGCTTCTGTGTATGTGCAAGGAATGCAAAGCAACAGCAGCACGGCACACAGGAGGGGGGCCCAGGACACGTCTCGTAAGGCTCCACGCAACGTGTCAACAACATGTCATCATTTCAAGGCAGACTGTGTTTGATTAAAGACACATCTTATAAACCCGAGGGCAACCACTAACAAAAATTTTAAAAGAGGCATAAATAATGGGCCAATAGTGGAGATAGAATGGAAACATAAAAGGGACTCGATCCAAAAACTGGCAGAAAAAGACAAAAGAAAGACCAAGGAAAAGATGGAACAACGTGAAAATGACCAGCAACTGTGGCTTTTAATCCAGCAATTTCAATAATTACATTAATATAAATTGATTAAACACAAGATTCCGGGCCCTGGGGGGAGCAGACATCCCAGTGCAGGAGTGGGTGGGTGTGGGGGTGGGACTGGAAAGTCAGGGCAACCAAAAGGCAGAGGGGCTCGCGCCAGAGGAAGGCTGGGAATGCTGACCTTTCCCGGGAGGTTTGGCAAATCATCCATAACCCCACTCTTAGAAATGGATCCTCTACTCAGCAGCATGTTCGGGGACAGACAGGCCTCCCGGGCACGCTGTCTACACCCCCGTCCTGAAGGTCAGCGTCAAGTCCTGAACTGCCTGCAGGGCTGCCATGGTGCAGAGGAGCTGACGACAGTCGTCCACAGCACCCGCCACATTCGTGCCTGCGCCCCCCAGCTGACTGCGCGCGCAGACCGGCACACCTCTCCTTCCTGCCGCCCACCTGCCTGGCTTGATCTTGACCGGGTGGGGTCTGGACTGCGGAGGGGGTGAGTTGTAGATTTCTTCAATCAGCTTCCGCGTCACCTTCTGTCTGGGCAGCACCTGGGCCTCGTAATGTGTCATTTTATTTTCTACCCCAATCAGATCAAAGATGGACATGTCGGTATCCTGGCATGAAAAGAATCCGCTGTGTTACACATTCAGGCTTCCCTGGAATGTCCCCCTCAACCTAGAAGGCCCAGTCCCTTAGCACTGCAGTCCCCGACCCCCAGGCTACAGGCCGTACTGGTCCATGGCCTGTTAGGAAGCGGACCATGCACCCCACCGCCCATCCATGGAAAAACTGTCTTCCAGGAAACGTAGGAACCGGGCCGCACAGCAGGAGGTGGACGAAGCTTCATCTGTATTTACAGGCGTCCCCATCGCTCGCATCACTGCGTAAGCACCGCCTCCCCTGAGCTCTGCCTACCCCTAACCCCTCGTCCCTACAAAAATTGTCTTCCGTGAAACTGGCCCGTGGTGCCAAAAAGGTTGGGGACAGCTGCCTTGGTGGACGACCCGCAGGGCAAAGACTAACTCGCCCCACTCCTTGGCCACAGGAGAGGGCGGCTGGAAGTCCACAGGCTGACGTCACTTTACCCTGAACAGGTTTCGGGGAGTAAAGCGTCTGCGGTGAGTTACCCCTCAGAGCACTGAAAACCCAGGAGCACCCTGACTCCGTTACAGCCTGTAATACTCTGATGTAATTCGGGGCGGCAGGATGACGGCCCAAGACTCATGCCGAGTCTGCTTAGGAGGGTTTTGCCATGAACGTGACCACTGGGGTAACACACAACAGTTGGTGACAGATGCACAGCCGGGTGGAAGCATCGGGGTCAGGAAGAGAAGGGGAGGACAGCTGGACAGAGCAGGGGATGAGGGAGGCAGAGGGGCGGGTCAGGAGAGCTGCCTGGGGAAGACCCTGGGCCAGCGCGTCTCCACGCCAAAGACAGCAAAGCTGGTCCTTGGTCCCTAAACCGCATTTAGCCGTGGGAAGATTTCCCACCACCAGACAGTGATGGTGCGGCTGTAAACAGTGTGAGGCCTGCTGCTCCTCAGACACAACCTTGTGTTCCATATCCCTTTCCCATCACCTTCCACACTCCGTGCTCCAGGGCCTGGAGGATGCGGGAAGCGGTTCTGAATTCCAGGGCCTCAGACACGTAGGAAGAGCCTGAAAGTCTGGGATTGATGAGATCAGGATGGTTACAGATTCTCTGCAATTTCATCAGGACGTGAAGGACACTGACAAACTGTCCACTTTTCAGAGCTTCCTGAGTTCTGCAGGGAATTATTTAAAAAAAAAACACACACACACAAAAAAACCACATCAGTTTCAGGCTCATTCAAAAACTCTGAAAGATTTCCATTCTCTGGGTCATTCCCTGTAACAGAGGATGGGGCTTCTGGGTGAGATGACAGCTGAACACACGCATCAGCGTCACTCTGCCCCAGACCCACGGACACTTCTATAAAGGGATTTTTAAAAGACATAAAACTGCAGAGGTACGGACATTGGTGCGGTGGACACAGCCACAGGATCTCAGCAGCTGCGGTGCAGGTCAGGGCTCCTGGACTTGGCCACTCCACACAGCCAGACCCCGACCTGACGGTGGGAAGCACAGAACGAGCCTCGTGTGACCACTGACCCCACAGATGGACCAGGAGCTGCAGAGCCAGGTCCTCGCGGGGCAGAGGGGACGGGCACACTGAGAGGAGACATTGCGGCAGCCCGTCAGACAGGCGGTCGTGCCCCTAATCCTCCCCACTCCTTGCTGCGGCCCTTCCCTCACCTCAGCAAAACGCAGCTACCGTGGGGTGCGAGAGCCCCCAGCTCTCTTCCCTGGCGCGCTGTGCAGAAGGCGCAGCCAGTTTTACTCTCTGGGCAACTGCACGGCTCCTCTTTGGAGCCCCTCACAGGCCCAAGGCGAAAAGCCACGCAGCAGTGCCCTGAGGGTCCTCCCACAAATAGCCCAGCCACAGCCCCTTACTGGAGCTCACAGCTGACAAGCCCACCCAGATCCACAGACTCTCACAGCAGTGTCTTAGTCCTTCATTTTCACATGAGAAGACAATTCAGGATTATCAGATATCTGAGAAAAGCCCCTAAAACCCTAAAATAAAAGATTAGAGACCGGAACAAACAAACAAAAACAATTTCAGGGGAAAAGTCAGACTGCAAGAAGAAAAGAGATGTTTAAACTGTCATTAATTTCCTCAGGGAGATAAGAGAAAATATTAATACATCTAGGAAACAAAAGCAGAGTGCCAATAAAAACAAACATGGTAGAATTTTTTTTTAAAAAGTCATATTAGGGTTCAAAAATAAAATTGAAGAAGTCTCCCAAAAAGTGAACCTCCAGTGCTAACAAAGCGATGGAGAATAAAAGGGAAAAGCTAGGGACATAAGTCAGCTAGCTCCAGAGACGGTGCCACGTCTGCATGATTAGAGGTTGACAGACAGAGTGAGAAGAGCAGGGCAGGGAAAGAGGAGGAGAGAAACTAAGTGAAGGAAATCGTCAAAGAAACTAATTCAGTGTCATCTGCCAGAACACAAGACATCTCTAGATCACTGCGGCTCACGGAGTGCCCCCTTCAAGTGCTGAGTATGGACACAAATAAGGCACATTCCTTTAATACTTCAAACACTATGGGAAACAGAAATTTTCCATAAGCTTCCAAAACCAAAATGTAGACCATGGACACAGATCAGAAATATTAGAATTCTACAGACTTTTCAACAGCAACTATGGAAGCTAGAAGAAGACAATGGAGCAAAGCCTTGAAAATTCAGAAGGAAAATGTTTTCCGAACTAGAATTCTAGAATAAGGACTTTTTAAAGATGCTTTGTCAAAAAACTTTCTCTCTTCCTGTACTCTTTCTCGAGAGGCTGCTGTTCACTGAGAGAGTCAGTAGGAACAAATAACAAACAACAACAAACAGCAACAACACAGGAAGACAGGGGATGTAGGAAGCAGGAGCTCCAACCCAGGAGAGAAGCAAAAGAAACCCCAGGACCACGGTCCATGGAGATGTGTCAGGGCCACAGGTGTCCCCAGACTCAGACAGTGGCCAGTCCCAACAAGAGCAGAGTCCCTCAAGGGACAGACATGCTGCAAGCTGTCACTGTCATGGTGCTGCTTCCACTGCACAATCTCTCTACACTGGGGGTAGACGTCTGAGTGGAACTGGCCCAGGTCAGCCTCTGGGTTTGGCTCTCGGTCACACGCCCACGGGCCTCTGCCACGCCCCCCTCCTCCCGGCAGCCAATGCTCACTTCTCCCTCTCAGGTGTTCTGCTTTCACCTGCTCCTGAGGAGACATGACGGGAGCCACAGGGACCTTGGAAGCTTCCCAAGGTCAAGGGACGGAGCAGCCCGAGTCTCCTGACCATGTTCCTACCAGAGGCACCAAACCCAGAGCCCAGTGTTCCCAGGACACCGTCCTGGACGTGCCCGTGGACTTCCCCAGGAAGAATTCTTGTCAATTCTCAGGGACACTGGAGCCTGTCCCTGCTCTCCCAGGAGCCTTCGTCTAACACTGGCAACGTCTCCCTCTCCCTACAGAGCGAGGTCAATGCTCACTACTTTATATTCACTCACACACAGGAGCTGTGGATGGAGAACTGAGATATCCAATACGGGGAAAAGATAAAAAACACTCTTGGCTCTTACTGAACTCAAACACATAAACAGTGACTGGATAATGATATGAGTGCACTAATAGAGATGTTTTACAACTAATTCCTAATGTTAATGCTCTTTCAAAGAGATCTTGAGTTACACAGCTAATCTTGAGCTATTTTATGCTCTTTCATTTTTTAATAACCTACTTAATTGATAGTTAAAAAATGACTTATATTTAACCTCAATTTGAATGTAATCTGAAAAGACACTCTGCAAATGCAATCTTAATAAACACAACGTAAGGCTGCGGTCCCCAGAGCCCGGGCTGCAGACTGGTACCGGTCCATGTCCTGTTAGGAACCGGGCCGCACGGCAGGAGGTGAGCAGCAGGTGAGCGAGCAAAGCTTCGTCTGTATTTACAGCCGCTCCCCATCGCTGGAGTCACCGCCTGAGCTCCGCCTCCTGTCAGACCAGCGGGGCATTAGAGTCTCATAGGAGCGCGGACCCTACTGTGAACTGCACATGCGAGGGTCTAGGTTGTTCCTTGTGAGACTCTAATGCCTGATGATCTGAGCTGGAGCTGAGGCGGCGATGCCAGCGCTGGGGAGCGGCTGTGAATACGGATTATCCTTAGCAGAGAGGTCCGACTGCACAATCAATGTGATGCGCTTGAATCATCCCAAAACCATCGCCCACCCCTCACCCACCAGTCCGTGGAAAAACTGTCTTCCATAAAACCAGTCCCTGGTGCCAAAAAGGCTAGGGACCACCGGGTTAAGGGTAGTGAGTATGAATGAATATATCGGCACTGAGAAGTAAAGAGATCCCATTACACTATTTTCTTTCATCTATTTGTTCCCAGCCTTACCGTGGCTGTAGTATAACATCTTCGTATAAGGCCTTCTGACGATTAGAAAGACGGCATTTTAACACATGTTCGTATTTCCTAGTCAGTTGCTTTTCAACATCTCGTTTAGATCTCCGTAAAATAAATGGTTGTATCATCTAAAGACAGCATAAGTTTCATTACAATTCATGTGGCACCTGTTACTTTTCAAGTAACATCATATTAAAAGATTTATTGAATTATTTTCTTTTTTCCCCTTCCTTTTTTTTTAACTGCATGTGGTCTACGAAACAGTTGCATTCAATCTATGATATGCCACAGGGTTGGAGATACTGAGTGACTTAAGGAGAAAATACAGTCACTTCTTAACTGTCACCATAAACTCTCATCTCTCTCTGTCCCTGCCACTCTCTGGGCTACAGGTCCACAGACTTTCTCCTGAGCTCATGGCACCTCCCAGCCCACATGTTCCGGGTGCTTCCTGGACCAGAAGAATCACCCACCCAGCACCTGCGAGCTGCCGCCCTTTCTCTCGTTTAAGCCTCCTATCTTCCTGTCAGACCTGCCCTGAAGGAAATGAAGGAGGCAAAGCAAAGACGCGGCCGAGAGCTGATGCCATTGAGGCCACGCCAGGCTCCAGGGTCCCCCAGCTCTCCCGGGTGCAGGCTCTGCTCCCTCCAAGCCCAGAGGTCTGAGCACCACTGAGTACGACGTAAACAACCTTTCTTTTCTCCTCGACTTATTTCATCTAAAACTAAATAACAACGGGGGAGAAGTCAGATAAACGCTAGAAAAACTTCGGGAGATCAGGGTCCGTCCCCACGTCCTGCTGTGTGTGGGATGTGGCCACCAGGTTGTCTGACGCCCCAGCGAGACCTCGGGAGCCAGTGGCTCCGGCAAGCGAGTGACGGCGTACTCTGTGCAGCCGGATGACGAGCTTGTGGCAGTAGTCCTGGTTCTCCTCGTTGGATGTTTTCACTGGGAAGTCCAAGTAGGGCCTGGAGATGCCAGGGATCAGGAAGTGCACCATGGTCCACAGCTCCGGGAGGGTGTTGTGCAGGGGGCTGTCTATCAGCAGCAGGCGGTGCTGGCTGCGGAAGAGAAGAAGAGCATGTCCCATCTCTCCTCGCCACGCCCACGACGCTCAGTCCCACCAGGTGGACTCGTGTTGCAGGAGGGTGGCCGCGTGCAGTGGCATCTGTGGGGACCACGGCAGCACTGACGAACGCGTGTTCCAGGACCACTCGGCCGTGCTGGGAAACACGCACGAGTCCTTGTAACACACAGGGACGCCCTCGTGTAGGACCCGACACTCCCCGATGGACCTTCTAGTACCAACACTGCAAACACACTCAACACGCAGAAGTTTCCCCAAAGCTGTGTCTGCTAAAACAGTGTCACGACGTAGCTCCAAACACACCTCCTACCTGCTAGCACCAACATTTTTAGAACACAAATTCACAAAAGTAGAAATGTTTACATCATTTGTGCTACTGGATTTTTTTAAACATTGAGTCTTCAAATAATTTCCTGTGGGTTTAACCAAATCTATTACTCACCTAAAGAATATTTTTATTTCTTTTACGTCCTTACTTGTACCTTCCTTAACCCAAAATATATGGAAATTTTCCTTCTGTCAAACATTTTCTCAAATTCGTTTCTTTTTTAAAGTCCTTTAATTACGAATGTCAAATCCTGTGGCAGCAAACGCTGTTAAAGTCTGTGTGACAAACCTATCTAACCTTCTAGCCACTGGCTCGCATTTTTAGGCAATAATTGACATAACCAACTCTAACATAACCTCATAATCCAGATCCTTCCTTAGCTTCATCCAGGATTCGTCCAAAATCCATCTCCTAACACTGAGTCATAGGCATCAACGCTTTTTCTGGGCAGGGTTCTCCCAGGAAGCACCTAAACTAACCTCTTTAATAGTAATTTCATGCATTCTTCAGATGAGTTTAACTTCTTTTAACTATTAAAATGTCACTTAATGAATAAATATCTGGCATGCCCTTGAGTGGCAACCTAAGAAATTAAGTACAAATTTTGTGCCTTTTTTTCCAAAAAGGAATCTCCTTTGCACTGGAGTGATCTTTGAAGTTTTTATTCCTACTTATGATAAAATTACAAACCCTTCAGACAGGTATGAGCCGATTTTCAAACGACTGTCACAGAAGGCTCTCCAGTCAGGCCGGAGGACTCCCGGGACAGCGAAGGAATGCTCGTCACCTGGCCCCAGATCACGCGGCCACGCAGCACAGCCGCGTGGTGCATTTTGTGTCACACGCATGCTCACACTCGTGCATGTGACGACCATCCCCAGCCCCAATTTCCCCGCACTTGCTGCTGCTGTTGGGCAGCGACAAAGGCCCAGGAGCTGACATGTCGGGAAGACGCGCGCCGGCCGCCGACCTTCGGAGGAGAAAGAGCACCTCCCAGTGCTTCTCCGTCATGTTCTTTATCTGCTGCATCTCGTCGACCACGAGGTACTTCCACCGCACGTGGGCCAGGGCGTGGTGGTCCTTGAAGAACTGCTTGTAGGAGGTGACACAGATGTGGAAGCTGTTGGGCTCCATCCATCCCTTTGAAAGAAATGAGCTTGTTACCGACTCTGCGCAGTAAGGGCACGTCACTCGTTTGCTCACTAATTCTGCAAATGTCCGCTGACGTGTGCCGCGCACGCATGCCCTCAGCTCTAGGGGAGGGTCGCTGAGTGAGGCGGCCGGGGCCCCACCCATCCCTGCAGAGAGGACAGGCCGCGTGAGATCCCAGGGCCGGCGCTGCCTGCGGGCAGCACAGGTGCAGCGGAGGGAGAGCCCCGAGAAGCCCAGGTGCAGCCAGGGCCAGGGCTGGGCGACGGCGGGTCGGGAGGTTGGTCGGAGGGATGAGGTCCAGGGAGACGGGAGGACGAGTGCAAGGGATCTCTGCACAGAGGGTGACTACAGCTGACAACAATGCGTCGTATTTTGAAAATCACCCAGAGAAGATTTAAGTGCTCTCACAAATCAATGTGTGAGGTGATGCACGTGTCAACAGCTCAGTTTAGCCATTCCATAATGCACACAAATTTCAAAATAACACATTATATGTGATAAATACACATAGTTTTTGTCAATTAAATAACTAACTAATAGAGAAGATGTTACCTACCCGTCTCTCCTGCCTCCACCTGCCCCGCGGTAGTCCTGGCCCTCGACCCAAACAGCCCCCGAGGGGCCTCCCATGTGCACCCTCGACCCCCCTGCCCCAAACCCCCTGCCCTGTGCCCTTCGTGGACACACCCCTGACCCCGCTGGCTCTGGGCGCTGGGCCATGGGACTCCCCACCCCGCCCAGGGCCCCAGACCGGCGGGCGCACGCCCAGGGCTCCTCCACTGGGGCCCTTTATTGATTCTCCTCAAGTTTCCTAACCTGGGGCCCTTCACACCCCAGAGGCCCTGCTGGCGCTGCAGCAGGTGCGCGGAGCGGCAGGCCTGCAGCCGTGGGGAGACGTCCTCCGCGGCTCAGCTGCCTTTGGACCCTGGAGACCCTTCCTACGGGATGCATGTGGGTGCCGGTGTGGTCAGTGCTAGAGCTGACAACTCTGCATCCTGGCATCTTCTCCTGCCACGTGTATTAAGTATACTTTTAACAGCAGAAACGCGGCAAAGAGTACGTGCACTTGAACTTGACAGACATTGCCTAGTTTCTCCCAAAACGGATGTCCACGCTGCGCCAATGGTGCCCACACCTTGGCCAACACTGGGCATGCCCCCAAAAGCTGCAGTTTGCTTTGTGTTTCTTTCCTTTTGAGTGCAGCCAACATCTTTTCTTGGATGTGTTTATTTTTCCGGGGAATGTTTATTTATTCCTCTCATTTTCCCCCTGGGTTGCTCCTTATCTTCTCACTGACACGTAAGAACTCTTCATAATTAAGAAAACTAGAGCTAATATTTGTTTTATATATATGTGTGTGTGTGTGTGTGTGTGTGTGTGTCACACTATGTTTTTCCATGTTGTCATTGGTGAAATGAACTTGAACGTGTTAAATGCTGATGGGAAGGAGTCAGTACCGAGAACGATTGAAGACAGTGGGAAGGAAGGTGGGAGGTTCCTGGAAGACAGAGGAGAGACGGGCCCGGCACCAAGTGGGCCCAGGCAGACAGGAGAGCCTCTCCCACCAGGGCCCTGCGCTCCGTGTGTGACTCTCTCACCAAGAAAAGGTAACGTAATTGCTTATTTTTAAAATGAGTAACACAAATTATATGGAAACTATAACACCTGCAAGAAAGAATCAATGACTACATATATAGAAACCCATTTGTAGGTTCTGTGAGAAAAGCCTACAGAAGACATTGACTTATCATGACTCATTGACTCAAGAAAAAGGAATTAGCCGGGCGTGGTGTCATGCCTGCAGTCCCAGCTACCGGGAGGCTGAGGGTCGCTTGAGCCCAGGAGGTGGAGGCTGCAGTGAGCCACGATGATGCCACTGCACTCCAGCCCAGGCCAGAGTGAGACTCTGTCTCAAAAAGAAAAAGAAATGAATCCAAGCTGCTAGGTGCACTCACAAGTAACATTAACGAAAGTTAGTAATATTACTTTGGAGCACACTGTGCATTTATAATCAAAGGCGTGTTTCACAAGGCGATGCCAGCGTCATTCTTTTCAACAATACCATTTATGCCCACGGGCTCTTTCTTGTTCTGGAATCTCTTGGGAAAGAGATCCCGAATCTCCCCTGGAAACCCCGCCAAGGTTTGTTTCTTAAGAGCGTTCACCAGAAAGAAACTCTCCCTCTCACCAATCCAAACACCTGGTGCCTCAACCTAAACTCCCTTCTCTCACCTGTCCTCCCTCCGTGGCGCAGCAAGGCGCGAGCAGCAGGAAAGGCGATTATCCGCACGCGCCCCCACACCCACAGACGCAGGCCAGGCGAGGGCGCAGTACCTGTCTCTTGGCCCTGCGCCCTCGGGGGCGGCCGAGGTACAAAAGGACCTTTAAGCCGGGGCACCAGCGCTTCAGCTCCAGCTCCCACTTCAGGGTGTTCCGGCTTCTGGCCACGATGAGGTGGGGGCCCCAGTTACCTGCACAGAGAGCGAGGCGGGGGACAGCTCGCAGGAAACATCACTAGAAAGCAAAAATTGTAAACACTGACATGGTCAATGATGCGGGTCGCACCATGCTTTCTGTAGAGGTACTTTATAAATATTTATTGAAAGAAGGATGGAAAAAAGGAAATTCTTTTTCAGACAATTAGGATCTATGAAATTCTCATATTTCCTACCAAGGGTTGGAACTGAACACAGCCGAAATAGCTTTTCCTTTGAGACGCAATGCCAGTAAAATCGACTGACCCTCAGCCAAAACGTGGCTGCAGGGTGGTCTAAACATGTGGCCAAGTCTCGAGGTCACGTGGAAACCCGCTCTGGGCAGGAACCACCTGCCAGGTCTCGCGGACCCTCTCACCTTCGTTGCAGGCCAAGTGTGCAAAGAGCGCGATGACCTGCACCGTCTTCCCCAGGCCAGCGTCGTCCGCCAGGATGCCATTTAGCTTCCTCTTGTACAGCTTGGCGAGCCAGTCCAGCCCGACCTTCTGGTATTCCCGCAGAGCACCGTAGAGCAGAGACGGGGCGTTATACTTCACCTGTTTGTAGAAACAAAAACAAAACAAAAGAGCCCACAACAAATGTAGGTGTATTTCCCTTTTGATTAAGGAAGGGAGCTGCCGACGGCCTTTGGTTTAGGCAGCTGCGCTTTATTTGCTAGCAAGGGCACTTCTTAAATTAACACAAGTCAGTCAACCGATGGGCATGGGCAGAATAAAAACTATGCGATTTTTGGTAAAATCTGACTAACAATATCTCCCTTACTCTTTGCCTAAGAGCTTAGTAAAGACATTGGAAATGTCCACTAGGCACCTACGCCATCAAAAAGCAAAACTGTACCGCTGTCGTGACCCGAGCACTGCCCTTGGGCAGCAGCACCTCTGCAGCCGCCGCCACCTCCGAGATGTCCCTCGCGTGCTTCCTGGTGACACTTGACCTTTCCCCGTCGCGGCACTGGTCCATGCTGAGGAGCGAGTCTATGACAACCACTTCCGCCTTCCCTCTGTCTTTTGGGGTCTGTTCCACATCTGGGGACACACAGAGGGAGACTGGAGTTATTACAGTTGGCCCTCTGCACCCATAGTTTCCGCACCCACAGTTTCCACGTCCATAGAGTCAACCACCTACGGATCAGAAATATTCAGAAAAAAACTAATAAAAAAATACAAGTATAAAAATAGAGTGTAACAACCACTTACACAGCAAGTGCATTGTGTGAGGTGTCACAGGTGATCTAGAGAAGATTTAGGGTGTGTGGGAAGGTGCGCGTAGGCTACACGCAAACTCGACACCAGTTTACACCAGGGACTTGCGCACCCTGGATTTCGGTGTGGGGAGTCCTGGGGGAAGACTGTACCTATGGATTGTTAGCAGTGAACATTTTCTAGAAATTAACATATACAAAATTTTAAAAAATAAGATTGCTTAATAATATCCATGTTTCTGGGGTTATAAAGTCAAATCCCTATTTGATGGGATGGTCTAAATTTTTAAAAGTCTGAAATTAAGTAAAATCATCCATAGGTGAAGAAAATTCTTGGGATGCATAAAAGCTTGTTAAAAACATCCAAAATTCAACAATTCATGAAATTTCTTCTCACTGCAAGTGAGAGAAGGCCAGCCGGGGTCCAAGCACAGCCAGCTTCTGAGAAGCTGTTTAAAGATAGATGCTGCCTGAGGGCTGGGCGCGGTGGTGGCTCACGCCTGTAATCCTGGCACTCTGGGAGGCAGAGGCGGGTGGATCGCTCGAGGTCAGGAGTTTGAGACCAGCCTGAGCAAGAGCAAGACCCTGTCTCTACTAAAAATAGAAGAAATTAACCAGACAACTAAAAATATATAGAGAAAAATGAGCCAGGCATGGTGGCACATGCCTGTAGTCCCAGCTACTCGGGAGGCTGAGGCAGGAGGATCACTTGATCCCAGGAGTTTGAGGTTGCTGTGAGCTAGGCTGATGCAACACACTCTAGCCTGGGTAACAGAGCGAGACTCTGTCTCAGGAAAAAAAAAAAAAAGGTGCTGCCTGAGCCCCGGCGCTCACCCTCGAGTCTGTACAGGCTCAGGAGCTGAAATCATGAATATTTGCTTTCAACAGTATTTAGGGACTCAAAAAATTAAATATTTTTCCTAGAACAAAATAAATTATACTTTAAAATTTTTAATTTATAAACTGAATTGCTAAGATGCAAGTTGGAACATGTGTTACTGTGATCTTTCCAAAAAAACACCTTTATGATAAAATTACGTTTGGGCATATGACAAGAGCCACACATTCCTCGTCAGGAAGTGGCCTGAGAAGCCACAAGGCACAGAACGGGAACATGAAGGTAAACTGGCACGCACAGTGCACTAGGGGATAGATTTCCAGCTTAGGTGTGAGGATACACTAGCATGCACGGTGCACTAGGGGATAGATTTCCAGCTTAGGTGTGAGGATACACTAGCACGCACGGTGCACTAGGGGATAGATTTCCAGCTTAGGTCTGAGAATACACTAGCACCCACGGTGCACTAGGGGATAGATTTCCAGCTTAGGTGTGAGGATACACTAGCACGCACGGTGCGCTAGAATCGTTTCCAGTTTAGTGTTCTAAAATCTTAATTGAAACTTTATCTAAACTTAGATTCAAAACTACAAAGCTGGAGTTGTAATATGTACACAAGAGTGTAAACAATCTGCTAAAAGCAGAAATGACCCATTTTAGTAACCTGTGATTTGATTCATTCAAAAAATCAGTTTTCTAAAACATAGTATTATATTTAAAATAATGCATACTGTTTTCTGATTATAAAAGATCACTTAATGCAGAAAATTTGGAAAGCACAAATGACTATGAAGGAAACAAGTAAAAATGTCCACGACCACACTTGGAAGTGACGAATACTAGTCTTTTCCTTCATGTCAGTCTTGAACCTCACAGTGCAGAGCCACCATCAGAGTCACCTTCCTCACTGGCTGATCCTTCGCTCCCGAGGACAGGCTGGGGCCACCTGGCGTTCTCCACAAACGCTCCCTCGTACAACTTCAGCAAGTCGTCCAGCGGCAGGTCAGCTGGGGACGGCAGTGAGGACAGAAACTGTTTAGGCTTTTTCTCTTTCACAGACGACTTTACTTCACTGCACTCTCTGCACCAGGCCCAGCGGTTCTCACGGTGCAGGCACTGCGCGAACCCACGTGAGCTGGAAACAGAGGGCGGGGCGAGGGCTCCGCTGTGGTGACGCTTCCGAAGAAGGCACCACACGCAAAGGCTCCACCCCTGCCACACACACACCCGGGGGTCACGCTGCAGGCCACACGCTTCCCGTTCACCACTGCCAACGGGGGGTTAGCGGTCGGACTTCAAGGA
Organism: Varecia variegata; assembly: GCA_028533085.1. Taxonomy (NCBI): domain Eukaryota; kingdom Metazoa; phylum Chordata; class Mammalia; order Primates; family Lemuridae; genus Varecia; species Varecia variegata. The sequence goes on from CM052452.1 coordinate 711,768, forward strand.
GGACGTCTCTGCGAGTCCCTTGCTGTCCCAGCAGAAGGTGTCCTTGTCCGAGGCCTACACATGGGCTCACTCGGGATCCTATCATTTCCCCCTTTTCTAAGATCTTCATTTCTTCCCTTTCCCTCCAGAATTATTAATCTCTTTCTTTTCCATACTGGATTCTTCCCACTACCAATAAAACTACTTTAGTACAGAGCTTGTCAAACCTCTGAGAGACCCCGGGACCCTTGAGGGGCACAGGCTCAACTGCTTTCACGAGAACACCAAGACAGCAGTTGCCTTTTTGGTCCCATGACATCTGCGCTCACGGCACAGAAGCGAATGTGACCACCTGAGCACAGACCAGAGCAATGGCAGCAATGGCACCGTGGCCGCTGCCCTCAAGACCTGCCAGCGCGGGGACAGCACTGTTCATGGCATCTTGACTGCGAGAACACACCAGGGCGCGGACCTCACGCAGCTTCCATCTCGAGTAAGAGCCTTTCGCCATCGAGCTGGGAGCGCGACCTGCCCTCTGTCACTGAGGACCACTCGGAACAACTGACGATGTGTGGCCCTCTGGACTCGGGCACTTTCTCAAAAACAAACAAAGTGAGACTATCATCTCGAGGACAGCAAATGACAGCATTTGTTGCCAATTATAAAATTTGAGAAGGAAAATTACAATTTGGAAAACTTACATTGCCATTGTGAGCTTGGCAGATTTCCTATTCTTAAAGAACTTTCCGATGAAATTGGCAGTGCTATTGGCAGATGTAATCTTAGAGACCGTACGGAACACAGTGCGACAACACGGGGACAGTCCGAACGGCTCGGTGAATCCCTGCACTTGAGCCACCAAGGCTCGGTCCAAGCCAGTGAGGGAGCCATTCAAAGAGCAAGAAAGACTGGACGTTTTTCTATTTTTACTGTGGTAAAACACGTGTAACGTAAAATTTACCATCTTAACCATTTTTAAGTGAATAGTCCAGTGGCATTAAGTACAACAGGCCGGATTTTAACATAACAGGACAAAAATTAACTGGTGTGGTTTCAGATTCCACACTGTGACTCGGCTTCAAGAACCTTTTTGACTAATGGAATCTGCTGGCTCTGTCCTGGTTCCTGGGAGGTGACCTGTAACCCCTCGGAGTGCTCCCCGGTCACAGGAGAGGGGTGATGGCTGATGTCCCCATGTAGAGGAAGGAGGGTGGGCTCCACCTCATGCCATACAGAGAAATAGCTCCTCAATGTAAGAGCCTAACGCATGAAAATCTTATAAGGAAACAAAGGAGTAAATTTCTGTGACCTTGGATTGGGCAACAGTTTCTAGATATGACACCAAAAGAATAAGCAACAGAAGGAAAAAATAGATAAACTGGAATCCAAAATTAAAAACCTTTGTGTTTCAAAGGACACTATTGAGAAAGTGAAAAGACAACCCACAGAATGGAAGAAAATGTTTTTAAATCATGAACCTGATGAGGGATTTGTATCCAGAACATATAAAGAACTTTTACATCTCAATAATTAAAAGACAAATAACTTAATTAAAATAAGGCTCTGAGTAGAAATTTCTTCCCAGAAGACAGACAAACAGCCAACAAGCTCAGGAAAGACACTCATCATCAGCCATCAGGGAAACGCAAATAAAACCGCGATGAGATGCTGCTTCCACCGCGGATGGTTTCCCCCCAGAAGACAATCTCGAGGGAGGAGTTCTCGTGCGCAGCCTGCTGCTGGCCACTCGAGTGGTGCGGCTGCCATGGAAATCAGCCGGCAGCTCGTCGGCGCAAAACAGAGTTGCCGTGTGACCCAGCAATTCTACTCCCAGATACCATCCCCAGGGTGTACTTTAAAACTCTTGGTTGGCCGGGCACAGTGGCTCACGCCTGCAATCCTAGCACTCCGGGAGGCCGAGGCGGGAGGATCGCTTGAGCCTAGGAGTTGGAGGTTGCTGTAGCAAGCTGTGATGACGCCACCGCCCTCTACCTAGGGTGACTGAGTGAGACTCTGTCTCAAAAACAAACAAAAAGCTCTTGGTTACAGGCTGCGGTGTGTTACACACCTCACTGCCCTTTTCTCCCGGGGCCTGAAGCTCCCAGTGACATTCTGGGGGCTTTGTAAGGACGGGACCTCGTTCCAGCACCTGTGAGCAGCATGGGCTCCCGACACGCCCAGCACGGGACGCACAAGTCGACGCGTCACCCACTCACCTTCCCTGACCAAGTGAGACAGCTCAGCTTGGTGGTTGATGTTTCCTTCTTTCATTTCTTGTTCTTCAATTGTTTCTTCCTCATCTTCCACTGAAATCAAAATCATGTCCAAAATATACAATCAATTCTACGCTTAAAAGGGATTTTTCTCAATAATTCTCAAATACGGTGTTCTGAAGGTCAGAAACCCAGCTCACAACAGAAAGCGCTTGTGGGGCCCGTGCGGACACGCCCATAGCCACTGCCCGCTCTGTCACTGTTTCCAGTTCCAGAGTGTGTGCCTCTGTCCTGAGGTTGAATCATTTGGAAAAAAACGCTTTTAGAAAAGATTGATACCTGGTACTTAGAAGCAGAGTTTCAAATGTGTTTTAAAAAACAAAGGGAAATAAAACATCCTTTTACAAAACAGAAAAAAATTTCATTTTTAAGTTTAAAAAAGAGTTTTTTTTTTTAATGAACTAGAGGTACTTTCTTCTCACCTACACCAAGAAACAATAAGTTATCGATAAAACTTTATAGAAAACGTGGAAGCATCTTTTTGTCCCTAGGCATCAATGTGGCCCCGACACAGGGCCTCTCGGCTCTCCCCTTGGAGGTGAAGCAGCTCTGAGCCCGTCACCAGCCCGACTCCCAGACAGCTGCCCCCCTACAGGTGCTTCCGGCCCCCAGGCGCCCCCCGGGGCCCCGTCACTGGCAGCTCTTCAAGGAGAACAACTGTGCAACCCACCCGGTTTATTTCCTCCTCTGAAGTCTCAGACACGACATCGAGAATAGAAATTCAAAAAAGGACTTCCTATTTCTCTTCTATACTGATTAAGGCATGTGAATCAACACACATAATAAAGAGGAACCTCTAATGACTCTATTTTCATTTTATGCAAGTATTCAACAAACACACGTAAGTGTCTACACAGCTTCTCCATTCCTTGATTATGTTGAGTGAAGGCGGGGTTGTTAGAAGCCACTTCTGCATTAGCGGGCTGCTGGCTTCACCCCAGGGTCACCGTGGAAGACTAGCCGAGGCAGGAAACTTAAGAGAGCAGGAGAGTGAGCAGCAGGGGAGGAGTGAGGAGTCCTGTCCCGCAGCTGCAGCTGCGTGGGGGAGACACAGCTCCGCCCCGCCCGCCCTCTGGACTCTGCCCAGCACAGCGGCGCGAGGCACCTGGCCAGCCACAGGTGCCGGGGCCTCACATTTGGAGTTCCCGGAGTAAAACCAGGGCAGGGTGGAGCAGTTGGCCCACACAGGTCCTCAGGGACCTGCCACACAAAGACTCAGAATGGGAAAAATTGGGGAGGATGCACTGAAATAAGTGCAGAAACAAATCCAAGAGATTCTCTGAGAAGCGTAGGAACTGAAGGTGATTAAAAACCATGGGAAAAAGAAGAGAAAATAAAAGAAAAATACAAGAAAATCCATAACTGAATTAAAGTTCTAGATATCAACATAATCTAGACATCACTGTAATTCATCTTATTAACAAACTAAAGAAGAAAAACCTGTGATCCTCTCAACAGATGCAGGAAAAGCATCTGACCAACATATCTACTCATGATTAAAGAAAACTTTCAGCCAATAAAGATTCATAAACCTCAACAGCTGCAAACAGCTCGAGAAGCCAGACCCAAATGCCTCTGCATCGTCTGACTCCACTGTGCGACTTTCTGGTGAGACCAAAGCAACAGGGACGAAGAGACCAGGGGCTGTCGGCAGCGGGGCACAGGAAAGGGTGACAGGAACGACAGTGTCCTATGCCTAGACTGTGGTGATGGTTACAGCTCGGAGTGCATTTGTCAAAACTCACAGCACTGCACACCAGAACGGGTGAATTTGCGTGCCTGTAAATTACCTCAATAAACTTGACTTTATAAAAAAAATACATCATTTGCAACAGCATCAAAAAATATAAAGTCTCCAGGAATAAACCTAATAAAATATGTGCAAAACCCCCACGGGTAAACTTTTGAAGCACTGCTGAGAGACGTTCCTACACAAGTTCCAAATCCGTGGCTGGCTACACACGGTCTCAGACAGAGACATTCGCAGGAAGCTGTCAGTTCTCCCCAAACCCAGCCAAAAATGCACTGCCACTTCCATCAAAATCCCCCAGGGGTTTTCACGGAAGCTCACGGATAAACTGATTCTAAGATGTAGCTGACCCTTAACAAAACAGGTTAGAGCTACGTAAGTCCACTCATCCGTGGATCTTTTTCAACCAAACGCAGATGGAAAATACAGTTTTCTTGGGATGTGACCCGAGTAAACCAGGCCCACAAACAGGTGCGCGGACTGGGAGGCAGAGGCAGAATTCAGCTCAGGAATTAGCGGGGTCCGTGGGGATCAGGTCGACGCCTGAGAGGGGCGCAGGGTCGGGGAGCGGGGCAGGTGCAGGAAGGGCCGAGGGGGTGGGCAGGGCGTCCACGAGGACGGCCCACCCATCTTTCCCACCGGGACCACATCCTAGGCACCGCGGTGTAGTCAGAAACAAGGCCGGGCCGGGCGGCCGGGAGGAAGTTGGGCCGTAAACGAGGACCATCACTCACGCAGCACCACGAGCGTGAGGTGCAATTTCACAAACAAGAGGAACATTTTAGTTTCTAATTACTTTCTGGCATGAGATGAAAGGTGCTTGATGAAAAGAATACGTCTACTTCCAAACCGTAAAAGTATTATGTTTTGCTAAAGTTATATTCTACATAATACCATATTTTACCTAAAAAAAGGAATCTTACCCACTAACTGGCAAGAAAAAACAAATAACTGTTTTTCTTTTACTACCTCTAATACACAATAGTGAACATTTGGGATTGAACCTCAGACGTTCCTCCTCTGACGCGAGGAGGCTGGGGGCAGGACGCGGGCGACCAACAGCCGATAAGCTCTAAACCGGTCTGGACGGCGACTAACCTTCTTCGTCAGTTAAAGATGTGCTCACTTTTCTTTTCTTTCCAGAAGGAGAGTCCTACAGTTTAAAATGCAGGACCAAATGTTATCACTAAGAAAGCAAAACACACACCTGATAGTTAAGAACATACACTTTCACATTTGGAAAGCCCGTTACAGCATGCAACCTCCCCACAGCAGGTGCAGAAAACAGCGAGGTCAAGACCCAGGGCAAAGTGGATTTGCCGGTAGATGCATGAACTGTGCCTGGGAGGGCAGAGAAGCCGGGCACAGCGCCTGCCTGGGGGGCAGGCGGGGCTGCGGGAATGCGTCACCCACTCAGAATAACTCGAAAACTACTGCGTGAGAATAACAGTCTTCACCTGCCCCCCACCTCGGGCCCACCAGTGCTTTTCCATAAATACAAAAGTAGTGAAACGCATTTTTTATACCTGCATCAGAATTTCAACAAATTTTATTTTTAAACAGATGGAAATGACCAGATAAACTTTAAAGATAGTATTTAATTCTATTTAAGTACATATATTTTTAATTTAGCCATTAAATGTGAAAGATAAAGGGTAGAAAATGGATGTTTAAAATCTTTTTCTCAAACACGGTACAAAGTCATATCTTCTAGGTGCATCACACGTCAGCTGAACACCTGAGTCAAATCTCTGATCACCCAAAGCCAACGTCACCACAAACTGAATAAACTTCTATGATAAATGAATAAATCTGACACCTTATATTAAAAATAATATTTTCAATTTAGGGTCAAATTTATCTGTATTGGTGAAGAATCCCCAAACTAGGACTTTTTCTTAAAAGACGTGTCATCAGCAGAACTAAACACTGTCCTTGAGGATTGCTTTGCTCAACGCTGTGGGTGTCGGCGACCTGACAGTTCCACAGAGAATCAGCACAAGACCTAATCTTTCCACTACGCTCTCACAGCTAGGCACGCACTGACCTGTGCTGGCTCAAAAAAGATAGAAGGGCTTCCTAAAGGGTTCCGCCATGTAGTCTCTCTTCACATGTGTGTCAACTGTCAACCTATTTCTGTATTTCATTATTGAAAGGTTTTTTTTTTTTTTTTTTTTTTTTGAGACAGAGTCTCGCTCTGTTGCCGAGGCTAGAGTGAGTGCTGTGGCGTTAGCCTAGCTCACAGCAACCTCAAACTCCTGGGCTTAAGCGATCCTCCTGCCTCAGCCTCCCGAGTAGCTGGGACTACAGGCATGCGCCACCATGCCCAGCTAATTTTTTCTATTTTTAGTTGTTTGGCTAATTTATTTCTACTTTTAGTAGAGACAGGGTCTCGCTCTTGCTCAGTCTGGTCTCGAACTCCTGACCTCGAGCGATCCTCCCGCCTCAGCCTCCCAGAGTCCTAGGATTACAGGCGTGAGCCACCGCGCCCAGCCCTGAAAGGTTTTTAACAATGATCTGTGTGCATAGCATCAACAGCTTTCACAACAACCTTTCGTTGTATTACGGCCATTCACCACGGCGATGACAGAAGGTTTATGTTTCAGCAGCCAGAACTTCAAAATACAAAGCCCCACACGGAGGTTTTTCCACCCGTGTCACCTCTAGAGTACATACCACATTTAAAAGTGATATTCGGACATTCATAAACATAAATGACATGCTTTATTTATAGTATAGGTACATAATCCCTTATCCAAAATCTTCAGGGCCACATAGGGTTTGGAATTCAGACTATTTCAGGTAAGGAAGGTGATAAAATAAGGAAAGTAAGTGTTGTAAAAATATTCCTAAGACCCCCCCGAGGCATCTGGGAAACACCCATTGCTGACGTACGCAGCAAAGCACCCCAGCAGACCTGCAACCGGACAGACGACACCAGCCTGGCCCCGCCCAGGTCGTTCTGCTACAAAATGGGTCTGTCCCACACGGAGCAAAGTGGTTTGCCTTTCTGAGCTCTGGGGATCTTAGACTTGCACCTAAAAGGATGAGCCGCACGCTGCTGCCCTGCTAACTGGACACAAGGTCACCTACACCTCCACTCTGTCACCAGTCGCCGTAAGTTCAGGGACGGAAGCAAGGACTCAGGAGACAGGCTGCTGGGACTCCAAACGGCAGAGCCAAGGGAGATTGGGTGGATACCAAGGGCAAGACCTCACATTTCTGCTGCGATTCAAAGTCGCCCTAAGAAAATTCATTCTTGAAATTGACTCTTTCTGGGTGGTCCCAAAGATCGTGACCAGATCTGTCCTGTCTGGAGGGCAGACCAGAGGACAGACAGCTGGAGACTGGTTCCTAGAGTCGTCCGACAAGGACACCACCCCGAAACCCGTCAACGACAGCATGTGGGCTCCCGCGTCACAATCGGAACACTTACCACGTCGCTTTGACTGCCAAGTCGGGTGCTGGCTTCCCATGCTCTGGGGTCCTTCCCTGCGGAGGTGACGCACAGTGTTTGTGAACTTCGGTCCACCCCACGCCGCAAAGCAAGGGCAGTTTGTTGTGCTGAGCGCAACGGTGAAGCCTAACAGTTCTAGTTCTCCCTGACTGTGGGCTGCCACAACTATAAAAAACCACAGACTACTTTTTTGAATAAGTACACGATATTTCAATTAACTTAGTTACCTCTTTTTGAATATTTATTCAAATTTAATGCCTTTTTTTGTTTCTCTTGAAATTCAATTTGCAGTTTAATCTCTACTACCTAAAAGAAGAAAACCATGAATTAAACACAACATGGCCGGTTCCCAGGCTAAAACCTGAGGCGAGTTTCAGAGCAAAGTATGTGCACCTGCTCGATGTTGGACCAGAAACACTCCACCTCTCTGGCGATGGAGGCAGCGATGCGCCTCAGTTTGCTCTGCTGCTCCGTCCGGGCCTTGGCTGCGCTGCGCCGCCTGTCCTCGTGGTGCCGGGCCACCGTCCTCACCATCTGCACGGAGGTCACACGGCCCGTGAGCACCTTGGGGAGCTCACAGTGAGACGAAAACCTCTCAGTGCTTCACTCGACACACATGTTCATTTGGGACGGATTCCAAAGACTGTTACTTTCATTCCTAGTTCCCACTTCTCACACTGCTTCAATCAACAGTTCTAATGACCCTCAATGTTATGAACATTCTCCTAGAAAATGTCCCTTAGTACCAGCCAAAGACATTTCAGTTAATGGTCAAATAAAACACGAACAATTGTTACAGGGCTCCTGTTCAAAAGTAATTCAAGGCTGTGCCATGGCCACAGGGGAAATGCCGGTGGCAGGAAGTGTCCGCAAGTGGACAAAGCTCAAGTGGACACTGGGGGATCAGACACTCAGGGGAAGGCAGGACGGGCCCACTCTCTAAAGCCTGCGACAGCCTGGGAGGCCTCCTGCCCTCGTTCCGTCCTCCCCTGCCCCGTCCATCCGCTCCTCGGCCTCCACAGCACGCCAAGCGGAGGGCCCTGGAGCCCACCTGCAGCCCCGCCGGCTCCAGCCCAGGCGTGTCCACCCTGGGTGTGCCCAGCAGCCCAGGTGTGTCCACCCCAGACGTGCAGCCTGAACTCCTCTTGCCCTGTCCACCCTCAACAAAGCCCTCGACCCCAAAGGCCCACTTTCCACACGCCGCTGGGTTAACCCCCACCGCCCCTCCAGGAGCCAATCCCGCTCGCGCACGTCCACACGACAAGGGGCATCTCCAGCCCCACAGCGTCTGGCACTGACTCCACCCTCGGCCCGCAACTGTCACTCTCCGGTCAGCTGCTCCCTGGGAAAACCAAATAAAGCCGCAGCAGGTCCTCCATGTCCTGACGTTGTCCGCCCGCCTTGCCTGGACCGGCTCTGCAATCCTGCCAAGCAAACGGCTTCCTGCTCCTCAGGTCCTCACCTACCCCATGTGCCACGCTTCACTGCTGCTCTGCCCAGAAGGGCTTTAAGCCCCAAGTCAAGCAAGGTCACTGCTGTACCTGCCACCAAGCACGAGCAGCCTCCCCTCTGTCTCTCACCCAGTGTGCCACCACTCCTGTGCTGTGCAGAGCATGCCTGGCTGCCCGTGTGTGCCACAGACATGCACGTCCTCGCGGACACCTCACTGTCGCTGATCACCGAGCGTCTGAGAGGCAGGGACCACGCCCAGTCCTGTCTACTTGTACCTTACCCACCTCTAGGTACAGAGCCTCGCTCCAACTAGGCGCCTAATAAACACTGAGCGTTTAAAGGATATAAAAACTTACAGTCAGGTAAAGTCTTAGTAATGAAAACCCAAACATTAGATTTGCCATATTAAATTTAGAAGTCTTCTTTTACCTAACAGAATTCTCCCATCTCTCCAATGCTGTGGTTTCTGCAAAACGCACCGTGCAAACCCACCTTCTTGGCGGCGGCCACCTTCCACCTGCGCTCCTGGGCGAAGTCTGTGGCCATCCACCGCGCCTCCTCCAGCAGACAGTCCCAGTGCGACCGTGGCCGTGGGGCCTCCTGCAGCCTCGGCAGCCGCCGCGCCGACCACAGGCCTGCCTTCCTCAGCTCCGCTATGCGCTGGTGGACCTGGTTCTCCTGCAAGGCAGGGCAGGACTGTCCGCGAGCCGCAGAGCCCAACCCTTTCACTTAGATCAAGGAACTGGGCGGGGGAAGGCGGGTGACTGTGCCGCCCCCAACGGTCTGGCGGCCTCAAGCCCTCCACAGGCACCAGCTGTGCTGTTCTGACTACCCGGCGCCCCTTGGCACTGAGGTTTAGCTTTGCACTGATTTCATAACCTAAATAAAGAGTTACTACTGTCTCTGTGCTACCGAGAGGAAAACAGAACCGCAGAGAAAAGCTGCAACTTGTCCAGTGACTCCCCACTCGCTAGTGACAAGTAAGTTTTGAACAATATTGAGCCGTCCCGACTCCTTGCCCAGTGCGGCTTCCGGAAAGGAGTCACCATTCCAGATGCCATTAAGATCCTTCATGATTCACGTGAAAAGGTCAAAATAGCAACATTCATAGGCGTTTGGAAGAAGTTGATTCCCACCCTCATGGATGACTTTGAGGGGTCAAGACTTCAGTGGAGGAAGGCGCGGTGGCTCACTCCTGTAATCCCAGCACTCTGGGAGGCCGAGGCAGGAGGATTGCTCGAGGTCAGGAGTTCCAGACCAGCCTCAGCAAGAGCGAGACCCTATCTCTACTAAAAAAATAGAAAGAAATTAGCTGGACAACTAAAAATATATATAGAAAAATTAGCCGGGCTTGGTGGCGCATGCCTGTAGTCCCAGCTACTCAGGAGGCTGAGGCAGGAGGATCGCTTGAGCCCAGGAGTGTGAGGCTGCTGTGAGCGAGGCTGACGCCACGGCACTCTAGCCCGGGCAACAGAGCCAGACTCTGTCTCCGAAAGAAAAAAAAACATAAACCTCAAAGGTAAAAACTGGTGTACCTTTTCTGGCTAAGCACCCTAAAGACCGCAAGGCCCCTCCCTGCTCCCAGGCTGGCGATGACCACAAGGCGAGCACCGTGCAGGGACAGAGTGAGGTGAGGAGTAGAGAAGTGGGCGCCGAGCAGGTACAGCCCCCACAGGTGCCCGGCTGCCTTCGCACACCTGATGCCCCTCACCCTCGCCGCTGAGTGAGCTGCGGCCAGAGAAGCACCAGAGAAGCAGGTAAGGCTAATTTTCAAAAGGTTTCTTTCCTGACAGTCTGCCAAACTAAGAAATCCAGGCAGACATTTCAATGTCCAATTTATTTAAACAGATGAGCAACAAATGGCCTCTCCCGGTGACGACCGAACCCCCTACCTGCTTGATCTGCTCTGCAACCCTGTCCTGGGAGCTCCCTTGCGGCTGCACTGCGGAGGCGGGGGCTGTGTCCTGAGCTCCAGGGACCGCAGCCCTGGACGCATCCGGAGACGGTGCTTTGTGGCTTGCTGGGGGGCTGCTGCTTGTCTGCAGGGCGCAGACGGAAAGGGGTGCTGTGCCTGCGGGAGCCGAGGGTGGAGGGGATGGGGGAGGCGCAGCGCTGGCCGAGGCACGCACGGACGCTGGGGCAGGATCCCGCGACGGCCGCACCAGCACCAGCGTCTGTGCAGGAGAGAAGTGGTTCCTCACAGGGTCAGCAAACCCCACAGTCAGACACCTTGTTAAATTCTCGACTCCACTAAAACCTTTACCCAAAACCTTGACTTATGGACCTGACCACAAAACTATAAGTGCCTAATAGATGAAAAACATTTATCAAGTTAGACCTAGCCCCTTAAATGTACTGAAGGCTCACATATGCACAAATCCCCGAGAACTCTGGCACAACGGCCCACGTGGGTCTCGCGAGAACCACTTCAGGACACGCCCATGCCTGGGTTTGAAGAGCGGCTCCACCGCGCACCTGGGACAGCAGGGCAGGCTGGGGCTGGCAGGCGGGGAGAGCTGCCTGTCCCTGGGCTGGGAGGTGGAGGGCTGGCTGCGCGGCCTGCTGAGAGGAAACCGAGAGCCGGCCAGGCAGGAACGGCGGCAGGGTTGCCATTGGCTGCTGGGTCCTTCCTTGGCCTGGGGACTGTGCTTGCGGTTCTGTCACCAGCTGCTGGGAGGCCTGCAGAGACGCGGTGGGGATGCCGGCCGGGGGCAGCCTCCCGGGCAGCTGTGGCGGCGGGGTGTGCAGGCTGGCGGCGTTCTGCACAGGAGGCCCCGTGGAGGGGTCGTACTGCTGCTGACTCTGCCTGTGTCCAGCGAGCTGTGTGGCCGAAGGGGCGGGGGGCATTCCTCCTGCAAACCCAGAGAAGATCAAACCGGGCTCCCCCAATATTTCAAAGCATAACAGAAAGTGAGCTCAAGAGATTAAGGGTCCCACTGCTTCCCAAACCGGTTACCTCCCCAAGTGTCCCTCGGTGGAGGGACGGATACAGAAGACACAGGCTACACACAGTGGAACATCAGCCTGCAAAACCAGGGGCGTCCTGACACTCGCTACCACGTGGGCGACACTGAGGACGTTTGCTAAGCGCAACAGGCCAGACGGCGCGTGGCCCACCCACAGGAGGAACCTGGAGTCCCAGAGACAGGGGGACAACGGGGTGTGGGGGCCTCAGCGTTCCTGGGGGCAGAGCTTCAGTTGGGAAGATGGAAAGTTCTGGAGATGGATGTGGTGACGGCTGCACAGCACCATGAATGTGCCCAGTGCCGCTGAACGTGCACAAACCATCAAACAAAAACCCCAACAACTTGAAGAAATGTGAATTATTTTGAGGAGGAAATACACTATCACAGCATGTGATCACAGGGTTTTTTTTTAAATCATTTTTATAGCAGTTGTACCAGTTCTAAACGTTCTAAAAGTGGCCTATATAAAAAAATTTTATTTTACCTTTAATAACTAAAAAAATTGGAAATTTCTAGATTCTAGACAGTGGCTAAACTGCCGATTTGGACCCACCTTCCCTTTCAGGCCCCCTGTCCTAAACCCACCTCCTCCCCCGCTCGAGACAGCAGCTCCGCAGGCCAGAGGGGAAGGCAACGCCAGAACCCGCCACGGCGGGTGAGCTGCCCCCACACGGCGCCCTCCGCTCTCCACCCCGGGGTAGGCACGGGCAGCCCCAGCCCCAACGCCGCCAGCTCTTCCTGCCTTTGCCGTTACCGCCCAGGCCACGCAGCCCGCGTGCACAGCACTGCTCCACCCTAAGGGGCTGCTTCCACCGCCAGGCCCCACCTGCCAGGCCCTGACCGCGTCTGTCCCCACCCCAGGACATGGGGATCAGCTTCCTGAGCACCACCCTGTGTGCCCGTGGGGCAGACCCTGCCTCACGCGCCAGCTTGCGGGTGGCACAGGCCTCCCTGCTGGGGCCGCTGAGCCTGAGCCAAAGCAAGAGCTGGGGAGGCAAAGAGAACCTGCCGCCCCCCCACAGCCGCGCCCTCTGCCCCCACATGCTCCTGGACACAGGGATGTCATGCGTGACTGTCCCGGATAGCAAGGACGTCCGCCTTCTGTCACACACAGGAGCTACACAAGGTCTCTGTGCAGAGATCCCTCTGTATTTACACACAGTCAGTATTTTCTGACATGTTTTCCTTAAAACTATGTGTCTATTCTGTTAGCAATGCAAACTTCTAGAAGTTAAAAGTTTGCTGTCAAATGTATTGAATATGTTAATCTCCTAGTGTAATATCAATTCACATTGCTGTACACTCCCAGCACAGCACTGTGCCCAGCCCTCTACAGACAGAACAGCATCTAATCTGCACAGCGAACTCGCGTGTTGCTGCTGTTCCTGTGTCACAGACAAGGCAGCTGAGACCGGTGAGGCAATCTGCCCCGGGTGCAGAGCTGCCCGGTGGGGGAGCCGTTTCCTCTGTGCCTAGGCCCAAGCACTACAGCCACGCAACAAACTGAACAGCGTCACATGGAAGCACCCGATAGGAGCAGCATTAGAAGAGATCATTCCAGAGAAAATAAGCATGCTTCTATTCAGAAAAAGTTAGGAAAATACATTAAAATTCTTTTTGGTTTGGTTTAAATGAACTATAGGATAAACTGTCAGCTCGTACACACAGCTGGGTAACAAAACAGGCACGAAGGCCCAATTAGCCAAAAGACAATTCACACGCGGCAGCATCTGGAGTGGCCCCAAACCCAGTGGGCCCCCATCCCGCGCCAGTGCCCTGGGCCAGTGCCCGCCAGGCCTTCCGCACGCAGGTACCTTGTGCTGTCGGCATCAACTGCTGGAGAGGAACTCCCGACGTCACCCCTGGGTGCTGGAAGCCCGTCCCAGGACAGGCCACTTCCAGTCGAGGCCGCTTAGGAGAATCTGCGTGGGACCCAAAGACAGGCAAGTCAGCGAGGCAGGCTCCATCCGCAGAGCTCACATTACATCGTCCCTGCTCTTACCAGACGTGCAGGACGCTGCATCCCACAGAATGCACAGCGAGCAGAACACCACAGCCACAGTCACCCCTGGTGGGCTCTTGGGACCACCTGTCCTGCCCCCACACCCACTGCTGGCAGCATGCCCCGCTGGGGTCCTGCAGCCAAGGGGCGGACCTGGACAGTCTCCGCGAGCACACCCACACCTGGTTAGCGCAGGGACGCTCCTGAGAGCAGAGCTGAGGCCCAGGTACAGCCATTGGCGATGCCAGCCTGCCCGGGGCCGGCCTCCCAAGCCTCTGCGCAGTGCGCTCACTGCCAGAACGACCCGTCCTAAGTAAGAACTGGCAATGGGCCTGCAAAAGCCATTCAGTATGTATTTGTTGGATGACTCAAAACAAAAACCGTTGGGCACCAGGAGGCTAAAGGGGCCTGCAGAGTTTGGGTTGCCCGATGCGGGTCTATTGCTACGTACCCGTTGGCGTCAGTGTCTGCTGTCTCTTCAATGCTTCAATTTCCACGGAATTCACATTTCCAGGCCCCGGAGTCCCTGTGTGCATTTGCTGTGAGAAGACAAAAGTTACAGAAGTGTGAGTGTCCACAGACTTCAAAACAAGCCTCTCTCACTAGCTCTTCAGTCTCTAAGAACAAGATACCACAGCCTAGTGCTACCAGCCGGTGATTATAGATTCCCCAAAACTCCACATTAGCCTTCAAATCTGACAGAAAGAAAAACAACCACTATCATTGCTGTTCTACAAAAACATCTGTGTACATATAAATATGTGCACATACACTAGTACTGCGTTTCACACACTCCTGTAATGTTTTGGACACATTTCACAAGGAGATCGCTACAAACGTGACTATATTTCACACTCCTGGCCAATTTAAGCACCTAATGAGTATTTTACACATTTTGGCACTTTGCTGAAAGCAGTTTAGAGATTTATTATGGAACCTCTTGTACTATTTCTAATGTTTTCTAAGTTACGCTCCAAGGAGACTCAAGGGCAGACCTCTGGAATGTTATTTCTTCTATATCTGCTACGAGGTAGGTCTCAGCCTAGATGGAGCTAGGGTGCCACCCACAGCCCCCAGCTCTGCCACATGAGCCCTGCGGGCACAGCCTCCCTGTGGGAACCTGCGCGCATCATCAGGGCTGTTTGCCACCTTGGATTAAAGTGGGTGATTTAAGCGCTGCCACTCTCACAGCCAATTCTGGTCCCTCAACAGCACTGGCTGGTTGACTGATTACAACTTCGAATGTCTTTGGCTACAGGTACACATGTACTCAGCACATATTTTCTATTACACTGTGAAGGGCACAGCACACCTACTAGGATGGCCATCATCAAAATAACAAATAACAAGTATTGGCAAGGACGTGGAGAAAGTGAGATGCACCGCTGCTGCGGAGACGGTGTGGACAACCCTCAAAAATTGCACCACATGATCCAGCAATCTCACTTCCGAATAAATCCCCAAAAGAATTTAATGCAGGGACCTCAAGAGATATTTGCACAGTACATTATTCACAGTAGCTGCAACACAGAAGCAGCCCAAGTGTCCAGGTGAATGAATAATCGAAATGTAGCCTATCTGTACAATGGAATATTATTCAGCCTTAAAAAGAAAAGAAATTCTGGCTGGGTGAGGTGGCTCACACCTGCAGTCTCAGTACTTTGAGAGGCTGAAGCAGGAGGATGGCTCGAGCCCAGGAATTCGAGGTCACAGTGAGCTGTGACGGTGCCACTGCACTCCAGTCTGGGCAGCAGAGTGAGACCCTGTCTCTAAAAAAATTTTTTTGTCATAAAAAATAAAAGAAAGAAATTCTGACACATGCTACAATGTAGATGAAACCTGAGGACACTATGCAAAGTAAAATAAGCCAGTCAAAACAATGCTGTGTGATTCCACCTGCCTGGGGGCCCTGGCACAGATGTTGCCAGGGGCTGGGGGAGGCTGAGGAGTTGGGGTGTCATGGGGACACAGTTTCACTTGAGGAAGATAAAAAAGTTCCGGAGACGGATGGTGGCGATGGTGGCACAGCAATGTGGACATACTTAATGTCACTGACCTGTACACTTAGAAATGCTTAAAGTGGTAAATTTTTTTATGTATATTTTACCATCATTTTTCAAACATTTTTTAAGTGTATAGGAATGTAATGACAGAGCGGTGGTTTCCAGGCACTTCCTTGTATTCTGAAATCTAAAATCATTGTTTTTTGCTACTCATCTCTTATAACATGTTTAAAGAATAAAATCAACCCACTCTAGCAAGAAAATAACTCATAAAATTTATTTCTTTTTTAAAAAAGCAGATAAAGACGGGGGAAGAGGGGAGAAAAGCCTATTGCAAAGAAGCCATGATCACACAAAAGCATTAAAAAAAAAAAGCAAATATATCAGAAAAGCAAAGACAAATGAAAAACATTCAGGTAAAAAAGTTACCAGAACCAGTGACCAAAGACACACGCTTTTACATCTCAGCAACAGCAGGAAAAAAATAGCAGAATTCATGCACCGAAACTAAGAGCCCCCACAACGTCCTTCACAGACGTACGTTTTAACTGCAGAGGACCGGCTCTTGGAAAATTTCTGGATTCTGCCAGAGAATGTCAAACCCCCAGATCCCCATAAGGAAACCCTGGGAGGAAGCCATGTTTGAGAACCACCGACAAGTACCTGAAACGGCTGCTGGGAGGAAAAGGCAGCAGAAACCTCTGGCGGAAGCTGGGTTGCTATAGCGATGGGGGTCCCAGTCTGCCCATCCTTTCCTGCCACAACTTTCACCTAAGAGGAGATAATGAAAGGAAGGGAGGAGAAAAGGAGAATAATTTTAAACTCTTTCAAAGTTGACCATTACCTGCATCTCACACGCAGCAGGCGGGCCTCGCTGTAGAAGGCTGCGTCAGCTGCGCAGGGCGCGTGGTCCTCTCTGTGGTGGCCGACGAGCAGGGGCTGCAAAGGGCACACCTGGGCCCTGGGCACCGGGAGCCTGAGGCCCCTTCTCGGCTGGCGGGCACCAAGGTCAGGCCGCGGCACTGTCTTTACACAGGTCTGGGGCTCGGCCAGCCCTGGGCAGGTCTGCAGGGGGTGGGGAGGGCACGTGGGGGGAAGCAGGAAAACACTCACAGGGAACAAACACTCACACACTTTGAACTACTGAGGCAGAATGGCAAGTTAATCTGCATCTGTGTGACAACACACCTCCTAAAGTGAAGCAAAGCAAAAGGTCTTCGGAGAGACATTAACTGTGTCAGCCCGGGGTGTTCACAGGAAACACACCCTTAAATTAAATGAACTCAAAGTCAAACAGCAGTTTATACCTAAAAAGCTCACAGATGGAAATGCAAAAAAAGAAACTGGTCCTTCTGGCTAAATATGTCCAGAAGGCTAATTAGAAACAAACACACATCATAAATAATAAAAACCAAACCAAAACATTTATCAGTATCCCAGAAGAAACTAACACTGTAAAAATAATTGCATAAGATGGTAAATATCATCTTTTATGTATTTTACCGCAATTAAATTCTTTGGGAAATCAAATAAGTTAACTCTGTAATCAAGTAAGTGTGCTTGAATAAAATGCACAAACATTTCTTACTATTTCAGGAAACTGCAATGCGATTGCTAATCAATATGCCTAAAATGGCTGACATTGGTTAAAGGCAGCAGCCTCAGGAGGGAATCCGTGCTGACAGGAGGCACTGAGGCCTTTAAGCGTAACCCCAGAGGAGGGAATTCTGACGTGGAAGTGGGAGTTTTGGGCATTTCAGTAGGTTGTGGGAGTGACTCAGCAGTGCTTGGAGCAGAGATTCTGAGCATGGACGTCCCCCACGGGACACCCACACCCGAGTGAGGCCGGCGTCTCCAACCCTGCAGATCAGCTGCGGGAAGGGTTCTCTTCCTTGGAAGGTGTGGTGTCTTCTCGCACAATGGAAAACCCTGAGATCAAACGTTAGGGAACACTGGCCACCACAAGGAGTCACAAGAGAACGTTACCTCATCGTTAATGACTTCAGACTGCTCCTCCTCCTCCTCCTCCTCTTCCTCAAGGTCCAAATCATTCTGCCTAAGATAGGCTTGAAGGGGACCGTACAGTTTCTTCTTGAAAGCTAAGAAATCCATCATGTTCCCTTGAAGATGCTGCAGGAAAAACAGTTCGATCAGGTATTCCTTGAAGACCTCCTTCAGAGCCTCCATCTCCCTGTAGTGGTAATCCAGGCACTGCTTCCTCATCTGCGCCATCTCC
>CM052452.1:739403-767040 GCA_028533085.1 Varecia variegata
CCGGTGACAGACTCGGGGGTGAAGGCGCCGCTGGGGAGCCCCGAGGGCAACGGTCTGGATGACGGGGCCGAGGGGAGGGCTGCCCCTCAGGCCCGCCCGGCCTAGCCCCGGCGGCCGGCACGCGGGCCGTCACTCACCGCGGCTGCCGGGAGACGCGGCCGTGTGCTCCCGGCCCGGACGAGCGCTGCGGCGGCCGAGGGAGCTGCGTGCACCCACCAGACCAGACACAACCGACCGGCCGGCCCGGGCCCAGTGCGCAGGCGCAGCCGCCAGGGGCAATGCGCAGGCGCAGGTCGGGCCAATCGGCGCCAAGCGGGCGGGGCGCGGAACCCGGCGGGCGGGCGGAGCCCAGGTCCGCGCCTGCGCAGTGCGCCCTCGCCCGCTATCCGCGCGCGTTCTCGTCCCCTCGCTGGCAGGCGCGGACGGCCACCCGCGTCCACCGGGCGCGTCCCGTCCCTCCGCCGGGAACCCGCAGTGTGGGGGCGGCTGTGAGTGACAGGTGGGTGGGGCGAGCCGCCAGGAGCGATGGACGCGGCCACGGGGGCGTTTACCCCCCACCCGTGCTGAAGCAGAGGCGCCGCGCGGGAAGGCGGCCCGGACGGCCCCAGAGGGCCAGGCAGGTCGGAACCTGCGCCCGCGAACGGTCGGGGCCCCCGCAGGGTGTGAGGAGGAAGCTGTCCGCGGGCCGCGCTCTGAATGCACGCGGCGAGCGCCTTAGGCAGCTGCGCCCGCCCCGCAGACTCCGACCCCGCGGCTGGGGTCCCCACGCCAAGCGGCCGCGAAGGCCGTGGTGTGCGCACACAGCCCGACACTGCAGATCATCTCGGTTACTCCTCACACCTCGTACAGGGTAAACGCCATGTAAGGAGTATTGCTATCGTTTAGGGAATGACGACAAGGCAGAGTCTGCACGTGTTCAGAACAGATGCAGTTTTTTTCAAATATTTTCAACCCGCAGTTGGCTGAATCCACGGATGTGGAACCCATGATACAGACGGCCGATTGTATTTCCGGAGACTCTGTGCGCACCCAGGCACACAAGTAGTTGCATTCTTGTGGCAAATGACACCCACATATTCCATCCCAGAATATGTGGTTCCACTCTCCTGCTTGGGGTGGCTACACTAAATTCCACTGAAAGTACGTGGCATAATTCATCCGGAAAATGAGACCTCTGGGAAGATTAATTTGGCTTTAGGGTACGGATGTGGGGACAGCAAAGCCAGGCACCCCACGGCCAAGCCATCTTCCCTCCTCTCCCCCAGTCTGGAGTGTGCCGTTGGGTGCTGGTGGCACCTGTCACACACACTCCGGAGGTGAGCATGCCCCGGGGGCTCAGAGGCACTGCCCCGGGTCTGACAGCTGCTCCCAGGGCCCGCTGCCACGGGCATGCTCGGCAGATTCAGCGGCAGGGGCAGGGGTGGGATGACAGAAGCAGCAGGCCCTGGCCTCTCCGCTGACAAGAATAATGATAAAGAAACAATCACGGAGTTCGGCACCAGGTATTGACAGCTTCACAGACATCACTTGATGAGATCTTCACAACCTCCTCAGCAGAGGGGAAACTGAGGCATGACATCTCTGTGGTCCTCCCAGTCCCAGCACTGGTGGGGGTACACGGTCAAGTGCCAGCCCGTGCTTCACTGCCCAGCACCCCTGGGTCTGCACTATCACCCGCAGACGCCAGTACGCACACAGCAGCCCGCAGGCTTTCCCACCTGGAGGTCGGAGCTGGGAGCCCAGTGCTGCAGGGTGGGGGCCCCACGCACCCCCATTCCTGTGGTGGGAGAGAAGATACCAAAACCAACCATGGGCTTCTGGGGTGCTGCTTTACTTTGCATAGTATATGCATTTTTTTATCAGAAGTATGCATTATGTTTTGTAATCAGAAACTTTTTTTTTAAACAAAAGGTAGTCCAAAAGCAAAAGGAAAATAAACAACTCCTGGGCTACCTGCTTGGGGGTGTTTCCAGTGGAGAGCAACTGAGAACAGAGGTGCCCCCACCCATCCTTGCCATGTGGACTGGGCACAGAAGGGCGCTTAGTGCCCTCGTGGCCCTCCAGGACAGAGACGGGCACTGTGAAGGCAGCAGCTCACCAAGGATGAGTCGGCACTGGTTCTTTCCTCCACATGCGGCTTTGGACTCTGTCAACAAGATTTTCTCGGAAGACCCCCGGGCACACACTGTTCCTTCCACAGCCACTAAAGGAATGGGCCAAGAGAAAACCTCTGCGCCAACATTACTTGTTTTGCTTTTTGTTTGTTGTTTCTTCACATAAATGAAAGACACAACTAGCACCTTATTTTAACTTAAATACTAGTTTTCTATGAAAGACGAAACAAAACAATATATAAAAAGGTCATTTTATTATGCCTTCTGTTTGGTAGGGTGTCAGTGCCCTCTAACATCCTATTATTCAAGTACAAATGCTTATGTTTACAAAGTATTTACAATTTCAGTCTTGTTCCTTTTAAAACACAACAACTATCTGGGTACAATAGTTAACAAAAGTAATAATAAAGATTGCAAAAAGAAAAACCCCGCCTTACCAGGCACCAAATCTGAACAAGGGCTTGGATCCAAACTTCTGCCTCCCACTGTTTAAAAACAGTCTGGCCTTCACTAGAATTAACGTCTGTTATTTAAAGAATAACCAGGTAACTGTTTCCACGGTGGCCAATTAGAATTCTGACAGTGTTTTGACTGCTGCCTTTATACTGTACGTTCTGAAAATTCTGACTCATTCCACGTCCTATCGGTATGAACCCTGATTCACAAGAAGGCCTAGACAACAGTGTCCTGAACACATATTTAATTCTTAAATTAGAAAGTTTAACCTTTAAAACAAAGGCCAAGAAAATTGGAGGAAGCATTTTTACTTAAATGACTATACTGAGTACTACTCAGGGCAATGGTAACATCTAGATGTCACTACACTGAGTGACGAAAGTAAAAATGTCTTCTGTCCATATTATGTATTGGGAACTGCTGAAGAAAACACACTTCGGAGACAAAAGACGTTTTCATTCGCACAGTAAGACAGGGGCAGGAATTCTACACTGCAAATACTCAGAATCCCAGTTCTGCTCTCTTAAAAACCTTTTGTTGAGAAATGCTCCTAAATTCTCTTCTAGTGTTGTAGATCAACAGAGGACTTTTGGACTTTTATTTAGGCAAGCATGTCTAAGACATTCTAAAATAAACACACTCAACATTTTATCACCATCTGAAAGGAGACGGCCAATGCTTTGGAAAGGACAACAGAAAAGTGAAAAGGGTGCATGAATTAAAATCACAAAAAAGAGGATTCCCATGTATTTCAGGAGTAAAAACTTTCACTGGGAACCAGACACAAAGTACACTCAGCGTTCCTGAGAGCTGCACTCTGTACAGCACAGGCCAGACCAGAGTGAACGGGTCGGATGTAAGAAAATAGAGGACGGTGCTCTGTTCTCACATGTTCAACAAACTGAAATGTTAAATCCCCTGTTTCTTCAACACTTGATTTTTACTTTTTTCCAAATTCCTTATCAAGAGCTCACAAGTGAGCTCCCAGTTGACTTCACTAAACACTGCCACATTAGTGTCCACATAGACCTGCAGGAAACACGCTCCTTAATGTCACTTAAAGTGAGAATGGGAGAAAACCAAGTGGATATAATTTAAATTAAGAATCTTTACTGTGCCCAAACTGACACTTAATATACAAAAGCCTAATGTAACCTAATTTCCTGGACCAAATAATGTAAAATAGGCCAAAACAGAGCCACAGCACAGAGGCTGTTACTTGGTATGTACCTTTTTGCTTTGGTGAAAACTTGAAGGTACGGAGACATTATCGGCCAATCAAGCCCACTAAAACTGCATTCATTGTCTTGCCACAGTAAAAAAAAAAAAAAAGTAGTGGGAAATCCTGGGCTTCCCTTTTTCCCTCCACAGCATCCCTCCCACAAACAGTGCAGGTGGTTTCCCACTTGACTGGCAGAACCACAAGTGAGCTCACCTGTCAGAGAATCTGATGTCACACGTACACGGTGGAGCTGACTAGGCCACTGCTGTGGTTAACACGTCAGATTCACAAACAGGCCACCTTAGACAAAGGTTTCTCAGCTCCCCTGATCGAGCCTGGGCTAGTCATGGCAGCAAGGTGTCCGTGACATGCATCCCGCCCTCACCCAGCACTCGGCTGTCACATCTGCCACAACACGACCCTTGTGTGGTCCTCGCGGCTCAGACCAGGCCACAGCAGAAGCATCTCAAGGTTCCCTGGAGCTGGTTAGCACACTCGGCCCACGAAAGCTTTGTCCAAAAGCTGGGGACCCGTCCTGATGGCACCGAGATGGGCATCCGTTCAAACGTTTCCTTCGATTCACACTGGGTCACACAGAGGGTGGGGCCTGGGAAGGCCACACTAGCTACTCTCTGGAATGAAAATTCAGCAACAAATTTCCCTTGAACACAGCCGGGTGCAGGTCCCATGTATTTAGATGGGTGTTGGGACGTTTCCCTCAGGAGTTAGGTCACATTTTATGAGGGAAGGAAAAAACCACGCTGGCTTCTTTGGAATGAAAACCGGTCTCAGGTGATTCACTGTGGACAGCCTTCTCCTCCGTGCAGACCGTGGTGTGCCTTCCAGTCAGGCAGAAAGAACAAAACTATGGCACACGCTATCCAGACCGTGTTTTAGCTTTAAAAAGCCTGCTGTGTGCTTACTGCACATTGCAAACGGTTTCTGTAATGTGCAAAATACTAGACACCAACAGGGAAAGTCTAAATGGCTTTTAAAACCCAGTACTATTGCTTTTCAGGAAAAACTAAAAGGTGTAATGATTTAGACAAAACTTACTGTACCTTTTTCAATGAGTCACATAATACAGAAAAGGGGCCTTCAATAAGGATCACTTTTCCTGCAGCGTAGGAGCATTTTAATAAAATGATTACACTACGTTGCTTCAACGGCAGCTTTCCAAGTGCTGAATATCTCACATGACATTGTCCCAAGGTTTGGAAATAAACGCAGTGTCCTCTGGGAGGAAGGCAGCTTTGCCTTGGCCACGAGGCTGCCCCTGCCGTGCTGACTACTGGCACGGAGGTTTGGTGGGAGTCTTGAGCCTGACGGCAGGGACCCTCATTTGTAACTTAGGCTGCTGGCTGGGGCTATCAGAGCTGGCTGGCACCTGGGCTGGATTTGGAACACCGGGGGTCTGGATCGGGGTGGACGCCGTAGTCACCACTTGCTGCTGAATGAGTTTCTGCTGGACCACCTGCGCTGTGGCGGTCACTGCGGGGATCACCTGCACCTGCTGCCCGGCCGCCGTAGCCTGCGTGAGCGTCACGGTCTGCGGAGAAGCCTGAGCCAAGAGAGTCAGAAACACACATTGCCCAGAACACTCAGCCTGGGGACAGGACCGCGGACACTCTCTGGGACGGGGAGGGGGTTCGAGCAACTTCGCTAGCAGGTGTGCTTTTACGACACGTAAGAACTATCAGTCACACCAAAACATGAACTCTGCTTTCTAACTGAGCAAAAGTGGACAATTAAAATATCGTTGCTTTTAGACTTAACCAGATGTCTTTGGGGAAAGGGGTCAGAGTTGGGTCAGGGGACTGATTTTGTTATTGTTGTAAAGCTTTTAATACTATTTGGTTTCTTAAAATTTACATGCCACTGCGACTTTGAACAAAATAAAAAAATTTTAAAGCATTTCTTTAAATTTAAAGCATTGTGCTATACAGTCACATCTTGTAGCCACAAACGAGGACAGTGATGGAGCCTGAAGGGCTACTTTCCTAGGAAGGCGAAGCCAACAGCCCCCACAGCACTTCTGCTTGGGGAGCACAGGTCGCAGAGAGCAGGCTGCTTTCTCAGGTCTGCGCTGCTCTGAAACCGCAGGGACGCGTCTTTACTGGGTGGCACACGTCTAGGATTGTCTGCTGGGCGAACGATCCTAGACGTGAGCACAAGATGAGGCTCCTGCAGCACAGCTGGCACGAAGTCTGAGCACACTCGGCCACCGTTTTTTCCTACCATAAAGAGTATGAAGTTTTCCCTCCAAAGTCAATGTTTTTATGTATATCATGAAGACCAAAAGTGATTCTCTAATCATTAACATTATACTTCCTCAGGATGAAAACCACAAATCCTCTTAACACGGGCAGTGTGAAGCGGATTGGGTCTGTGAGTCTCCACGTCCTACCTGTTGGGAGGCAGAGGCCACCTGCTGGATGCCGGCCACGGGCGTCTGCTGCTGGACAACTTGGGGAAGCTTTGCAACCTTGGACAAAACAAAAAGCCACACATAGAATCCAGAGGACTGTGTGCACAGAAAGAGAATTTTCTCCCCTTTCTTCTCAGTTCTTAATGTAAAAAAAAAAAAAAAAAGACCAGGTGACACAAAGGAGCAATCCTCACGGTGTGCTCACCTGGAATACTAAGAACAAGTTACTCCACCTTAACGGTGAACAACGACTGCCTCCCTATTTGCAATCACTGGTAATTTAAGCTTATTTTTGGTCTCACATTTCAGATAATTTTTTATTTTAATAAAAACTGCTCCAGGCCAGGCGCGGTGGCTCACGCCTGTAATCCCAGCACTCTGGGAGGCCGAGGCGGGCAGATTGTTTGAGCTCAGGAGTTCGAGACCAGCCTGAGCAAGAGCGAGACCCCGTCTCTACTAAAAAATAGAAAGAAATTATCTGGACAACTAAAAATATATAGAAAAAATTAGCCGGGCATGGTGGCGCATGCCTGTAGTCCCAGCTACTTGGGAGGCTGAGGCAGAAGGATTGCTTAAGCCCAGGAGTTTGAGGTTGCTGTGAGCTAGGCTGACGCCACGGCACTCCATCCCAGGCAACAAAGTGAGACTCTGTCTCAAAAAAAAATAAAAAATAAAAAAAAAAAACTGCTCCAAGTTTATATGAGAGAATGAGATTGAGGATGGAATTAAATATTTGAGCATCCCATGAGTTCGCGAGGGCTTGCTGTGCTCGCTCCGGGACGGAGCCGCAGTGGGTGGGTTGGACGGCGAGCTGAAGCCGGCGCGAGGAGTCTGGGTCGGACCACCACGCTGCAGCCTGGGCTGGAGATGTACCGGATTTCAAGAGTGGTTATTTTATCACTAAATCATGATTGAGATTTTACCATTTACAAAACAACACTTTCCACCCCATGTCTACTTTCTATACACATCTTGCTGCTGCATCCCCTGTTGTCTTGACACAGTCCAGGATCTGGGCCACATGTGTCTGACCAGCCGTGCCAGGGACGCAGGGCAGGCTCCTGAGTGCGCGGCCGCGGGGGACCCCGACTCTGAGGGTCCCACCCCCTTGCTTGGTTCTGTTATTTATAGAACAGGGGTGAAAATAAGTCTTACCCAAGATAATTCTGGGGAAAATATTAAATTATATGAAGTACTTATAAATAACAGAGCTCCAAATAAATGTTAGCCCTCATTATTACAATTAATCAGAAGGCATTTGCTAGTTATTACTCTGTAACTTAAAATAAAAAAGCTGTGAATAGGATTCACTAAGGGAAGTGCCCCGGTTGTCACTGCAGAGCTGACGGGAAACGGATACGCCAGCTACCACGACAGGCCAGGGCTGAGATGGGCACAGCACTGAAAACCCTGAGACGTCGTCAGTAAAATGCTGAGAAGACACTTAAATGCACTGAGAAACTTGCGAAAAGCAAGGGCCTGCCGGTTCCCAGCCTAAGCGAAGGCGGGACCCCAGGCAATGCGCTGAGATGCTCTGCAGCTCTTGCCCAAGAGCACCTGCCACTCGGGGTCTCACAGGGCACAGCACACAGGACACGAGGCCTAGACCCCACTCTAAGGGAGGAGCGAACGGGAGCCCCAGGCTGCCCCCCAGCGGCCATCCTGAAGGGAGACACTGTCACCATCAAGGTTCCCAAAAGCTGCAAAGAGCGCACGACACCCCCTTCCTCCAAAGGGCGCCGGGAGGAAATCACCTGCCTGGAGCCTCAGTACCAGGGTCAGGGGCCGGAGAAGGAGACACGGGTTTAGAGACCAGACGGACATTGCCTGAGAGACATCAGAACATCAAGCCACGAGCCGAGTGGCATGCCCGGACGGCACCCACAGGAGCCCCGCGGAAGCAAGACCCACCTCACTCCAGGCCGCAAGAACGCCCTTAAGTAGAACTCACCCGAAGCCAGAGACAACGGATGCAGCAAACTTCAGACAGAGATTACCAGACACAAAGCAACTGCACTCTGTGGAGCCGACAACAAGAAGCTATGAACAAAGACCCAGCAGATTTGGGAACTTCTAAAAATAAAAAATATATAAAAATCAAAATAAAAATTCAACAGACAAGTTAAGAGCAGATCAGACCTAACCAAGGGAAAATGCGTGAACTGGGGACAGTGGAGACATCACTCGGACTGCGGCAGGACACGACGAGAAACAGGAAACATAAAAGGCGTCGAGAGACTTGCAGCGTGGAGGAAGTGGCAGGGGCAGCCCCGACCAACCATGGCTGGTCATCTCCGAAACTGGGGACAGGTCAGCCCCAAACTCAAGAAGCTGCCAAATCCTAAACCACAGTGTCACAGCACAACTGCTGAGCACCAAAGACAAGGTCTCAACACGGAGGGAGAGGAAGACAGACTGCCGTCGGAAAGTGGCAGCAGACAGACATTCGGTTCTCATCAGCAACAAAAGTCAGAGCCAGGGGACAACAGTATTAACCTACCAAGAAAACAAACGTAAACCTGGAGTTCTGCACGAAGCAAAGCTACCTTTCAGGAACGACAGTGAAAGACAGGCCTTCTCAAACACTGACGGGAATCCCAAAGGATGGCCAAGCAGAGGGAAAGCAAAAGTCAGAGACGCAAAGGACAGAACTAAAACGCAGGGTAATAGCGGCACCTAAGTGCAGGCGGATAAACAGGCCCCCCGAGGAAGAGGCCGAGACGGCACTAACACCACACTTGAAGTGTGTGTGGAAATTTTAGGGTAACCACTTAAAGAACAGAAAGAGCACTAAGAGATTTCAAACTAGCAGAGTATAAAAACAGAACGACAAAAAAAGAAAAGAAAAGAAAAAAAAGAAAACAAGGCCCAAAAGAAGGCAAGAAAGGAAGGAAAGAGAAAATGGAACAAGCAGAACAGAAAGTTCAAATAAAATGGAAACAAAAAATTCAAATAAATTAGTACTTACATAAAGATAACTGGACAAATGTTTAAGATAAAGACAAAAAGTGAGACTTAGCAGCAGCGTCTGACTGCGTGCTGTTTATGCGAGGTAAGCGTGACGCGTGACCGTACAGAATGGTTCAAAGTAAAAGAAGGAAAAGCATATACCAGAAAAGCCTAACAGGGGATGTGCAGAGCTTTCTTAATTTGAGGCAAAATAGGCCAAACAACCAAAGATGTCACCAGAGATAATGAGGGTCACTTCAAAATAACAAAGCTCAAAAATATAAACCCACATGTAGCTAATAAGCCTTCTAATACACAAAGCAAACTAGAAACAAACGTAAGGAGAAACAGACGCACGTATAAGCAGAACGGGAGATTTAAAGGTCCCTCTCTCAGTAACCAACACCGTGTGAAACAGCACAGGTAGCAAACCTCTCAGTCGAGAGAGAGTGGTCCCACCCTGCACCCACTCTGCAGACTGCTTGGGAAGGACACAGAACAGTCATAAAAGCTGACTTTAATTTGGACCATACTGCCAGTTTCACATTTCGAAGACTGAAATTGTTCAGACCTCACTCCCTGACAACAAATACAACGGTGACTTTTCAAAGTCAGTAATAAAAGACAACTAGAAAAACTCACCTGGAAATAAGAACCCAGGCAGCAAAAAAGAAATCAAAATGGAAACTCAAAAATACTTAGGACTGAAGGAAACCCAAATAATAAAAGTTGTGAAGAGAGCTCAAGTGGTACTCCATCTGAACACATTAGGAAAACAAAATAAACTCAAAAGAAGAAAAGGAAAGAAGTAAAAACCCCGACCAGTCAAGTGCAGCACAGGAAGTCTGAGGCAGCTTCGCCAGAAGCCGTGATGCAAACACACAAAACATCAGCGAACTAGACTGACCCACGAGCGAGGAGGACAAACGCCGAAGCATCCAGGGCGCTACCCCAGAACGCAAGGGTGAGTCAGTGTTAGAAATTTCAGTGACAACAGCCCGTTACACTCGCACGTCTGGAGAAAATCCCAGACGAACTGCACACTCCGTGTACCCAGGTGCAGGCCGCCACTAGGAAGCCTGTGCCCACGGCCTGCTTTATGAAGGAGGAGGTACACACACCGGAACAAAGTAAGTAAACTGCACAGTGCGTGTTGAAGGGATGTCATGGAAACAAAGGGAGCCGGAAAGGTGACCAGGAAGTGGGGCTCAGAGGACGGCTCCAAACCCTCTCTGAGCACACGCGCTGAGCAGGCTGGCAGGGCACCGGTGAGCACGTGCAGTGGGGTCCCGGCTGCACCGTGCAGAGTGTGCTGAGTGGGCGGCCGGAGGAAGGGAGGGACAGCAGCACCCAGGGGAAGGGGAGCGGGTAAGGTGTTGGTGGCGACAGAAAGTGGTCATCCTGGATGTCTTCCAGAAGGTGAGCCGACAGAATAGCCCGTGGGCTGGAGTGTAAGACAAAGAAATGAAACGAATGCAGGGGTCTCCCAAGAAAGGACAAAGGTTTACAGAGACCAAGCTGCCCTTCCTGAGCCAGATGCCTTCGGAAGGAGCAGTTCAGGTGTGCACACCTGAGGGATGAGCCAGCTCCATGGGAACAGTTCGCGTGTGTGCACCTGAGAGACAAGACATCTCCATGGAGCAGTTCAGGTGTGCACACCTGACAGATAAGACATCTCCATGGAGCAGTGCAGGTGTGCACACCTGACAGATAAGACATCTCCATGGAGCAGTTCAGGTGTGCACACCTGACAGATAAGACATCTCCATGGAGCAGTTCAGGTGTGCACACCTGACAGATAAGACATCTCCATGGAGCAGTTCAGGTGTGCACACCTGAGAGACAAGACATCTCCATGGAGCAGTTCAGGTGTGCACACCTCAGGCCTGAGGGTTCAGACATCTCTGTGGAACTGTAAAAGGCAATTAGGATTAAGAATCTGGGGCTGAGGACAGTGATCAGCTGCAGGTATAATGTAGGTGGGCATCATTAGCACCTACACAGTCCTTAAAGACTCCACGCAGAAGGAGATGTCCGGGAGGGAACGTGTACAGATGCTTTTTAAACAAGACAAAAAACACTGTAACAAAAATATACAAAAACCTAGCAAACTATTAGGTCATTATATATGAAATGTCTGATTTCGAATCAAAAATTTAGTTTATTATATCTCAAAGCAGCAGCAATACAATTAATCAAAGTATGTGCCTAGACCATTGAGACAGGTTTGCCATCTTAACGGTAGCTTGTTTATGCCAGCAGCGAAGAAGCGTGGAGAGCCAGTGGCGGTGAAATCACAAAAGGCGTTTGAGAATGGGATATTTTTCCTGGCAAGAAGGGGCCCAGAGCCTGGAAGAAGTGGTCGTCAGTTGGTGCAAGGTCTGGTGAACACAGTGGATGACAGAGTTGCCAAGTCCAGCTTCGGCAGTTTGAACAGCATGGTTTTTTTCGACATGTGGTCTTGCAAGATTGGCCTGTCTCTGTTGACCAATGTTGGCTGCTTAATCACAAGCATCCTCATCATTTCGTCTAACTGGTTGCAGTAGAATCCGCTGTAATTCACTGACCAGTTTTCATGAAGCTGTAGTGGATAATACCAGCGCTGGACCACCAAACACACACCCTTAGCTTTTTTTGATGCATCTTTGGTTTTGGACTGTGTTTCAGCACTTCATCTTTACCCAACCATTATGCCGAATGCTTGTGATTGTCAAAGACAATCCATCTTTCATCACACGTGACAATATGGTGTAGAAATGGTTCGCCTTTATGGTGTGGCAGCAAGAAAGGCAAGCTTCCAGAGGATTTCTCTTCAGATGCTCGTTTAAGTCGTGCGGAACCCATCTGTCCAGCTTCTTTACCTTGCCAATTTGATTCAAATTGTCAATACTGTTGGAATAGTATCGTCAAACCTTGCTGCTAACTGACGCATAGGTTGAGATGGATTCGCTTCCACTACAGCTTTCAGCTCATCATTATCCACCTTGGTCTCAGGTCACCCACGTGGCTCATTTTCAAGATTAAAATCACCAGAACAGAACTTCTCAAACCATCGATGTACTGTGCGTTCATTAGCCACACCCTTCCCAAACACTTTGTTGATATTTTGAGCTGTCTGAGCTGCACTGGTTCCACGATGGAACTGATATCTGAAAATAACACGAATTTTTGACTTACCCATGATTTCACAAAAATTGCTCTAAAAAAAACTTTGAAAAATAATCACAAGCCAAACTGTGCGTCCGAAAGACTAAGGAGTAAACATAAATATTCACAATAAAAATAAAATAAGAAGTGTTAAAGTGAAATGTCAGAGATACCATCAAACTTAGCACTTTAGGAAATCGGACATTTCATACTTAATAACCTAAATCAATCAGAATTTTCTTACTCTCATTGAAGGGTGATTAAAACAAAAACACTTACAGCAAACATCACACTTCACAGTGATGTAGCATTCTGTCTGGCCACTGTCCTGCAGGTCCCAGACACCACAACAGGGCGAGAGAAAACATGTGAGGAGGAATGGAAGAAGCAGACTGTCATCGTTCACAGGTGACGGGACCGCACACAAAGAAAACGCAAAAACCCTACAGGTAAACCATTCAAATAAGAATCCTCCAGGGTTGCCGAAATAAAAAAATCAATGTACAATAACGTACAACCACAGACAGAAAATGGAAACTTAAAATCTATTATTTACAAAAGCATCAGAAAATACTGATTACGTAAGAAGAAATCTAACACAATCTATAAGACTTCTATGGAAAAAATTAAAAAGCTTAATTACGGCATCAAAGACTCAAGTAACAAAAGACACATCATGTTGGTGAATCTGACGCCAAGCCTGTAAAGACAACAGCTCTCCCCAAACCGATCTATAGAATCACTGCAATTCTAACAAAAACGCCAAGTTTCCACGGTAGTCTATAAACTCGATGAGCTGACTCCAAAACCAACAGGATGTGCAAAGCCAAGATGGGCCATGACTGCCCCGCAGAGGGCTTGGGGGGGACATGCCCCCCGGCACCAGGTCTGGCGGCCTCACCAGAGCAGCCGGGACGGGGCGAGGAGGACGGGCACTGAGGTGGGGGGGCTGGCACAGAGCCCCCGACAGGACCCCACGGGACCACTGGAGGAAAGAATGGACTGTAAACAGGGCTGAAAACAACAGGGCATTCGTATGGCAAATTAAACTGAATTCCTATTTTTGTATCATATGCAAAAACCGATTCCAAGAGGACAAAGACCTAAACGAGAAAGCAGAATTACAAATCTTGCAGAAGAAAACACAGGAAGCCAACTCCATAACTCCGGGAGGGATTTCCTAAGCCAGACACAAGCAGCTCTGCCCAGAAATGGAAAGACTGGCACCTCCGCCACCTGAAGCTTAGGCAATCCCGTTCCCTGGAGACTCGTCAGGTGAGAGGATGGGCCGCCCAGTGGGGAGTCTGCTGCAGCCGGCCCAGGACTGACCTCCAGGAGGTGAACACGACATCGCAGCAGACCTCAACAGGCACGTCACAGAAGAGGACGCCAGGTCCACCCGCGCTCTGGAAACTGCTGGACATGCGATGCTGCCCCACGCACCCTGCACCTGCGCCCCAGACAGGCGGACAGCGCTCGCTGCTCAGAGGGTGCCACCCACACGGCGGGTGACGTGTGCAAAGCCCGGGGCTTCTCCCAAACACGCTCCCACAGAGAGGCACTTGCCACACGCCACGCGGTGTGACGCTATGATTCTAAGACTTCCACCTCGCACAGCTGAGCTGGACGCCCACCACGCAGTGACACACGATGGCAAAGCTGGCAGGAAAGCCAGGGGACCCCGGCCACCACGGCGGAGGAGACGGGCGTGTGGTGTTTCCTCGCCTGGGCAGCGCACAGGGCGCGAACCATCCTCGTCTTCGCACCTCGCCCCTCCCGCCCGCGTGCCGCGCCTCACCACACAAGAAGCCTGGTCCCCCTGGCTCCAGCCTGCCGTGCTCACCTGGATTTGGGTCTGCACCTGCTGCGTCCCGGCCAGTTTCTGGGCCTGGGAGATGGGCGTGGTGAGAAACTGGGTCTTAAGGGCTGGCTGGGTGGCATAGGTGACCTTCTGCTGCGGGCCCTGAGCAGCGATCTGCTGTGCCGTTATCTGAGGAAAAGGGGCGCTGAGGGTTAGAGCCAGCAACAACCGCGGCCCCGCTCAAAACCTTCGGTGACCACCTCCCGCTCCTCAGGAGCCCTCGGCGTAGGACCCAGCACCTGCACACAGGCCTCCAGATAGGCACTGCAGCCCGTCCACACCAGGCTCCCGCGGGGCCTGCCCCTGCCCTGCCCCCACTGCCCCTCGTCCAGGCCGGCCTGGCCCACGCGGCCACGCTGGCCTTCCTCTCGGCCAGCTCCTCAGGGCGTGCCCCTCCGCCTCGCGCCAGGCTGGGAACTCTGTGCCCGGCTGTGGGGCTTCACCTTGACACCCTCCACAGCACCTGGTGCAGGTCTGTGCAGTAGGTGACTGACCTTGGTCACAGCTTCTCAAATCTGATTTAATCTGGCAGACACCAAGGAAATATCTAATACAATAGGTGACAAACCCAGGTGCAAAAATTTTGCCGTGAAGTCTAATTCCTAGTTTTCTCTGCCAGGCACCACAGCGAGTGCTATGTCCCCGTCAGAGCCTGCGTCCAGTGCCGGCCTAGAAAGCAGAACCACTGTAACCCGCAGCAGGAGGGCTGGCTCACGGCCACCTGGAGCCACAGGAGTCCACGGCTGGACATGACAAACCAGGTGTCACGAGGGGAAGCCCCTGGAGGCGGAGACATCTCACAGCAGCACCTCCCTCGTGCCCCTACCCGCAGCGCTGGCTCTGAGTGGCCGTGGCACCGTCTCAGGGCCCAGACGTCTCAGCAGGGGCGGGGGCTGTCTGCAGGGCCCTCGTCCCTGCAGGCGGCACGCCCTCTCTCCCGTCCCCTCCAGGCGCAGGCCCGGGTGGCTCCCTGTCAGGCTCCTCGCCCGGAGACAAAGGAGGTGGCATCCCGGGCCTTGCCCAGGAGTCCCGCAGCCCCCCGTGGGCTGCACCTGGCCGCCTGGGCCCGCGACGCCGCACCCACGTCCACCACAGTCCACGTAGGCCCCCACCCCGCGCCCACACGTCCTCACCACACCCCAGGCTCCTCCAGGCCCCGTCCTCAGATAGCAGCACTGAATTTTAAAAGGAAGGGGAAACCCAACAATGACCACACTAGCACATCCACCCTCAGAGCCGTGCTCAGAACCCCGAGCGCTCCCTGAGGACCAGGCCCGACCCGGCGGAGACCCCGTACCTTCTGCTGCACGGCTGCGGGGCCCTGGGCCACCTGCGGCTGGATGGCCTTCTGCGGCTGGACGGCCTGCTGCTTCAGCTTCAGCAGCTGCTGCACATGTACCGGCTGGGCCACCACCGTCTGCCCTGCAGGCACCAAGGTGGGCTCAGTCCCAGCTCCGCGCCAGGAGGAAGCCCACGGCTCATGAGTCTGTTCAGACTGACTCGCCTCCAAGCAGAAAATCAGGAACTACAAAACCGTATGGAGATGGTGCCAGCCCTTGGATACACTTACAAAGTGTCTGGGTTCAAAACTCGCACTTAAATGAAGATATGGAAATTTCAGATGTTAATGGTTCACTTCAGGACCAAATCAGGGAAACACAGGACGCCGTGCGTGGAGGGGCCGAGTCAGGCACAGCGAAGACGCCCCCAGGGAAGGCGCGAGGGGGAGGGCAGGCACCTGCTGCCTTCTGCGGCTGCCCGATGGCCACGCTGATCCCCGCGACGTTCATGGGCAGGGTCGTGACCCCCGGCGAGGAAACCACGGCCGCCGGCACGGACACGACGGGAGGCTTCGCCAAGGCCACCTGCGCGGGCTGGGGCGCCTGGGCTTGCATCTGCCCTGGTGCCTGCAGCTGAGAAGCAGGAACCCGGGTCTACGCGACAGAAAGAACAGGAGAGTCCAGAGACACTCAGGATATCGTGCGTCTTTCCAAACACTTCCCCACAAGAGGTCAGGCCGTGAGAAAACTTACAAAGATCAACAAAGGCAAAAGAGCCGTGGCACTGACGAGAACGCGGTGACTCGCATGCTGCAGGCACGAGGCACAGGCTGGCCCCTCCGAACCCACCACCTCAGACGCCCGGGTGGCTCGAGCAGGAGCCAGGCCTGCGGGCGCTCAGACGGGATCATCAGAGACACGCCTCCCCGCGGGCGGATCCGCCCTGCTTCCTGCAGAGGCCCTGGGGGGTCCCCTCAGCCTCCACTGGAGAGCAGCCCACTGCCCTCACCCCAAAACTACTAACTCCCGCCTGCAGCCCCTGTGGGGCGCTGCTGCCTCCTGCTTATCGAGGGCCCCGCTGCCAACCACTTACCTTAAATTACACTTTTAAAAAGGGAAATGGAAATAGGTCTATTTTTATACGTACAGAAACTGAGATAACCTAAGAAAATGCAAGGAGGAAAGTAAAAATCACCCATACTCCTAGAACGACCCATATGTGAACATTAACACTGGTACTTAGCTCCTGGCCATTGTTCGTCTCTGGGGCTTGCTGTGAAAGAATGTAAAAATGGGGTGAATTACAGATATTTAGTCTTCCCTTTACAATAATCAGTTTCCAGAGCCGCTTAAGATTCCATTGTTTCCTCTGTAGCTTATTTAATGAACTTCTTGGTGATGGACACTCAGCTTCCTCTAGCTGCTGAGCTAAAGCTTGCTCTAGTCCTTCTGCAGGACGCGCTAAGTCGGGCTGCTGAGTTCGACAGTGCGCCTGTGTCTGCAGCTCAGTTACCAAAGTCCCCTCCAGAAAGGCCCCTGGCTGCACCCAGGCCACCTCTAGGTGTTCCCACTCTCCTCCTCTGAATGCGAGTCTGTGTGAACACAGGTGAACCAAGCTTCTTTCTGTGGTTTTTCATCTGCTTCTACCCCCTCTCGTGGAGGGCCAGTGCTCCCGGGAAGACTCGTGCTGGAGCTGCCGTCCAGCGGCCGTGGGATGCGGCAGGCACTTGAACTCCACGTGCCTCCATCTCTTCACTGCAGATGGAGTGAACGGTGGAAACTATCCCTGCGAGGGGCGGCCCGTCAGCACCAGGCCAGGTGACACGCTGAGCCGGCAGGGCAGTGCCTGGCTTGGGGCGAGCTTTTGTCACCAGCACCTGCGAGTGGCGGCCCCCACACTGGGCTCTGGTCGCCCTGCTGTGAGGTACCTGGCCCCAGGACGCTGACGCCCGCTGACTGTCAGTCTTCCCAGACACCCTGCACCTGGCTGTCCTCCCTACTCGAAACTCGCCACATGCGCCCCCTGCCCACAGAGCAGGCTCCTGTGAGCCGCCGGGGCCTGGCACCTCTCACTCCTGCCTGCCACGGCCCTGCCTCTGCGCCATGGCAGCAGGGGTGCCCGGTACACTGTGCCGACCTCCCCATTGCCCACGTGCTCACTGCCCACTGCCCCAGTGTCTAGTCCCTGAGAAGCTTGTGACGCCTTACCCAGCTCTGTGAAGTGCTGCTGTCAAATGTTCCCACGGGAGCAATCGCACCCTGTCCAAGAACTTAAGTTCTTAGGAGAGAGATCCCAGCTCTTGTTTCCCTTGTTTTATTTATGTTATTTATTTATTTTTTGAGAGACAGGGTCTCGCGCAGTCACCCAGGCTGGAGTGCAGTGACAATCACAGCTCCCTGCAGCCTCCAACCCCTGGGCTCAAGCGATCCTCCTGCCCATAGCTGGGACTACAGGCGCCACCAAGCCCGGCTAATTTTTTCCTATTTTTTGTCGAGATGGGGTCACACTATGTTGCTGAGTCTGGGCAGTTGAACCCCTGGCCTCAGGCGATCCTCCCGCCTCAGCCTCCCAAAGCTCTGGGATTAAAGGCATGAGCCGCTGTGCGGAGTCATCACGCTTCGCTCATAAGTCAGCCGTGACACCTACCATGCTCCTGCGCACGCAGTGACAGTTCAGTTAAAACGCAAAGAGGTGCTGCTTTTGGAAAACAAACATGAACTGGGACTTACGAGCCGGGCCACCTGCAGGTTGGCCACGGTGGTGCCTGTGAGCAGGGCTCCGGGCCGCGGGGCCGCGACCGTGGTGAGCTGGGGGCTCTGCTGCTGCGGGGGCTGCGGCGGCTGCACCTGCACCTGCGCCGGCGGCTGCGGGGGCCCCGGCTGGGCCTGTGGCGGCGGGGGCTGCGGGGGCAGCTGCAGCTTCTGCTTCTGCATTTTGATGAGGTGATCCTAAGGCCCAAACAAAGCACCTTCTCTTCAACACTGACCGTATTCCGTTCTTTCAATTACATATCTCGACTTGACTTCAAGTGACTCCCTGTTAAACACCAAAGTAGACGCCTGCTAACTGCAGCTCGCAAACCTGCCCTGGGGCCTTTGCAACGCTTTCAAGTGTTCATTTACTAAACACTAGCATTTCATCAATGAGCACTGGAAACAGTGATTCTGAAAGGCAAGTTCATAGCAAAATTTCTAGGTCCTTATCTCTCACAGCAAGCCAACTGAAATCTGTAGTACCATCAAACTTGTTTATTAGTAAACAAGTTAAATAAAAAAATTATTTAATAAGTCCCATGTCTTTTAAAAAAAGTGAAAACGTCAAAATATCAAGATACTAGTTCAAAAATATTTTTAAGAAGACATTTCTTTTCCTTTCTTTTTAAGAAAACGTATACTGAGCTGCTTACGACCGTCAGATCTCCTACATGCTGGACATGAAAACGGGTCTGCGCATGACGAGGAGAGGGAGCAGTGAACAGAGGGACGGGCGGGGGACGGGCGAGGGACAGCCGAGTGGGA
Source organism: Varecia variegata (assembly GCA_028533085.1). Lineage (NCBI taxonomy): Eukaryota > Metazoa > Chordata > Mammalia > Primates > Lemuridae > Varecia > Varecia variegata. Next base: position 758,380 of record CM052452.1, read on the forward strand.
CTCTTGGCGGCTCCACGAGATGAGCATTTGAGTGAAGCCACTGGGGTCTCGGGGCGGCCGACTCGGGAGGGTGAGACAGCACCGGGGGTGTCGGGTGGGGGCCGCAGCCTCGCCCGTCTGCCTCTGCCGGGCCCAGGAACTCCTGGGCACAGCCGCTCTCTACCTCGGCACTGGCCGGTGGGATGCCTACAGCGACTGAAATGGGCTAGACGGAGACTGCGCACTGTGGTGGCCACTGAGCCCTCGCAAGGTGGCTGGCGTGATGGAGGAAGCACGTGTTTAAATGCCGCGTAGAGCCCCAGCCAGCCGGCGGCTGCTGCACCAGGCAGCACGGCTCTCGCCCACGGTTGCTGCAGGGGCGGGGGCGGCCGTGAGACGCTGGGGAGGCCCAGCCCTGAGCCACGCAGGGAGCCCAGCCCTGGGCCACGCAGGGAGCCCAGCCCTGGGCCACGCAGCGAGGCCCAGCCCTGGGCCTCGCAGGGAGGCCCAGCCCTGGGCCACGCAGGGAGGCCCAGCCCTGGGCCACGCAGGGAGGCCCAGCCCTGAGCCTCGCAAGGCCGCAGGCACCGGGCCCCCACTCAGTTCCCGCGGCTCTGACAGCCTCGGCGAGTCCTCCTCCTCCTGCGCCTGGCGGAGCAGACCCAGCGCAGGACCCCGGCGGCCCCACGGCCAGCTGGAGCGCCCACAGTGTCCTGCTTTCATTGCATATGTTTGGGGGGTCACTTTCTATCACAAGTATTGACGATTTTCCCATTTATGGCAGGGATGCAACATTTCCTTTTAGAATGAACATACTGACATAGGTAACAGCAATGCTGGAACACAGACCGGCAAAACTCAGGTGCATCGGAGCTCAAATGGCCAGCCTGCAGGAAGCAACGCTGCAGAGGACTGCTCCTGAGGAGACCAAGTTTCCACAGCCCGGTCTCCTGAAACTGCTGAGGAATGAGTACTTTCTCGCAGCGTCCTCCCTGGCGAGAGCAGCACCACGTGGGCTCTCTAGTCTCTGGAGACGGAACCGTTCCAGACTAAGCACAGAAAGCTCAGCAAGAAGCTGCGTTTGCAAACAGGAAATGAAGATCTCCAAAGTGCTGTGCACAATCTAACACTCTTCTCAAACACGTGATCAAAATAATAGTGTGTGGAAAGTTTTATATCAATGAAACAAAACATGCTTCCTCCACAAAAGCAATGCTCATTTTTGCAAAATACACTTTGAACTGCATCATGCAACAAGGTACCATCTCACAGACTCTTACAACTGCCTGTAAGACGCACGTTTATGCTTTCGTGGGAAATGCTCACCGGTGTCAACTTGCCCACAGCTTTGATCTGCGCCGGGGACTGGGCCTGGCCCTGGATCTGCGGGACCTGCACCTGAGAGGGCGGCGGTGGCGGCTGCTGCTGCTGCTGCTGCTGCTGCTGCTGCTGCTGCCTGAGGAGCTGGAAGTGGGTGGGCGTGATGGTTTTCCCCGGAAGCTGAACTCCGGCGGCTGTGGAGAGGTCTGTCCGTCAGGTCTGGACACGTGACACTCGCCCACCCTCCAACCCTCCCTCCTCCTCAGGAGACAAGCTCCAGGCCTGCTTTACCTTGGGACACCTGGGGCACCAAAGACCGTGTCGGAGTCTGCACTGGGGTCAGGCTGGTGGTGGCCACAGCTGAGGCTGTCACAGACGTGACCGCGCGCACACCCTGCGTCGTCGCCATGGACACCAGTTCGGTGGCTGCCGTGGCTGGGGAGCCGACCGCTCGTGGCTGGGGCTGGCTGTGAACCACCTGAGCAGGAGCAGAGGCTCCAGGTGTCTAGAAAATGGAAACAGAGGACATCATCCAGCTGTCCCACACGGTGCCCAGGGCTTCTCACGCTCAGAGCAGGAGAGAAAAGCAGACCTAACTGCCGAGGTCGAGGGATGAGACACAGTCCAGCCTGCAGTCTTTGCACAAAGCACTGAGCACGTACTGGCTTCGTGCATAAATTCAATATGTGCCGTGAGCGGCAGAGCACTGCCCTCCTACAGGGGATGGGGCTGCCCCCCGAAGAAACGCCAGGCTCGGAAGGCAGTGCTCCCGCCCACGTCTGCAAAGGCCGTCCTGCCCCCTTACCTCACTCACGCCTTTTGGTCCCAAGGAACGTCATGAAATTCTCGACTACTTCCAGGTGCGTTGCTCACCCAAAGCATGCAGTCACAGCCCTGCCTCTCCACCACCACCCCAGTCTGAGCAGAAGCTGTGGCCCCAAATCTTTGCACTTAGGGTCTTGTGGCATCTTAACGTCACCTTGCCTAAAATTCAGAGCCTCCTCACAGCCCCCGCCCCCTCTAGTCTGGACAGGGGGTGAGGGCAGCAGCCGGCATGGCCGGCTCAGATCTGGCCCCACGTTCCCAAGTCCCACAGCAAGTTGGAAGACAAGCGCTAACACTGACTCCACACCTCCGAAATTCCCTTCCATGTTCACTCACCTCAGCCAGTTCCCTGGGTTCACAGCTGCAGTCTATGCTCCTGGACTGTTTAGTTTGCTTTTGATCTTTTTTTTTTTTTTTCTTTTTTTTGAGACAGGGTCTTGCTCCATCACCCAGGCTGGAGTGCCGTGGCACGATCACAGCTCACTGCATCCTCAAACTCCTGGGCTCAAGGGATCCTCCTGCCTCAGCCTCTCGTGTTAGTGGGACTACAGGTGTGAACCGCTGTGCACAGCTAGTTTTTTTTTTTTTTAATTTATTTTTTGTAGAGATGGTCTCTGCTACGTTGCTCAGGCTGGTCTCGACCTCCTGGCCTCAAGTGATCCTGCTGCCTTGGTCTCCCAAAGTGCTGGGATTACAGGTGTGAGCCAACACGCCTGGCCTGTTTTTGATCCTTTTACATTTATATCTAGCATGTTATTCTGTGCTTTCCATTCAACTCAACTATTGTATGTTTCTTTTAATCTCCTTTCTTGTTTTCAGATTATTTTTTTCTCATCCCATTTCTCCCTAGCAAAGTTCAGAAGCTATCTACTCTATTTTTATTCTTTTGGTGCATCTAGAAATTTTATCACGAATACTTACCAAAATGTAAATAATTCACACTCTTCCTGAAGGATAAAGAGATTTAGGACCTGTTGATGCCTTTACTCCTCCCCAACTCATGTTATTATTGTATATGTTAGTTTTATCTTTTTTAATCCCACAGTGAATTACTGTTGTTTATGAAATCACTTTTAACCTAGTCCACATAGTTATCATTTCCTCTTTCTCCCACCTTCCAGGTGGGAACACCCTCCAACTGTTTAAAGCGCATCGGTTTGGCCAGGAGTGGAGGCTGAAGCAAAACAGCTGCCTGAGCCCAGGAGTGTGAGGGTGCAGTGAGCTATGGTAACACCAGTGCACTCTAGCCTGGGCAGCACAGCAAGACTCTTGTTTCAAAATAAATAAAAATAAAGTACATTAGTCAGTAAAGATCTAATAGTAATTAAATCTCTCAGTTTTTGTTTGAAAATGTCTTTATTTTGTCCTTGCTCTTTAAAAGTATTTTCAAAAGATGCAGAACAGCAGGGTTGGCAGTTATTTTCTTTCATCACGACGAAGAGAACATTCTGTCAGCTCCTGGCTTCACTGCTGCCATTAAGAAGCTCCTGCACCTCCAAGGCAATCTGCCTTTTTTCCCCCCGGCTGCTTTTAAGATCTCTTTGTCATTGGCATAATGTCAGTGTGGACTCCTTTTTGTCATCCTTGGTTGGGATTACTTGGGGCTTTTGCATATATATAGATCAGTGTCATTAATTAATAAGTTCTGGAAAATTCTTACATCTTCAAATACCATCTCTGCCTGATTGTCTGCCTGGCACTCAGTAACCATGTATTAGATCCTCTCACTCTACTTCCACGGCTCTCAAATCCTCTTCCACGTGTCTGTCTTGTCACCCCACGCTGCATTTGCAGTGACTTCTGAATTCTCCTCCAGTTCACTGATTCTCTCTTCAACTGTATGATACTAAGCTCACCCATAATGGTACCACATTTTTCATTTGTAAAATTTCTCTATATTCTTTTTAAATATGGTTTCCTGTTTTTATAAATATCGTCAACCTTCTGTATTTTTAAAACAGAAAATGTAATTGTTTTATAATCTATGCGTGATAATCCCAACATCTTAATCTTTTTTTTTTTTTTTTTTTTTTTGAGACAGAGTCTCGCTTTTGTTGCCCGGGCTAGAGTGAGTGCCGTGGCATCAGCCTAGCTCACAGCAACCTCAGACTCCTGGGCTCAAGCGATCCTACGGCCTCAGCCTCCCAAGTAGCTGGGACTACAGGCATGCGCCACCATGCCCGGCTAATTTTTTCTATATATATATTTTTAGTTGGCCAGATCATTTCTTTCTATTTTTAGTAGAGACGGGGTCTCGCTCTTGCTCAGGCTGGTCTCGAACTCCTGACCTTGAGCGATCCACCCGCCTCGGCCTCCCAGAGTGCTAGGATCACAGGCGTGAGTCACCGCGCCCGGCCCCAACATCTTAATCTTTGAGGGTCTGTCCATCATCTGTTGCTTCTGCTGGTTCTTACTCATGGTGCCTTGTTTTCTCGTGTGCTTGGTTATTTTTTATTGTATGCAACTCATTACACTTGAAAATCATGTGGAGATTCTCAGAAGTCAAAGGTGAACGCGTAATCCTCCAGAGAGAATCTGTATGTGCTTCTGGTCAGCTAACCAGGAACACGACCCATCCAGGTCTACTTCACTTGATTTGAGGGGGTTTTGGGGACACTTTTAAGGCAGCATCAACTCGGGCTGCAAACTGACAGCAGAGTTGACCTGTGGTTCCAACTTCTCAGGGGAGTCCTCATGTCATTCATGCCTCTGCTCAACCCAAGGGCAACTCCCATTTTAACCCCTGAAGGTAGAGAGAAGATGAACTTGACTGCTGGTTCACTCCTGCCCTAAGGGTTTGGGCTTTAGGGATCCTCCCCCAATGTGAATCTTCACCTGGGCAAGGCTTGGGCTTGAACTTGAGTCCTCACCACAAGCTGAAGTTCATTCTCAAGGCAGACACGGCTTCAATGCATCCTGTTTATGTCTCTGCGTTTCTTTTTCCCTTAGATTTTGGCCTGATCATTATTTATTCTTTTGTCAGCTCCTTGAAACTTTTAATATCTTTTAAATTTTTACCCAATAATTTTAGTTCCCTTCATTAAGAGAGTGGTGTAAAAATAACTTAACTCATCTTAATAGCAAAACAGAAGTCCTTTTCTGGACTACTGAAGTAGTTTTCTCCCTGGCCTTCGCTGCTCGAATGGAACCTACGTGCACAGCATTGCATGGACCTTCCTGGAACAGGTCTCTGGCTCAAGACCTTGAAGGCTCCCCACAGCCTGACGCACAGAACCGTGTTCTTCAGCCCAACATCTGAACTCCAACACAATCGAGCCTCAGCGTCACACGGCGCCAATCACACAGGTGCCACACGATAAACACCTGCTAGAGGGAGGAGATACCCCTCTGTTCACATATTCTGTGCTGCGTCCAACAGGCCGGCTTGCTGTTCCCCACACACCACCACGTCCCACCTGGCCCTCTGCTCGCACTGCTCGCCCTGCCTTCAGAAGAGCCATCTTCGTGGACAACACACGTCCTCCCCTTCTGAAGCCCAGTGTTACCTTCTCCAGAAACCCTCCTCTAACTCTGCAAGTAAAATCACCATCCGCCCACCACACGGTGACTGTACCTCTCTGACATTCCAGCCACAGAACCGTAAGAGACCCGTGAAAGCTATCACGTCTCTAGTTCGTAGTTCTATGCCCACAGCACCAGGAAGAACATCTTGTCCATTAAGAGCTGCTCAAAAAATCTGTAGTGAATGAATTACTTTATATTTTAAAATATCACAAATACATGTCTTTTTCAAAATAAACCTTCAGTGCAGGGATTTTGGCTTCCTGCCCTCACAGAAACGGTGGTATTGGCCACACAGAGTGTTCCCGACGCCAGGAGCCTCACTAACAGCTTCTGTTATCGATGACTAAGCCCAGAGTGGGTGATTGCAAAGCAGAAAGAAAAATAAATGAAATAATCTTCAGTCACATACTACACAAACTGTTCTTACATACGTTTTACTGCTTAGAGAGTTTTAATTTTTTAAGTCCCATTTACTGAGGAATAATTTACACGGAGTAAATTTACCTGTTTCAAGTATACAGTCCTTTGCCTTCTGGCAAACGGACGTATGACTGAAGAACTAATGCCACAATCCGGACGAGGAATGGTCTATCCTCCTGAACATTCTCAGGCACCTCTTTGTAGTCAACCCTCTCCCCACCTCCACACCTCATTTACCTGTTTTCTGTCCCCCTGGCTTTGCTGTTTTATGATGTTATTTCAATGCCTCATACAGCGTATGACGCCTTTTGAAACTTCATTCACTTAGCAGCAAAACGCACCTGAGTCTCCTTCACGCTGCTGTGTGTATCGGGGGATCACCCATCCGTACTGCCGGGTGGTGCTGGGCTGTGTAGACGTACCAGTTTATTGGTCCATCACCCACTGAGGACATCTGGGTTGTTCCTTTTTTAGCAATTATGAACAAAGCCACTATAAATGCTTGTGTTCAGGTTCCTTGTGTAGACGTGTTTTTATTCCTCTCGGGCAAGTACGTAGCAGAAGTGCTAAGCTGCATGGTAAGTTTATGTTTAATTTATAGAAGATGACAGACCCGTTTTCCAAAGTGACTAAGATTTTGCATTCCCACCAGCAATGTGCCGAGTGCCGGTGCTCTGCATCCTCACCAGCATCTGACACTGTCGGGTTTCTGTGTCTGTTTGTTTAAAGCTACTCTCTGGTAGGCAGTATTGTTTTGTGTGTGAGCACCAGGAGGGCGGGACCAACCTAAGACCCTGTGACACTGAGGAGGAAGAGGAGGGCACCAGGCAGAGATGGGGCAAAACAAGCTAGTCTCATACATCACTGTGGTTTTAATTTGCATTTCCCTAGTGACTAACAATGTTGAGCACATTCTCATGTATTTGTTACTCATCAACCTTCTGTCCACATTTTACAGTTGTTTTCTTATTGAGTTGAAGAATCTTTTCATGTTCTGAACACCAGTCCTTTATCAGACACGTTTTGAAGACATTTTCTCCCAGCCTGTGCTTTTCATTTTCTTAATATTTTTCAAGGAGAAGTTCTTAATTTTGATGAAGTCCAATTTATTAATTTTTCTTTCGTGACTCAGGCTTTTGGTATCCTAAGAAATGTTTAGCTAAACCAAGGTAGCAAAGATTTATTTTTTTTCTCTAGAAATGTTGTTTGGGTTTAAAGTTTACGGTTTTTGAGTTTACATGTAGAGCTATGATCTCTTTTGAGAGACTTTTTATATACAGAGTAAGTCACAGGTCCAGGTTCATCGCTGTGCATAGGGCTACCTGACGGTCACAGTCCCGTCGGCTGGCAAGACTGTCCTTTCTCCACGGCATTCCCCCGGCGTCGCTAGCAAAGCTAACTGGAAACACCTACACACGTATGCATGTGTGTGCGTGGGTCCCCGTGGACTCTCTGACCAATTCCATTCACCTACACGTCTGTCCTTTCGACAGCACAACACCGCCACACTGTCCAGATCCCTGCAGCAACGTCATCTGCGTCAGAAAGACACTTTTCAAACCCCAAGGGGGACACCATCCTACTTGCCCACGCACTGCTGACTTTGAAGCGTAGTCTCTCCTCACTCAGGGTACGTGTTGCTTTGGGGACTGTGACTAAACGGAAAACCGGGATATACGTTTAAACTCCTTATCCTCAGTCTTGTTTTGAAGGTGAGATATCAAAGAGGAGCAGGCGGCCTGACACCGAACGCTCAGGGTTTCCTGGCGCCGCCTAGGTGGGGCCCGTGCCCCCTGCGCCCCCACCCAGGTGCAGAGAGCCCTGTAAGACCCGACCGCTCCCTCTCCTGTGCCCCACCTAGTCCCGGCACACGCCCCAGCAACAGCGTGAAACCGAGTCATGCCTTGTGTGACGCCACGCCCCCCCCGAGGGCGATGGCCTCCTCCCTGCTTCCCCACGAGGGCACAGTGACACACACGTGGGGACACCTGTGTCAACGGCATTAAAGACGCGTCCTCACATCCCACCTGCTCCCCTCTGGGAATCGTTCTGTGGGGGAGATTTTCAACACACACACACACATGTGAAACTCACATTTTCGTTCCTTCAAAGTAGGAAATAGAAACCATCCCTTAAACACCTGAAAGTTTCTGAAACTAGCGTAACTATTGGCTATTTATTTTACCAAATTCAAACTAGACTAGCACTCCTCTCGCCGATGGAACATTGAAAAGAAATAATACTTTCCCCAGAATACGGAGTCACGGTGTGGGGACTACTCACGGTCAAGGACCCAGGAGCCACTGGAGAAGCCAGACGCTTGTTAATGGACTGGAAGGTGGCGGCCGGGACGCCCGCGATGGTGTTCACGATCACGTTCCCGCTCACGGAGCCTGCAGAGACAGGCTGAGTGAGGCCAGAGCACCAGGAGGAGCTGACTTCCTATTTCAGCACTCCTGCATCCGTCTCACCTGTCGGTATGCTTGTCCCAGTGACTGATGTTTTAATGGTTCCCGCCTACGTAAAAAAGAAAACGCTTGAATTTCACGTCAAGCTCTCCCCTGCATGACCCTCCGAAGGCTTCCCGTTCCA
>CM052452.1:767140-795268 GCA_028533085.1 Varecia variegata
CCACTCTGTTCCTCGCCACCTGGCTGCAGCCACACTGACCTTTCTGGCCCTCGGCCAAGCTCAGGCCTCTGCTCTTGCTGTTCTGTTCTTCTCATGACTGACTCCTTGTGATTCAGGCCTTAGCTCAAATGCCAACTCCTCAGAAAGGCTCTTTCTAACCAACCAGTCACTCACTGTTCTACCTTGATTCCTTCCTGTCAACATTTAAAATGACGTCCCACAGATCTTGCTCTGCGTGACTAACTCCCACCAGGACGCAAACTCGAGCGAGCTGGGACCTTGGCCACCTTGCTCGCTGTGACAGTCCTTGCACCAAGCAGGTGTCTGATAAATGTATCTTTGGAATGAATGAAGAACCAAGTTGCCCAAGTACATACAAAAATCCCACTATAGCAGATATAATTTAAAACAAAAAACCCAACAGAGGAAATGGCACTACGTGAGAAGAGCGTGTTCACAGCAGGACGCCTGTGCAAAGTGAGCGCATCCCTGCTTTCTGCACGTGTGAGTCTGAACAAACGGCCGCAGTGTCTGTGAGCCACGCACACACACCACACAGGGTGCAGGACGCACCAAGTGTGACGTCGACAGTGAGGCACTGAGCACCTGAGTGCACCTTTCAGGACAAGGTGGCTAACTTGGCCCGTTTGCCTGATGGCACGAATAGGACCTGCTTTGTAAGTTTGTAGGGAATAAAGGAGGCGAATTCGTCACAGTTGTGCTGTACAAAATCCAGGTCATTCCAAACTTCCCCATCACCTCCACAGGGAAGAGCTGCCCCACCCCCCCTAACCCAGTGACGGCCCTCGGCCCACACCAGCCCTGGAGAGAGAAATGGCAGCATCTGGACGAACACACTCGTCCTCGGGCCAAGGACCGAGCCTTTTCCTACTCCCTCAAAGGGCAGGGTCTGCAGGCTGGCCATGCGCTGGGGCTGTCGGCCAGCGTGGTCTCCACAGAAGGCACGTGACCGAGCGCAGGTGTGGTGGGGACGGAGCCCGCGGGGGGCGGGGGGCCCCTCACCAGCACTGCCGCGCTGCCCACGGTTGTCACCGCGGGCTGCCCCTTCGCGGGGGCCTGCACTGGCTGCGGCGGGGCCTGCGGCTGCGGCGGGGGCGGGGGCTGGGGCGGGACGGCTGGCGGTCCTGCCGGCGGCTGGCTGCCCGCTGCCTGCGGCGGTGGCGGTGGCGGTGGCGGCTGCTGTGGAGGGGGCGGGGGCTGCTGCTGCTGCTGGGGCGGGGGCTGCGCCACGGCAGGCTGCTGCGCCTTCTGCTGGTCAGCCAAGGCCTGCGAGGGTCATGACGGAGGGAAGCCATTGGAGGAGCAGGGTGCGGCCGGCACGCATCCTCCCGGCCCACCCGGAGCCAAGGCCACGCGTCGCCCCCCCCACGAACGAGGCCCAGGCACCGCACCTTTTTCTCTTTTGCGATTCGCTCTGCACGGAGAGACGCGACCTGAATGGGAGGCAGCGGCTTGTCGTAGTTGATGCCACTGAAAGATAACAGCAAAGTTAAACATAAACAGGCATGTTCCAAAGTGGAGAAACGCTCTAGAATCCCCAAGGCACCAGGTGCCGGGACAGCTCGGCCCCAGTGGCTGCATTCTCCCGCTCAACTCGTCGGGCTTCACCCCAAACCCCTCCTGCAGAGACCCTCAGTCCCCTGACATGCCCTGACAAGTCCCCTACCACCCCCCACGCCACCTGCAGCAGCACGTTCCACAGGTGCAGGTGCGGGCGCTACTGACCTGTCCTCCCTCCTCAGTGAGCCCACGCACTGCAGGGAGGCGCGACCTCAGCACCAGCACCCCGCTGTGCAGAGCCCCCCCCCCCCCCGTTCGGCCCGCAGGGCCCGGCCGCACCACCAGCCTCCGCCCATGCGGTCTGGAACCTCAGCTCTCAGCTGCACTGAGGCCCTTCCTCGCGGGCCAAGCGCACCCCGTCCTGGAGAAGCGTCTGACACCCCCAGAGCGCTCAGCCTCTCTGCTGCGGCCCGGCCTCTCTGCACTCAGGAAGATCATCACCTGCTGCTTGTCAGGATGAGCTCGCGTCTACCTCATGCTAGGTAAGAGGGCAGGACTGTGCCGTCCTGCGGCTGCGAACGCCCAGCGCTGCGCTGGCCGGTAAGCACTAGTTGAATAAATTCACTCATTCATTCCACCGACAAGTGTGGCTCACACGCCTGCTCTGTCCTCCAGGTGCTGCGTCCTGCGTCCTGAGAGCTCACAGACAACACGTAAAGCTCAGTCTGTCTGCAGACCATTGTGTTGTGAAGAAAAACAGAGCAGAGCAGGGAGGCAGTTTGCAACAGGGCGGTCCGAGACAGGCTCGTGACATGCGGGAAGGCTGGGACGGGGCTGCGGCTCACTCGGGGAGGCCGTGGGGCCAAAGCCAGAGTCTGGTCCTGGGGAGCCACTGGCTCTTTGGAGACACACCAGGAGCCACCGGCTCTTTGGAGACACACCAGGAGCCACCCCCGTGGCCCCACAACTGCACTCGGGCAACGACGGTGCCTGCTTCATCTAAGCGGGTCTCCTTGCCAACGTCAGAGCAACACTGCAGACCCGCACGCCGGCACTCAGCTTCCTCAATCCGCGCCCCACGACATCCACGTTGTCACCTCCAGCCACTTCTCTACCCCGCCCCGCCCGTCAATGCGTCTCCACTTCCTCCTTGGTGGGATCCAGGGCAAGTACACGTGCCCCTAAACCCGATGCATGTCTAAGGTACAGCTGATAAAACGTGTGCCCAGGGAGAGGCAGGCCAGACAGCGGCAGCCCAGGCACATTCGTTGTGTCCCGAACGCCTTCCCCGCCAGAGCAGCAGCAGGGACAACCCCGCCACACGGACACGCGTGGGGGCCGCCCCACACCCTGCACTGTCTGAGCTGGCGCCTGGAACAGGCCGTGTGCACGATTCACTCAGCTACCGGATTTACGTGAACACGCAAAAGAAATAATTTCAAACAGTAGAAAATGTGTCAGGAAGACAGCAATACCTTTCTGCCAGCACAGAGGCATGCTTGGGGTTTTTCTGGAAGGGATTCATGCCGAGCCTGCAGTACAGAAAAACAGAACGCAGAAAGCAACGTTAAAGACACAGCAAACCCAGCTTCCCACGGCTCACTGCCGTAACTGACGCAAAACGAGGCTTGGGACACGCACAGGGGCTTGATGGGGGGGCTCCTCTTGCCCGCGGTCATCTTCATCAGGTCGAAGTGGCTCGTGTACAGCTGAGTGTGTGTGGCATTCTCGTCCTGGGCGTAGATCTGGCTCGTGCGGAGAGGACGGTTGTTTTTACTCTGAAACAAAATTGGCAACAGTGCATCAGAGTGACCCAGTCACACTCACAGGCGACGGCCCTGGACACACGGCTCACCGGGTCGGAGCCTAAAGCCAGACGCCCCAGGGCTGAACACAAACGCCCTCTTCGAAGCCCTTCTTTTCAAGACGGATGTACCGCGGACATCTAGTGATACTCCCCAGTGCGCCAACACTTCCTGAACATTCTCTCAAGTAAGCCCCAAAGGTAGCAGAAAGACAGAAATTCTCCCCTTTTGCTGAGAAACAAAACAGGCATGCAGAGCGCTGGAGGCCACGTGGCAGGCAGCACGGAGCAGGCCGACAACCTGCACCCGGGGCATCCAACTCCCGCCGACTCTAACTCAGGCAGTGCTGAGGCCCACGGTCACCACCGTGCTCTGCCCACAGTGGGCAGCCAGGATGACACACATCAGCCACTCCAAAGGTGCAGCCTCGGGCCTTCAGCGTGATCAGTACCTGGCAGTCTCCACAAACCACACAGCTAAACAAAGGGCCACTCAACTGTCACCTGCTTGCTGCAGACATCCCAGCAGCCCTCCTCCTGTGGAGAGACCCGCCCACCAGGGACGCCGTCTGTGTGAGGTCGCGGAGGTGGTTGGTGACGAGACCTCAGGGCCCTCCTTCCCCACCCAGGCTCTGCTCTCTCTGCTTCTCTAAAGGCTGGTGGTCCCGAGACAGGGAGTCAGGCAGAGTGCTGGGGGCACAGGTGCGGCTGTGTGTCGTGCGTGTCACCTACTGCAGGAGGAATGAGCTGGGTTCTGAGGGCAATGCCAAGGAAAGGCAGAACTGGAAATCCACCGTGCATGGTGGCACTGGCCTACTTCCCGAACATGGCACTGCACATTCTCCTGTCACAGTGGCACTCAGCAAGGGGACGCCGGGAGAAGGGTGCGAACAAGACCAGGGGCGTCCCACACAGCCCAGACAGCTGGTCTGGGCCAGGCCGAGGCAGCAAGGACTGTGCATGGGAAGTCACTCCTTGCGGGGTCTGGGTGCACAGGAAGACTCCACGGGGCAGGCCAGAGACGGCCGTGCCACCCACACACACACCCGCGACTGTCATCACCACAAGCTGCGACAGAGCCACGGCAGGCCCTAACTCACAGAGCAAATCCTCTACGTACAGGAGCAAGAGGCACTCGGGAAAATCCTGGCTTTCAGATTTCTGCTGATTACTCAAATTCAGCTTAATTCTGAATCGCATCGCATGCTCCTTCACACAGCTCTTAAAGTCTCCCCACTTCTTCTCAACATCACCTTCACACCTTATGAAAGTTGTTTCGCCTTTCTTTGGCTTAGCTTCATAAATCAGCTATAAGAAACTATTTTAGCTTTACTTTTTTCCATATTAAGATAATGTCTATTATTTTACTTTAAGTGTTTCCAAAACATAAAAGATGTAATGCAAGATTCCAGAAAGTCTTCCTGGTCAAGGCACCACAAGATGGTGCGAGGAAAACTTGCTTTATTTCAAAAAAAAGCAAACAAATGCTTTATTTTGAGACAAGTGGTTTTAGGAAAATGAGAACTGAGACGACTGAGAGAATGGCCATGGAAATAAAGCAGGAGTGGTGTTCGTCCTGAGGACAGAGCTGGCTCACAGGCAGAGAATGCCATTTTTACAAATTAGAAACAAAATCACAAGTTTAACAAAAGCACTGAAGTCTGTCTCTCCTCTATCTGCCCACCCGCCCTGCACAGCAGGTGGGCCTGCAGCTCCCACCCCGAGGCCTGCCACCAGGGCAGGGGTGGCACCTGCCCTGGGGGAGGCGCGGCACCGGAAGGGGTGCACGGCATCTCCAGGTGCTGGCCTGGCAGAGCGCCAGGTGCCCTCGGTGTGGCCTGGACTCCGTCCTGAGGAGACGCAAGTAGCCGAGCGGTGGGGCGGGAGCTGCGTGAAGAAAGCCAGACGCAGAACGGACAGAGAGGACGCGGCTACAGGGAGAGCCGGCTGCAGGGGTGCCGGCTGGTGCCGGGCAGCGGCACTGACCCTTCCGGGGTGGGACCCGGGGCCGCAGCTGGCTGCTTCTCTGCGCCACAGTCAGCAGGCGTGCACGGCACTCTCAGCCCTGAGACAGCATGTGCTGTCACCCCAAACAGCAGGAGATGCTCACAGACCTTCCTTCAGCAAGCCGGCGACCGACACAAAGCAAAAGCTCTTATTTTCTCATGTTCAACCAGCACTTTCTTCAAAAAAGAAACCGGTGTGACCAAGTACTCAGAGGACAAACTATTTTTCCATGGCAGTGGCAGCGCAGACGCTGGTGTCAGAGAAAACACCAGGAGTCGGACCTGCCGTGCACACTGAGCACGACCCCAGCAAGCTTGGGGTGAACGTCTGTCACTGCTCGTGTCACGTGCCAGGAGCAGGACAGACATGTGGCCTCGCTGGCCACTCCCCAGCCCTGCAGACGCCCTTGCTGCAGACGCACGGGGAGAGCGAGCCCTCTGCGCCGCGGGCGAGGACCCCGCAGGCCTGCGTCCTCCCAGGAAGACACGCGAGTGCACTCACCTTCCCCTCCTCTCTCGGGATGATGACGTTCTCGTAGCGGTTCCGGCACTGTTTGGAGGAGCGGTAGATGCGGCTGCAGGAGTTGACGACGTCACTGACGAGGTCCCAGTTGGGTGTGTGAGCAGGCGACACGATCGTGAGGTTCAAGGGCAGCTCCAGCAACTGCTTCACAGCCTGGAGGGCGAGGTTCCGGGTCAAACAGGGCCCCCCACCAGGCGACCCAGCCACCTGCTCGCGTAAGCCAAGGGAGGACACGATCACACCTGAGCGCCCTCCTACCTGCAGCAGGGCCCAGTCCTCGCTGATGAGCCACTCGGGGCTGTCCTGGCCGGACTCGGCTGCCGGCTTGGCGAACGTCGGCAGAGGCTTGGCAAACTGCGTCTGCTGCTTCAGCAGGATGTTCTTCTTCTGCTCCTTCCCCTCCCTGCGGATCTTCAGCATGCCTGGAGTTGCGCGATCGAACAGGGAGCGCGGGGGCACCACCGCCTCCCCGTGGCGCTGTTTCTTCTTCCTGCCTGCGGCTGCACAGAGAGGCCGCCGTCAGCAACAGCAAAGGAGGAGAAGCCGCCTGAGCAGGCGAGAGACACGGGCGTGGCTGGGCGTGGTGGCTCACGCCAGGAACCCCCGCACTTCGGGAGGCAGGAGTTCGAGGGAACAAGGGCAAAGGCACAGGGACGAGGGGGGCTTGGAAAGCATCTGCTACAGATGAACCCATTTTCTTGAGTTTACTACTAATTACAACTAAAAACACCAAGGTTTCCCCACTGGAAACAACAGAACACAAGAGCATGGAGTCAGCGGTGCCGGACGGGCCCCACAGCAGACAGCAGGACAGCGTGGCGGGACCCCGCACAGGCCCAGCAGCACCCAGGTCCCACAACACACGTGGGGACGCACACCTGAGGGGTCTGTCTTGTGCCTCTTGCGCTCCCTCCGCACGTACACGGGGGGCAGCTTCGCCTCCGGGATGGGGCTGGCCTCGTAGGTCAGACACATGACCGAGTCGATGTAGATGTCGCTGTCGTCCTGGGGGGGCGTGGGCGGGGTCCAGAGCTGCGCGAGAAGGAAAGTCCCGTCAGACCGGCGGCTCGAGGGAAGCAAAGCCGTCGGCACGGAGCAAGAGGCGGCACTTACCGGCATGACTTCCGTGTGTCCACTGGCATCTTCACAGACATATTCCTGCGGGGAACACGGGCAGGTTTTAACACTGGACAAAGCCTCAGCTTCGTGTTGAAGCCACACGTTATTTTTCTTCATATGTTAAGTCTTCCAAGTAAGTCTGGTCAACATGACTATTTATAAGACTTATAAATGTGCTTTAGACCTGGGAATACGATCGAGGGAAAAGTCAGCATCCCACTGAAAATCGCTAACAAAGTGTCGATTATTAAGAAAATCATGCTTTTAGAATATGAACTGCGTTCTTTTGATATGAGGAGTAAAAACTCCTCCGGCATTTTCTCACAAACATGCACAGACTTCGAACAGGTCAGACGTGGCTGAGCGGCCTGGCCAGGTACCATGCTGTAGGCGTCCTCCCGCGTGTAGGTGAGCAGCTCTGCCTCCTCCGGCCCCAGCCACAGCCGGGCCTCCCTCTCCCGCAGGCTCTCCAGGTTCCGGGACTCCCACTCCCTCACGGCCGCCGTCACCGCACCCTGGCGGGGAGAGCGGAGGAGCCGTCAGGACAGGAAGAGCAGCCCCCGCCCGCCTCTCCCTCAGGTGCCACTGAGGCCGAGGACCACAGAGCCCGCCCCGCCGCGGCAGGTGCCTCCCGCCCGCCCGCGTCTGAGCCCCAGGCGCCGTCTGCTTCGAATCAATAGAAAGACATCACGGTAGGAAACAGGCTTCACAGCCGCCTACACAGGGTTCTCTAAGACTCTTTTCCTATTAACTTAGTTTCTACACTAGTGGGTTTGAGGTTGGTTTCTTTAACTTAACGAAGCCACATTTACTTCTACTCAAATTTAACACTGAAAATTCTGAAATTCTTCACATTAAACTAAACAAAAGTTGATTCTCTTACCTCACTATTTTTCTCTTTCTCTTGCTCAAGGGAAGTATGAAATAATTCCAGGTAATTTAAAGCATATTTTTCAATTGGCGTAAGCTGTTTCAAAAATACATTTTTGAATAGGGTTAATAGCAAGTTGAGTTCCTTATGCCCCACTCATCAGCATTTGAATAAAAAGGGTGATTACTCTTGGTTTAAGTAAACAACACGTATTTTACAGCAGAGTCAAACTTTCACGGGAAACAACCGTCAAACCTGTTCCATGAAGTCAGCGAGTTCCTCCAGCTGTGACGGCTCTTCACCACACCTCCAGCCGTCCGCGTCCGGTGACATGACACCAGTGTTTGATCCAGGCACCGCTTCCTCCACGGATCTCTGGGCATCCTCCTCCAGACACTCGATGCTCTTGAGGGCCTAAGGAAACGCGGTTATCACCGCGACGCACTCTGTCGGTGAAGGAGCCCTGCGGAAGAGCCGCCCCTGCACGGTCTCCAGAGACGCCTCCGCTGGCAGCGCCACGGCCCCTGGAGGTATTCCCGAGGTCCTCCTGGCTGTGTGGGACGGCGAGGCAGCGAGAGGAGGCAGAACATGACGTGAGGAACTAAGTTGGAAGGAAAGCCCCCGGCAGAGCTGAGTGCCAACTCGGCCCAGTGCACGGTGCCAAAACCAAGGGTGGGACCGACGGGACCCCCAGAGCCCACAGACTCCAAGGACAAGGAAGGGTTGTTGACTCGTCACACGCACACCCCCAGCCACGGCTCTGGCCCACGGAGAACAGGACGGAGGCTGCTTTCCGTGGCCTGAGCAGAAGAGGAGCAGCCCTGCCGCAGCCAGAAACCAGTCTGCGGAGAAACGCAACACTGACGGCGACAGACGGTCAGTGAGACGGCAGTCCAAGAAACACAGATCAAAACAAGGAAGCCACTGCCACCTGCCCAAACAGCACACCTCAGACGGTGACAGGGCCATGTGGGCAAGAGACACTCTCACGTCTGAGATGGGGACACTGTTTTTAGTTAGAAGATATAAACTAAAAACTGGTAAAACCTGCTTCCAGGGCGATCTACCAAAATCTGCAAAGTTTAAAATAGAACCCTACACGTTATACACAGAAATAATTTCCACATAGATTATGCAACTAAATGTGAAAAACAAAACAATGAAACATCCAGAAGAGAATAAAGGAGGGTGCGTGGCGACCTGGGGGTGGGTAAAGAAAGTCTTCAGCAGCACTGGGGTCTCGGGCACAGGGTCAGCACCGCGAGCTTCTGCTCCTCAGCAGACGGCGTTACACACGGCAAACCACAGAATGCGAAAGGTATTTCACATGTGCCCAACGAAGACCCTGCACGCAAAATATATAAAGATCTCCAACAAGCCACTGAGAAAAAGAAGTAGCCCAATTAAAAACAACTTGCAAAAGGACTTGGGCAGGCACTTCTTTTAAAAGTATCCAAATTACCAGCAAACATATGAAGAGGTACTCAAATTCATTGGCCAACAGCAAAACGAAAATTAAACCCCCAATGAGAAGCCACTACACATCCTCCCAGACAGCTGAAGTGAAAAGGACCAACGATTCCGACTCTCGACAAGGACACACGGCAACCCCAACATGCACACTGCTGGCGGGAGAGCACCTGGTCTGCCCGCTTTGGGAGACCGGCCAGCAGCACCTATCAAAGTCAAATACATGCAGGAACCCCACCCCAACGTATGTACCCAACAGAAATGCACCTGCGTGCTCACCAAAAGGCATGTGCAAGAATATTCACAGGAGCACGACTCAAAATAACGGTTCTGCCACGTCCACCAACACAGATGGGTAAGTCAGACCCTACAGCCGCAGTCGCAGGGCAGCCACAGCCCCACATGGCAGCTGTGAGGACAGGGCACTTACGGTGCATCTGTCCATGCTGGTCAAAGACCAACACTCACCTAACTCTCCACCCACGGGGCTGCGCCAGTGAAGAGCAGCAGCCCCTCTCCCACCCAGCCCAGCAAGCCCTGCAGACTCTGCCTGCAGAGACTCCCACTGACACCCCGCCCTGCCCGGGTGTCACTGCTGTGGCCTCCTGACTGGCCCGGGTCCCCCTTGACCTGCTCCAGGTACAGGAGTCAGCACACCAACACCCCTAGCGCCTCCCCTCGCCACACTGACCTCCCGGCTGTGGGGGCCACACGCTCTCCCTTGGACACCCGCACGCCCCCCGACCCCAGCTCAGCACTGCACGACTTCTCACTCGTCTGCTTTCTGTCTCTGACCTTACCACGACGGAAGCTTCCTGAAAGGTGCCGTTTTTGTCTGTTTTCAATGCTACACCCCCGCTACCTAGCACAGTGCCCGACACACAGTAAGACATTCAATAAACGTTTCGAAAGGGTCTACCAGCTGAAATACTACACTACTTTGAAACAACAAAGCCAACGTGGACAAATCTCCAAGACCAATCCTTGAGGAGAAACGGCAAGCGTGTGCCATGCTCACATCAA
Organism: Varecia variegata; assembly: GCA_028533085.1. Classification (NCBI taxonomy): domain Eukaryota; kingdom Metazoa; phylum Chordata; class Mammalia; order Primates; family Lemuridae; genus Varecia; species Varecia variegata. Next base: position 777,478 of record CM052452.1, read on the forward strand.
GTGCTCACGTGTGCACACACACACTCTCCGGACCCTGCATTTTTTTCAAGCACATGTAAAATTTTTAACAATGATTAAATGGTAATCTCTGGGAGAGAATCTGTTTTTCCTACCATCCTTTTGTGTTGTTTGACTTTCTTTTTCAACCTCACGCACGTATCACCTTTTGTAAACACAATGAGGCTGAGCTACACCTCCAGACACAGGACAATCTGTGTGGGAAATCACACACAGAAAACTCGCAGGAGGAGGAGTGAGGAAGTCGTAGTGGTCTGTGCCCGGAAGTGAGGCTCCAGGAGACCAGCTTCCCACTGCAGACTCTCACGGGCTGCTGCCATGGTTTGGACGCTGGTCCCTCCAAATCTCACGCCGAGCTCCGATCCAGTGCTGGGGTGGGAGCAGGGCCCTCGGCGGCAAATCAACGCCCGGGGGCAAGCAAGCTCTCCCTCTGGGGGGTCCCTGCAAGAGCCCAGCTCCTCTCTTGCTGTCCCAACCTCTGCACGCGCCGTCCCGTCACCGCCCACCAGGGGCAGAGCAGCCTGAGGCCCTCGCCAGACGCCCAGAGTTGAACTGAGCCATCAGAGTCATGAGACAAATAAATCTCTTTTCTCCCTTCATAAACTACCCAGTCCCAGGCATTCCTTTGTGACAACACAAAATGGACTGCGACGGTTGTACCTCACACACGATCACTTCCTCAGTAATTGAACGGGCCGTTTTTAGAAACGGAAGAGGCGACAGCAGCCGCAGCAGGGCGGGCGCGCACAAGCCGAGCACAGGCAGGGAGGCGCCAGGGCGAGCCGCGGCCGGGCACGTGCCGGGGAAGCAACACACGCGGTCGGGCTGGGCCGCAGTGGGAAGTCCCTGCAGCCACACGGGACCAGAGGACAGGACACGGGCCCTGCCGAGGGCAGAGGCATGAAAACGAGGGCCCCAAACAAGGTCTGGAGGAAAAGGAAACCCCTTCCTTGATGCGAGGCCACGGCGAAGAGGAAGGAACTCAGGCAGTGAAGGGGACGAGACGACCCCGCAGCTGAGGCCTCCGCCGGCAGGACGAGGCCCCGAGAGGTACACGAGGGCCTCGGGAAGAGCTGCGGGAGGGGACGAGGGCAGTGGCCCCGACGACAGCCTGGCAGGTGCCCACACAGCAGCAACCCCAGAAGGGACAGCTCGTGGCCCGCGAGCACAACCTAAGATCTTCTAGTACCTGCACTAAAACAGCAAAATGTTTACACACCACAATATCCCAAATGTCACCACCTCAGCACGTAATCAACGCAGAAATCTACCAAGGAGACAGTATGCTCCTGTCTGCACTAGGCCTTCAGCCCTGGCTGCGTATTCACACCTACAGCGCCCCCCCCCTCCCCCCCCCCCCCCCCCCCGCACAGGTGAGCCTCCTTTCCAGAGCCCAGTGGCCGCTGGGGCTGGTGGCTGCTCTATCCAGGGAGGAGAAACTCAGACGGCCGCCTCCGGGGGCGGGGGGCGGGGGGCAGGGCCACCAAGGGGGCTGTCAGATGTCCACAGGGAGGCGACGGCCCTCAGGCTGGCAGGGTGCCGGGCACAGCTGCGAAGAGCTCAGGAAAGTGGGGACGGACACTGACCCTGGGCGGCAGGGGCTCGAGGCCCACACCTCTCTCCACGGCTCCCTTTACTTCCTTCACAGTTGCAAGTCCCCCAGACAGGGATGGAGGGGGCCGGTGGGTCAGGGAAGGGTGAGTCCGGACGGGGTGCACAGAGCCGGGTGGGGCGCAGTGGTACGGGGGCGCAGACGAGGGCCCAAGCAGGTTCGGTCCCCTCAGATGGCTCTCCAGGGTGGACGGGCCTTGCTCTCACCTCTATGAAAGGCCTTGCGATTTTGGGGGCGATGGTTTCCGAGGCAGAAGGCTCCTGAGAAAGCACCACAAACTCCTCGGCCTTCACTGGGAAGCCGGTGTCGTCCATGGGAGAATAAACCTCAAACAGCTCCTGGATGGTTCGCTGGACACAGAGAAGCACGTTACCGTCTAGCAGCAAAGACACGAGTCTGCCCGGCCCGAACTCGGGACCGAAGTCCCCGGAACGATCATTCCTCGCTGGCCCTAATGAGCTGTGCACGGGCGGCTTCCTCGCCCTCCGGGTCCCTAACCACAGGGTACCTGCGTCAGGAACGCCATGGAGTAGTCGTTCCCCTGAGCAGCCACTTCTCGGATTAAATCTTTGGTTCCATTCTTCAACAATTTCTCCTCAATGGAATTGCCACTCACAAGCCTGCGCAAAACACAGAAAGACAGACATGGCAGTAAGTCCCTGGACACACGACGACACCACACCCAGGCACAGGCATGCAGCCGGCGGCTGGTGAGGCCACGCCCGTCCCGGTCCGCTCCACGCCTGCTCCTAAGGCTCACTCGGGTGGCGCCAAAGGCCCCTCCTCAGCCACCCCCAGCCTCCGCGCAACAGTCAGGCCTGCAGCCTCCACGCGGCCCCCACCTCGTCCTCCTCCCGCTAGTCTCCAACTGTAAACGCCCCCCAGGTCCTCGCAGATGCGCCCTGAGCACCTGACTCCCGTGAGGCTTCCTCTGAGCCCGGCAGGCGAGCTGACCGCTTCACCGCCCGCTGCTCGTTAAGATCCTCTCCCACCGCGTCTCATCCTCATGTCATCATGGACGTCTTCACCTTTTTATCCCCCGTACACTGCCGGGCCCGCAGGAGGTGCCCACCCGAGACTGAGTGGACCTGGCCCCAGCGGATGACGGTGGCACGGAGGCCCAGAGGCCCCTGCCCTCCCCACACCCAGCCCACACCCCGGGCTCAGCCGCCCGCGCAGCGCTGACGGCCGGCACCCACGGGACTCACGCCCCACAGCTGTGACCGCAAGGTTCCCAGAGAGATGAGAACAAACGGAATGTCTCCGGAAAGTTCCAAATTAAAAGGACGCTAAATACTAAATAGACAAGACAAGCATGCGGAACAGAACAGAAAGTAAAGAGCGGAGCCCAGACGTACACCACAGAACCGAAAACACGGTGGAGGGGAACAGTGACACGAGGAAAGGACGGACAACGTAACAAATGACGCCGCGAACACTGCCACGGCCCTTAAACGAAAACCTGCTCTTTCTCGACATTCATACGTGCTCACTGTACATGACTTGATTACGTAAAAGCGTAAGGAAAAACCAAATCGAAAAGTCGCCTGGACTCTGATCACCCAAGACAGCCACTGAAACGTGGTGACGGCATTTTCACCTGCCTTGGCCCACACGTTCCTAACGGAAAGACAGCACGCACACGTGTGTGGTCGCATGCGTCTGCGGGCACCTTTTCAACAGACACGTCTTCGCTGGTGTTGGGAAGGGGGCTGCTCGCCTCCCCCTCGCCCTCCCTAGGCAGCAGCGTGCACAGCAACACCCTGGGGCACACACGCACCCTCACGCGGGGCACACGTGCCTCACCATGCACGCCTCTGCGCTCCGCCCTCCTCGCTCCACGCTCACCCACAGAATCTCTCCGAATGAACTCATTTTCCTGCTGGCTGCTCAACACCCGTGGGTGACCGGCATTCCCTGGTCCCTGCTTTGTGCCACGTCATGACAAGCACCCCTAGAGCCCAACAGAGCCCTTGACATGGGTATGCTGGGGTCAAAGGACATGTGTCAAACTAATTTCCACAGACGCTGGCAAACCACTTTCAGGAAAGGCTAAAGCAATCGCCACGTCCCTTTAACGCAGGAAGCTCCCTTGTACCAGCGCCAGTCTGAGCAGGTGCGGCCCTTCTGGGACCTTACCTGTCTGTGTAGGAAGAAACACCTCCTCCTGCGCTAAATCTGCAGGTCCTTGTCCCCACCGATGAGCTGAACATCTCCTCATGCTTTCTGGCCACCTGGAATGGCCCATTCATATTCACACGTTCCTGCCCTCCCCTTTTCAAAATAAGGGAGTCTTTTATCTTTCTTCTCAATTTATGAGTTATTCAACCCTCTATTTGTCATGAGAATTGCAAACAATTTTCCCGATCAATTCTTATTTTGCCCTGGTCAAACACATCTGTCTCCCCTTACTTTTGAGTCCTCTGTCTGGTCAGAGAGATCCCTCCAGCTCCAGGCTGCAGCTGCTGTCTCCCAGCGGCTGTTCTAGGAGCTGCTCTGCTGTCTATGTGTGAGTCTTTATCCATCCGGGCTGCACCACGTCACGAGTGGGGACAGACCTCCCGCCCCCCTTCGCACGGAGAGCAAAGTGTGCGGCAACATTCATACATAACCACCTCTGACTACGATGAAATTCGACCTTTGTATAACAACGTGCTAAATTCTCCTCTACTCCGGGCCCTCCATCCCCTGGACCGTCCGTCTGCTCCACTGTTCTCGGGAAAAGCCGTGCGCTCTGCCCCCACACGGGGCTGGACTCCCTCCCACCGCACGGGTTCCCAGGACGCCTTTCACTGCAGATACACCCAAACGTCATTCCACCCAACTGTGTGCGTTTCACACACCCACGTTTAGGTTTTCATTAAAGTGAGGTTAAATTTCAGTATTACTCTGGAGAAACGTCATTTTTATGCACTGTCTCCCCACCTAAGAGGCAGTGTGTCTTCTACTGGCCACACCTCCCCTACAGTCGCACACGTCACGGCAGAGGCACCCTGCGCCTTCACTGCTAAAGCTAAACTTGAGCACTTCAGAGATTTTGTGGCTGCTGAGAATAAAACAGTTTCCCAATTTCTGGCTAGTAATTGCTCAAGGGCCAACAGGAAGGAAGGGCTTACACAAGGCAACCTTTCTCGCTCAATATAAACTACACCCCAAATTCATTCCTGCACTCATTACCACACTCACAATGCACCATTAAAAGAAAAAGGAATTACAAAATAAGACTGACAGCGAGAGCTTCTGGAAGAACTAGAGAAACGTGGGAAGATGAACGTCAGATGTTGCCACCTGCTGTCACTGTGGGGTCCTTCTTTGCTTTCCACGCTCGTCCTCTCTCTCTCTCACTGGACACGCAGTGCATTTACAGTGAGAGAAGTAATAATAAAGCTACTTAAATACACACTTGGACTCCTATGACATCAACTGTCCTGTTGGAAAACACAGCTAAGAGCACAGGCCGGTGTTCCGGTCCCGGGCCGACCCGTGCTGTGAGAGCCCCCGCGGTGGCCCTACCTGGGCGCCGGCTCGAGTCACACGTGATGAGTGTGGCCCGCACTGCACACAGCCAGGCAGAAACAAGCAAGAAAATCTAAACCCACTGTTATCACACTCAACAATACTCATTTTTAGAAATTTGTAAACATATAGTAGTCCTTCCTCCATTCTCTCCAGTGACATGTTTTGACAAACATAATTTTTATGATTAAAGGTAACAGTAACAAACAAATTCTTTCAACAGCTGTTTTACTAACACATAATTTACATTTCATAATAGTTAAAACAACCCAAAATATAAACCGTCCTTTTAAGGTTTAAACACGCTAGAGGAGGCACAACATGAAAACCGAAAAAAACAGCAAGATGCCTCATCACAATTTCAAGCAAATGTTAAGCATAAATACAGAGAGAACAGCAGGAATATAAATTTGTATGAAGGAAAAACAAACAAGACATGGCAGAAACTTCTAAAACTGCACTGCATACGTTATTTTTAGTTCTGCCTTCCATTTCTGCCTTAGTGTCTGTGGTGCCAACACCTGCCGCAGAGCCTCCCGCTCGCGCCCCCCGCACTGCCACCCGTGCAGCCGTCACCTGTAGATGTGGATGTCCTTGCAGCGCCCGATGCGATCGCACCACTCCTGGGCCTTGGCGTCCATCACCGGGTTCAGGTCGTTGTCGTAGAACACGACCGTGTCCGCCTCCACCAGGCTGATGCCGGTGGCACGGCTGTGAGTGGAGAGGATGGCACAGAAAATCCGCCTGTCCCTGTTGAAGCTCCGCATCAGTTCCTGAGACGACACCAAACACTCCAGTCAGTGTTCCCCAAAATGTCAGGAAACCTGTGACACGTTCTGGTATTTATCAACAGGAAATCATTCCATAACACAACTGTTTGATTTGTGCTCCATGTGACGTGAGGTGCCTGGTAAAGTCACACCAGAGTCTCAGCTGTTCATTCCGGCTCTTCCGGACACCCGGCTCGGCTCTCGCTCCCGGCCCACACCCCTCCCACCGCTCCGCTCACACAGCCGCCACAACAGGGAACGCGGATCCCACCCTAGGGCTACTGTCAGCTCCACCTGCAGGCCCCAAAAGAAAGTGGAGTCTTGCTGGGGAGGGACGTGTGCTTTCTCGTCTACCCTCAGGCAACGCCAGGGCGCTTTACGGCACAAAAGCCCCGGAGTAAGGCTGAGGACGCAGGACGCAGCCCCCGAGAGACCCGCTAACCGCACGGGACCACAAAGGGAAAGGACTTGACTTGAGTATTTCTTATCTTCCATAATCACATCTGCGCCAAAACAGAACCTAAGAGTTGACCCACCCTCTGCCTTCAAAACATTCTCTGCAGAATTTGATACACTATTACCAAGAAAACTTGCTACTTGGCCCTTTGGCGTATTTCTTTGCAGGCCTTCTCAGCATGCGTACACACGTGTGTGGACATTCGGCCCGTGCAGGGCAGCGGAGACGTGCTGTCGTCGGCACTGGGAGCACCCTGCACGGGACTGAGACTGGCTGTGCCGTGCTGCCGACAGCGACTTCCTAGTGCGCCACTAGGACGTCCTGCGATGCCAGGAGATGGGCTTCACTCACAACACTGCCAAGGCCCGGGGCTCGCAGACAGGTCTTAACCCACGCACTCTTCTACCACTGAGTGTTTACTTCGCCCCCGACTGTGGGTTATCGTGAACATTTCTACAGCAAATGACCACGTACACAGATCTGTAAGTGGGGTGTTGTTGCTATGCCTGCGTGAGCAGAGTCCTAAATACAGAACTGCTAGTCGTTCGTGTCATTTCCGGGGCTCACACCCGCACCGCCGGGTTCTCTCTAGAAAGCCGTACTAGTTTACGCTCCCACCAGCAGCACTGCATGTGTCCGACTCACTGTGCCTAAAGCAATCAAAATACCCTTAGCAAATCTAACAAGTAAAAAACGGCCGACTAACTTGCATTTCCTTAACTACACGTTGGTCTGGACACTCCTCCCGTCTTCCCAGCTACCTCCCAAGCATCCAAGTGCTGCCTCACCTGGGACCCCGATGGCTGTGCGCTCACCTGACGGTGCGGCTCAGGGTGGAGTGAGACTGACAAGCTCGAGACTCATTAAGTTCTCCCCTGTCATTTAGAGCGTCACGAGATCACCGAATTTACACAGCAATTAGAAATTAGGTTAAAAACTGGTGATCAACGTTAATGCAACTGATTCTTAAATGATAATAAGGTAAGCAACTTATTTCTCACCTGCCGTTGTTCACTGTTGGCGTTTTCATCAATTCTTACATAGGTGAGAAAATGGAAGTTCAAAAACATTTCTAAAATGTCCAACATAAGAACCATCTGTGATAAAATCAGCACCCGTCGTCCTTCAGATTTCAACTTCTGAAGCAAGATCGCTAAAGCTTCCAGTTTTCCTAAGAAAGGAACAACATCAAGAGTATCTCACAGCCGGGCACGGTGGCTCACGCCTGTAATCCTAGCACTCTGGGAGGCCGAGGCGTTTGAGCTCAGGAGTTTGAGACCAGCCTGAGCAAGAGCGAGACCCCGTCTCTACTAAAAATAGAAAGAAATTATATGGACAGCTAAAAATATATGTATGGAAAAAATTAGCCGGGCATGGTGGCACATGCCTGTAGTCCCAGCTACTCGGGAGGCTGAGGCAGGAGGATTGCTTGAGCCCAGGAGTGTGAGGTTGCTGTGAGCTAGGCTGACGCCACCGCACTCACTCTAGCCCAGGCAACAGAGCGCGACTCTGTCTCAAAAAAAAAAAAAAAGAGTATCTCACAACCTAAAGCAAGCCGGGCTCACATAACAAACGGAGCCGACAGGACCTGCTCTTGTACCTGAATCAAACTGCACCAGCCTCAGCTCCGGGAACCGCAGAGAGCGCGGCGCAGTCGCCCGCCGCAGCTGCTGCACGCAGGGAGCAGCGTGCTCCTCCAGGCACTGCCGGAAGACCCTCATCCTGCGGCTGTACGGCGGGGGCGGCCTCGCCACCCACAGGGACGGGGGTGCTGCCACCACTGGAGGAATCACACAGGCCACCCTGGGGAGCAGAAAGCACCTCAGTCAGCCCGGGGCACTCAGCACCTGTGCACACGCTGGGGGCTGCAGAGGGGGAGGGCAGACCCCTGACAATCCGAGCCACAGAGGCAGCAGGTCCAAGCCTAGTCACCACGGGGACATGGCTGCTGGGATGCATCATCCTTCACGGCAACGCTGGATGGAAGAGACCCCACAGGGCATCCTAAGCAGACCTGGCCGATGACGGCCACCCAGTGACCAATTCAGATGGCCCAAGCCTACGCAGTCAGTGTGGGGCACTGCCCAGGCCACAGGACCGTTTCAGAGATGTTTCTGCAGCTGGGAACCTGGGGACGGAGGCGTGCCGTCTCCTGGACGTGAGCCCCAGAACTGCCACAGCCACTGGGCCACCAGGGCGGGGCCAGACTCAGGATGAAGGCAGAGTCTGAGATCCAGGCAGACTCCTGGCTCAGGATCCAGGCAGAGAGCAGGATGACGAGGACACGGTGCCGGCCTCGCCGCTGGCCCAGCACCCACCTGGCAGTCCCGGAGGCCCCTGCACCACAAGAGCCCTCCCCACAGATGTCAGCCACAACCTGCTCCCGACTGTCGGCCAACTAAGAAGGTCACCCAGATGTCCGAGGAAGGAGCGTCATCCAAGGCGAGTGAGTGTTTGAAAGGAAAGCAGGTCCAGGAGCACTCGAGGCTCTGACTTGACCACACACAGGTCGGGTGGTTGGAGAAAGACTCCCAGTTTCTTTGTCTCAGCTGACTCTGTTCCTGCTCTAAAAGCCCTGAAGCAGGTGGGTCCTGAGCGCGCAGCCCTGAGCTGGTGCAGGGAGCAGCCGGGCTCCCTCGGCAAAGGAGTGACGGTGAGGAGCAGAGCCCGCACAGACCAGGGGCGAGCACAGGCCAAGCCGCGTGAAACCACCCAGGCCAGCGCCCTCCACAGGATGGGCACAGGCGCAGCCATTTCTCCTCCACTAAAGTGTAACCTGAGTTCAATCCCGCACACGTTTCTCCTCACGCAGCATTCAATCACTTGTGGTTATTTTAACAAGATGCTTTCGAAAGAGCAGGATGGAGAAAATCGTCAGCACGTGCTACTGTTATCTGCACGCAGAACTGCACCCACCGTGAGGCGGCAGGTCCATCCTGAGGCTGTGCCCAGACAACAAGACCACCTGAGCCCAGAGCTGAGCTCCCCAAACAGCATTTCACAGCAGACTTCTACGGGACAACTTGGGAGCGGCTCACGGGATCAAGATGAACATCTCAAAACCACAAGGAGAGCTGCTGCGGAGCAGCACAGCAAGGGAACGGGGAGGCCGAACCCTCCGTCTGCACGGGCTGACTCACCTGCGGACGACGTCCTGGAGGGTCTCCCAACACTGGCTCAGCAGTGGCACCAGTGCGCCCCTCCTCCTGGAGGCCGACGCACAGGGGCTTGCTGGCCCGGCCCCCTGGCCGAGACCGCTGTCAGCAGAGCCCGGCCAAGGGGTCTCTCCTCTGCCAGGCAGGGAACAAAGCCCCAGCAGATCCCTGCCGTAGACGGGCGCGCGGGAGCAGCGCCGCTCGTTGACGAGGTAGATCTGATCCAGCCGCTCTTTCAGAAGTCGGGTCTTTTCCTCCTGCACCAGAACAGCGATGGAGAGAGGTTACTCGAGAAGCAGCACTGCCAGTCATCGTCTCCACCAAGCACGCCGGGCGCTCCGTGTGCAGCGCACACTGCAGCACGCATCGCCCTTGCTCCACAGGAAACAGGGACGGAAACGAAGCCGTGAAAACGAGCGCTCCGCTCCCTGCCGACAAGACACAAGTGAGCATTTCTAACGCGTAGGAAGGCTTATAGAATTGAAAACACGAGAAAAGATTTTGCAATCTTTTGCAAAGCCCAGTTTAATTTCTTTTATTAGGAAATGTGTGTTTTTTAAAATCAAAATTCTGTAATTCAGAGAAAAAGTGCATTTCTGAAGTCACAAAACTTAAGGAGCATGTGACTTCCGTACGAAACAGAAGCCTTTAAATACACAGCCACACACGATGAGCAGCTTCTGGGAAAAAACCTGTCTAACAAGGCTAATCCAACAACACCTGTCTCCAGGTCCAGGTACCTTACCTGAGTTGGTCCCCCAATGGGAGAGGCCGGTTTGGAAGCCATTCCAGGTTCCCCTACAGCCAAGGCATTAACTGCCACTCGGCCAGGAACACCAACTACAAATGCAAAAGTAAAGAGATGAAAAGGAAGCCAAGAGTCCACAGGAGCTAGTCTGCTACCAGCCCGTTCTGCGGAACCTCAGCCTAGTGGCTCTAGCACGATCTCTGCAAAGCCATCCTGTTAGCCGGCTCCCGAGACCTCATCCTGCACTAGCACACGCCCAGAACGTGTTACGCTACATAGATCTGCCAGTGAAGCCGCTGGCTCTCTGGCCACGACCTGTGCTGGGCCGGGAGCACTGGGCTCACCGTTTCCTCTGGGAGGCTCCAGCGCACTCAGAAGCCCAAGACGCCTCACACCTGCGGTCAGTCATCCTCGCTGCCATCAGGGTCCCTGTAGCAGCCACCCAGCCTGGGCACTCCACCGCCACTGGCACGCTTTCATAACCCACCCGGGGGACACCCGCCAGCCACGAGCAGCCCTGCCCGCTGAAGGAGCCTGCACAGCCCCCGAGGCCGTGACAGAACCACCCAGCACCCATCTAGGATCTGTTCCCTGGGCTGCTCCTGACACCGCACCCTCAATCAGCCAGGGTCAGCCACTTGGCGGGACAGACTTTTATACGAACAATGTGTCAGGGGGCAAAGAGGAGAGCTGAGGCCACCAGAACCTAGCAGCTGGGAGGGCACCAGGCCTTCACGGTCCAGGCCTCCAGCCGGTGCCTCTGGAGCTCAGGGAAGGGGCTCCACAGAGCAGGGACTTATCGACCTCTGAGGGGTGCAGAAGGTTCTGGAATCACCAAGAAAGCAAGGTGAGCTGTTATGGTTCTGAGGGTGTCGGAAAGACCTGGCAAGTGGAGCTGCTGGGCGTGCCAGGATGCAGGACAGCTGCTGGGTGACGTCCCCTACCCGCAGCCCTGCAGCTCCTCTGACGTGCCCTTGAAGAGCCTGCCGTGGTTCGCACCCAGCACCCCGCGGACAACGCAGAGGTGGGGCTGGGCTGGTAAAACCACTCAGCGACCAGGACACAGTGTCCAGGCCACTCAGGGGGTCACAGAGTGGGGTGCACCTCACCACTGCCAGTCTCTGTGTCCCCAAGGACACGCCACATCAAGACAGAGCACACCAGGTGGCGGGGCAGGACGTGGGGCTGGGAGGCAGGCGTGCAGGCCAGACAGACGAGGGCCCAAAGCCTGCACAAGCGGCCACAGGCGCCCTGTTCCCGGGGAACCCAGAGCTCACCAAGTGCATTTGTGACACATTAGCATGCAAAATTTGCCACGATTCCAAAAGTCTCCTGTTAGAACAAAATCAAACAAACCCTAAGCACAGTGGAGGCCGGCTGGATCCGACCAACACCTCTGAAAGCACAAGGGGAAGAAAATCAGTCCGCTGACGCCATGGCACACACCGGAGACCAGAGACAGCCACAAACCAGACTCTGACGTCCTGAGGCACAGCGGACGGACACGCAGACGCCTTCCAGGCGCCTCAGAAGGAAAAGTAAGTCAGAAAGAAGCTTGCAAGCCGAGACTCCTGCTGCTGAGAGCACCCTACCTTGCGGGGTCAGGGGTGCAGGGCTGGGGCCACCGGCGGGGGGCTTGCTTCCCAGGGTGCCGTGCACAGCACCCGCCTGCGGCACGGTCTGCATCACCACGGGGCCGGGGGCTCGCAGGTAGGGCTGCCCGGGGGCGGACACGATCTGGAGGACGCTGCCTGCAAGCACAGGTCCGCAGGCGCGTCAGCCGCAGCACGTGTGCCACCGCCACGCACCGCATCACCGCCACGCACCGCGTCAACAAGGCGGTGAACTGAAAACCCAAAATCAAGTCTACGCAAACAAGTCAAGGCAAAGTTCAGTTACTTTGAGAAATAAGAAAACATATCACCCACAGTGAATGAACCAGCTAAGAAACAAAGTCAGTTTCTCTTAATGTCAAGAAAAGGCTCGTCTTCCCCTCACAGTCCCTGCCGGAAGGCACCATGAGCAGGGCCCTGTGGTTCCAGGCACCGTGCCAGTCACAGGGACATCCCCGTGCCCAGATCCCAGAACGTGGGCACTTCCAACTGCTGCCACGTAGGATGAAGAATACCCAAAACACCTGATATGAGCCCTGGCGCCTGTGGATTTACTGCCACTCCGTAAGGAGTTGCCACTTTCGATCCTCTGTGCCACTAAATCTTCCCGGCTTCTTTTACCCCGAGGAATGCTTCCCAGAGGTGCTCACGCACTGCCTTGCCTCTGTGCTCCAGGGCACTGGAGAAACTTCAACGGTTTCTCTGCTGCAGGCCTTGCGGGGCCTCTCCAGGAGCGCTCCCCGGGCCGGGGGACGGCAGAGCCTGCCACCCCGACAAGAGCCGTGGCCGTAGCTCGTGGGGGAGCTGTAGGGGAAGAGGGTCAGCCAAGGCTGCTGTGATCCTGCTTTTGAATTCTAACCTGAAGGATGGGAAGCAAACGATTATCTACCACTGAGAGGAACTGAAAGGGTTACGTTGTTGCCATGTAGCCATTTAAGATTTATTTTAAGATGCCACTCAAGTTCCATTCCCTCATTTTCTTTAAAAAGCAGTTACTAGATAAACACATTGTTCTTAGCCAAAGGTCTGGACAGTTTTTGTCTGGGAGTTGAAATTAAAAATTGTATATGTAAAAGAAAATAATTTCTCATACATAAATTGCTAATCCTTTGGCATTTTTATGACAATTCATCTCACATTTGTATTAGATGGCAACATTCATTTATTTACTATGTATTTTTGAGACAGGGTCTCACTCTGTTGCCCAGGCTGGAGTGCAGTGGTGGGATCACGGCTCATTGCAGCCTCCAACTCCTGGGCTCAAGCGATCTTCCTGCCTCAGCCTCCCCAAATGCTGGGACTACAGGTGTGCACCACCATGCCCAGCTAATTTTTCTCTTTTTTGTAGAGACGGGTCTCACTATGTGGCCCAGGCTGGTTTCAAGCTCCTAGGCTCAAGTGATCCTCCCACCTTGAGCTCACAAAATGATGGGATTACAGGTGTGAGCCACACTATGCCTGGCCAATAAGCAGTAAATATTTCTATTTTGTTGTACAAAACAGGAACCTCTTTTCAAAGGGCAGATACTGTTAAAAAAAAAAATGAGTATGGTTTACTAAGCATGTATCGAGTAGCAGGCAACCAGGCGGTTTACAGATGTTACCTCATGTGTCCTCTAAAGCCCTATGAGCTGAGACTCATCAATGCACTTGGAAGCGAAGAACCTGAAGCTGCAAAGAGGCCAAAAAACCTGCCCGCGTCACCCAGTGCGGCGGGACAGGGCACAGGGACAGCGCTCAGGTGAGGAGCTTCTCCTGTCACGGCCAGCGCCAGCCTGAGCCCCGCCCTTACCTTGCAGCTGCAGCGGCTGGCCCGCCGTGAGCTGCCGGAGCTGGCTGTGCGACAGCGTGAACTTGCTCCCCTGGAACTGCAGTGTCACCGGTGTCTCTGGCTGGGCCACTCGGCTCTGCGGGCCCGCGATGGACGCCAGCTGAGCTATTTTCACAACCTCGCCACCTGTGGAAAGGTAGGGGAACAGGTGAATTAACACCATTTTGGGGTAAGTTGGGGATTGTCACAATGATGATAATTTGTTATAATGACCAACTACAGTAAACTGAAGTGTCACAGAAGTGACACTTTATGAGATAGTGCTGTCTACCACTTTAAGAAAATAATTAATTTAATATAAAAGAGAAAAGAAAATATCAGACTTTAATGGTTAACTTTATTTAACCACAACTGGTAGGGATTTTAGATATCAGACACTAATATTATTAACCAAACTACTAAAAAGCACTTTAGTTTTCTCACCAAACAATAAAAAGGCAATCATCAAAAGTAGCAAAAATCTATTTGTAATACACTTGGAAACTTGCATCTCAACCTGTCCCTTTAAAGAACTTTTAAAATTTGAAAAAGTACATGTCCAATTTAGCTCACAGAGGAAAACAGGATTTTGTAGAACTAGCTTCGATTACATTCATAACTCTTTCAAAATCTAGGCAGGTATTTACATACATCCATAAATAAATCACATACATAAATAAAGCTTTAAGATATAAAGTTTCATACTAACTTGAATTAGATGGTAGGATTCAATCTATAACATTTACTGTAAAAAAAAAATATGAAACTTAACGTTGCCTAAAACACTTTTTAAACATAACTCAGATGTAGTCACATGTATCCAACTCCAAAAGGCACTACCTTCAGGATATAATTACACAATCAGTTTAAAGGCTTTTTTACCCAGTGGGAGTCTAAATGCTCCTCCCAAGAAAATCCATGCCAGAATTATTAGTGACATCATAAAGAGAACAGTTAGTAAAAGACTAGAAAAATACTAAAGACATCTTGCCACAGAACAACTGTGAACAAGGAAGGGAAAATGAAACAGGAGACACAGAGATGTGTGCGTAGAGACGTCACGCTCCTGCTGGGCCTCCTTGGTCCCCACGTGGCGCAGACCGATGACAGGAGCAGTGACCCTGCTCACTCGCACGCCCCTGGGCACAGCTCCCTGGCACACCCCGCGCCACTCTCCTCCTAAGCCAGGCAGTGTCTAGTCCTACAAAACCGCAAACACGCAGTGCTGCTCCCTTCGGGCAGTGAACTAGGACGGTTTCTCTCTGCCTGCAGGCAGCGGAGGACAGACTTGTGACGGGGAAAACTCGTCGGAACCCCGCGTCCCCTCACACCACCACCGCTCCTGTTTCCGTCTTTCCAGAAAGGCCTCAACACGGTTTCGTTACGTCAACAAGTAAAATAGTTGAGGTGGCATTTGAGAAATGATATAACCCATAATAACTTAAGTTAGGATAATTTTACAACAGAATGAATAGGGTCCATACAGAATTTGAAAACACACTAATCCTACTGGCTGCAGTAAGAAGCTCATATTAAAAAAAATCAAAAGTGTGATTTTTTTTTTTTTTAGGCACTAAATTATTACAAAATATATGGTCGAACAATTATTTATTCCAAGTTTAAATCTGGTAATAAGTGAGACACTAAAAAGAACTAATGCTTTCTAGAAACCTACAGCTTGTTCCCCCAGCTGGCAAGGAGGTCACCTTTCTGGAAGCAGTGCCTGTCACCCTGTTACCCCAGAGTGGGCCCGTGGGGGTGACAGAACAAGACCTCAGCTGACACAAGGTCAAGTGCCATAAACAGCACCCCAAGCAGTGCAGTGAACGCAGCAGGAAAGCAGAGTTGGACGAGGGGTCAGGAGAGAGAGCAGAAAGCAGGCAGGCCCTGCCGCCGGCCTCTGGAGAGGCCCCCCCGCCGGACAGCACGGCAGGGCCAGGCAGCACAAGGGCTCGGGATGGGGACAGACAAGGGAGTGGACAGCAAGGCGCTTCACGCAACCCGTGTTCGCAGCACACCCCTAGGGGCAGAGGTGGCGGAGACCTGGAAACCGAGGCCACTTACTGGGCAAGCGGGCCTGGGCCTGCGAGGTGAGCACCAGCCTCTGAGGCAGCGCGCTCTGCCCGGCCGCGTGCGAGGGGCTCTGCCCGGCCGCGCGCGCGGGGGCCGGGGGCGGGGGCAGGGGTGGGCCTGGGGCCGAGGCCTGTGCGGCGGTCTGAGCCCGCAGTTTCGCAGGATGGGCTGGGCTAGCGGCTGTGCCGAAGGTCGCGGCGGGCTGGTGTCTTGGAGCACTGGTGGAAGCCTGAGAGGTCTGAAACGGGGCTGCTGCCACTGCAATCGATAAGGTTGGTTTGTGCAAAGCCGTTAGAGGTTCATAAAATGCAATATCTTAAACCCGAATTTTAAAGAAATAAAATAAACATTATTTCACACTCTCTCTCAAAAAGGAGCCCTCTCTTTGTGGGGGAGAAAAAGAAGGGGCCGATATAGTCTACGGAGTGAGAGAAATATAACTTTATATCTACTGTTAGTTATTTTCTCTTGGAGCAAATCAGTATACTACATGGTATGTGTCAGAGTAAACAGAAAAGTACTCAAAGTCAGCCCAATCAAGCATTAATATGAATTAGAAACTACTTCCCAAACACACAAAAAAGCATAAATAGAGTTTCCATTCTTCCATAAATAGAGTTCTTGCAACAATGCAGTTCTGAACTTTCTCTCTCTCAGAAAACCACACGGACACAATGTGGAGGCCCCTTTGACCAGACGGTGGACACTTTTTAACTCTCTCATTACCTTTTCTGCTATGTTACCTGCCCTTCATTCAAAGGAATCAAGTTCCATTGAAATGACAGCACAAAATCTAACAAGAACAGACTTTCTCAGAAGTTTCCTAAACAAGCCGGGCACAGTGACACACACCTGTAGTCCCAGCTAGTCGGAGGCAGAGGCGGGCCAATCGCTTGAGGCCAGGAGTTCAAGACCAGCCTGGGCAACATAGCGAGACCCCATCTCTTTAAAAAAAAAAAAAAACTACAACAACAACAAAAGTTTCAAATGACTTTGATATACACATACCTATGTATGTAAAAGAAAATGTTCTACCAAGGTGTACACATCATCGTCAGATCAACACTCAGTTAAGAATGAAATTTCTTGAATGGAGGAAAAAATCCATTTTTAAGAAAAAAAGTCTGAAACTCATCAAGAACGACATGTGGCATCTTCGGAGAGCCAGGACGGTTTCTGTTCCCACTCAGAGGAGTGATTACAACGTCCACAGGGGCAAGAGGAAAGAAAGCATCATGAACCACTTCCACAAAAACCTCGGTAACACTGAGAGTAGACAGCTACGTGAAGTCTACCTTTTGCCTCCGGATTTGCAGAGAATGTGGCAACAGGTGGCCGTCCTCGAAGCTGGCCCTGTGGAGCAGCAGTGGCCGAGGTGGTGGCCGCCGTCCGGGGCGGGTGGGTGCTGGGGAAAGCCACGGTGCGGCCCTCGGGCTTCTGGCCATACTGCACAGGCTGAAACAACCTAGATGCCGTCGGTCCAGGCAGGAAGACACAAAGCATCACCAGGCCGCCGAGAGGGAGCCCGGGACACAGAACCACCACCCGCCAGGCCAGCTAGCGGCTCCTGGCTCCAGGAGTGCAGCTTAGCGAAGAGGGCAGGGGAGAGTCCTAAGTGCTGCTCTACGCGGCTCACTGCGAGGCCAGGGCAGCGGCTGCCCAGACTCAGCACGCCAAAGTGGTACAGCTAACATCGATGAACATTACCGCGTTTTTAAGTTCACGTTAATGTGGATTAGAAAGAACACATGTAGCATGTAAGTCTATGACACAAAACCATTTGATAACATGGCGCTTCAGGTGATGGACAGGGAACATGCTCTGTGACCTGGACAACTGCAATGGCAGTTTTCAAAACACTCGTACAAAGTAACAGGCAGAGACGGCTACAGAAAGCCATTAACACATCGACTGCCAAACTAGAAAAAAATTCTCCCTTGGGGCTACGGTGTGTTATTATGAAAATAGAAAACAAGATGATCCTCTCTAATTTAATGAAAAATTATTGTTTTTTAGTTT
>CM052452.1:795768-818359 GCA_028533085.1 Varecia variegata
AAAAATAGTTCATGTGGCTCCCAAGGCAAAGAGACGTGTGAGTTACATATGCTTCACAAGGCCCCAGGCTCAAAACCAGTGAGAGTTAAATACCACTCACATAGTAGTTAATGTGTTAAATGAAGCCAGACTGGCACCAAGAGGAGTGGACGCCATCTGTTTATTTAACTGAGGGCTGCAGGCTCCCTGAGGAGCAGCCTGCTGGCTCAGTGCTGGTGAGGAGGGGTGAGTGGTCGCAGTCCCCAGGATGGCCAGGGACAGACACAGCAGCAAGCATAGGCTGCCAGTCTACAGGGCTGGCCTCTCTCTCTAAAATACCCATTTTCTCTTTCCTTTTTAACCCAAGCCTAGGATTTCACATATTTCCAATTGCTGGATTTCGCCTGCTCAAATCATTTATACTTTGACCTCATCTAACATGTCTGTCCTCCCCACTGGCCTCAGGACACCTGCAACAGCATCACTTCAGATGTGACTTAGATGGCGCTTGAGGGAAGTGACATCACTGCCGTCTGGGGTGGAGCCCTCTGCCTGCCCCCGCCACCACCCCATCAGCGCCACTCACGTCTGCTCTGGCCGTGCCGGCTGCCACCACGGCTGGCACCAGGTTGGATTCATCCCTGAAGCCCCCACAAACCCCCAAGCTGGCTTCGAGATGGACGAGAAGGGCCGTTCTTCCGGGCAGGCGAGTGGCCCCAGCTAGCTACCTCCCCAAACCAGGACGCCTGGGAAATGCCCAGGAGAAGCAGACACCCGCCTCAGACTAACAGCCTTTCTCTCCACCACACACAGTCCGGGTCAGCGGGGGCCCTCACCCCAGGTCGCCATAAGCCTCCCGCTGTTTCTGGCCACACCACACACCTGCTGGCCTTCAGCTTCACTGCCGCCGGCCGGGCCGACGGGGGTGGGGAGGTGGAGACCTCCTCCAGCAGCTTCCGCGTGACCTTCTTCCTAGACAGCAATTCTGCCTCATGGTGAGTGATTTTATTTTCTAACCCAATCAGATCAAACATAGAAAGATCCGTTTCCTAAGGAGAAAGAGAAAAAAACGTGAGGTGGTAGAAAAAGCACTCGACTTAGAATGAAAACCTATTTCAGTGGGAGAGCCAGGCCCCAAAGCAGGCGTCTTCCCTGGGGTTTTCCTGACCACTCGCAGGCTCCGGCGTGGGCAGGCCAGAGCCCCACGTGCCCGCTTCCCACTCTCCGCAACAGCAACGGTGGCGCCTGGTCCTCCCAGGGACAGGGAGATGGAGCAGGCAGCACCGAGAGACACGCTGGATCTGACAGAAGAGGGAGCACAGAGTCCAGGCAGTGTCCGGTCTGCACAGCGTGGAGAGGACAGGCTTCTCCGAGAAGCAGGGAGAACCTCTGTGCGGGTCGGTGTGGGAGAATGACGCCACGCCGCCTATCTCTGACCCCTGCGAGGCTGGCTGCAGAGACGAAGGAGGCAGCTACCTCAGGTCTCAGTGACACAGGGGCACACGGGGCGGGAGGGAGCGAGCCTGCAGCACAGGCACGGGCCTGGGCCGGTCACGGACGCCCGTGACAGGGAACGATGGAGGAAGATGCGTGGCTGCGGCCCCCGAGCACACATCCTCCTTCCCAGCACCACCCACCTGTGCTGCTCGTAAGACTTCAAACTCTGACAGCGCAGCCTCACAACACCAGGAAGGGGAGGGCGTGGAGGAAGGGGAACCCCCACACCCCCGGTGGGGGCACACACTGGCACAGCCTCTGGGGAGCACAGCCGGGCAGGTCCTCAAACAGTTAAACACGGAGGGCCGCGTGGCCCGGCCGTCCCACCCCCAGGTACACACCCGAGAGTAACGACAACCTATGTCCACACAAGCTGTGCACATGAATGTTCACAGCAACATTGTTTCTAACAGCCAGAAAGTGCAAACCACCCAGGTGACCATCAGCTGAAGAAGGGACAAAGTGTGTTCTATCCACACGGCAGAATATTCAGCCTTCAAAAGGAAGGAAACTCTTGACAGATGCTGCAACTTAAATGAACCCTGAAAATATTACGTGAAGTGAAAAACCAGATGCAAAAGGCCACGTGTTATAGGGCTGCATTTATAGGAGAGTCCAGAAGCAGCAAATCCACAGAGACAGAAAGTAGGTCCCTATCTGCCAGGGGCTGGGGACAGAGAGAGTGGGGAGTGGCTGCTGTCACGCACGGGACTTCTCTTTGGGGTAACGGAATATTCTCGAATTAGTGGTGAGGGCTGCACGACTCTGTGACTATGATAAAACCAACCAACTGCACAGTGTAGAAACGTGAGTTCTATGGTACGTGAATTACCTCAATAACGCAGTTTTAAAATAAAGGGACACTATAAAACCACTACACACTAACACCTGACATCTCTCCTCTGACACCTTGAGGTATCTGCCTCTGGTTCACCTTTATTTCCACATGTCTCAGTTTTTCTTTAACTCAGTAAAAATGTTCTCTGAAAAATGAAAGAAAACAACAAAAAAACAGCACACGCCGAGCTCCCGGGTGCCGCTTACTGTGTGAGGCTCTTCCTGTGAAGTGTGTGACACGCACAGCCACCGCAGCGCACGAGCACCCCCGTTTTACAGAGCAGGAAACTCCCTCTGCCCAAAGGAGCAACCTTGCCCAGACGCACCCCGCGGGCGCATGGTGGGGGGCGGGGAGCCACGCTGTGCACTCGGGGTCCACAGGGCCCGACCACCGCACCTGCCGACTCCACAGGGGGCGTGTGGACGCGCCCTCCACGATGCCACTCTGCGCTCAGCAAGACGCTTCTCGGTGCCAGTGAACAGGTCTCGCTACAGCCCTACTTCGTGCGCGTGTGCACGGAGGCTGCTTCTCCTAGGAGACCCTCCCTCTGCACCGCGAGCCTGTCTCCCACGGGCAGATTTCCCGAGGTGGCAGAAGTGACCACAAACGCTGCCAGGCAGTGCCCAGTGCCAGGCAATTTCAAAATGCAGGACAGCAGCTTGCTGGAAATCAGTGTCTAAGAATGGTTTTATCTACGATGTGCCTGAGAAGCCCTCGGACTCCAGCAGACTCACCTTCCACAGCTCTCTCTCCAGAGCCTTCAGGGTCAGCGAGGCCGACCGATACTCCAGAGGTGCTGCCACGTAGGACGAGTCCGGGAGCCGGGGCTCTACCAGCCCGGGGTGGTTGCAGATCCGCTGCAGCCGCATCAGGATGCTCAGGACGTTGACAAAGTGCCCACTCTTCAACGCTTCCTGAGTTCTGCTCGTGGAAGAAGACACGAGACGCAGCACTCTGAGTGGTCACCGCGTGCTGCCGTGAGCCTGCGCACGCACGGCCCCAGACCCTCACAGACCCGGGCGGGGCGGGGCCTCCTGCTGCAGACGCGGGGATGGCGCGCGGCGGGTGTAACCGGGCCTCGCGGTGGGGGCTCAGCCCAGTGGCCACGAGCCACGGTTCTGCCCACACCCTCTCTGCCGCACTGCCAGCCACGTGCTCACACCATCGCCTCAAATCCACCTCTGCCACGGTGCCTCCCTGGGACCCCCAAGTCCTTTTCCCACAAGGAGAGGAACACGTGAGGCAGGTGACCAGGCCAGCAGTGGCAGCCGGCTGCCACACGGGAGTATCTGGAACACGGGGGCCCCATGCAGGCTGTGCAGTGGCGCCAGGTCAGACCCGTGAGCGCACCACGTGATTCTTCTCAGCTCCGTGAGAGCAGACACACAGCGGGGCGTCAACACCAAGTACAAATAAATTTAAAATCCTGCAAAACTTGATTTCCATGGTTTTTGTTTCTTCTGTAATCTGAACTCAGGAAAATAGAGAGCATGGCAGAAAGAACCAAAACCACCAGAGAGAGGACTGGGGGCCGTTCACGGGGACCCCACGCTGTGTCGACTGAGTCACAAAGGGACAGCAAGCGTGTGGCGCTGGCACTGCACCCTGAGACGTGCGCCCTGTGCTGCTGGGCTGCCCGACACCAGCAGGCCGCCCTCCCCCAGGGCCAGCGCCGACCCGGGCCCTGGGTCCCATGGCTGGGTGAGAAAGAGCAGCTGGCCCAGCAGAGCGTCCCTCCTGGGGGAATCTAAACCCAGTACCGTGAGACTGAGCTGGTCGATAAAGGGAGCAGGGACGGACGTCATGTTACACGCGGGCAGCTACGCAGGAGCAGAACCTGAGACAGCCAGTGCCGGAGCCAGAGAGGGACAGGCCAGATGGGCCTGAGAGAACTGGGAACATCAGAGCCCGCAGAGGTCTCCAGATCCCAGGGAACACCTTGGCCCCAGCCCCAGAGCCTGGTACTCCCAGGAGGGAGCCTGCGACCGGGCTCACAGGAAGGGCTCTGCTCCCGGCCAGGGAGGGTGCGGGGGCCCAGACCCCACACGTACCCGGGCTGCAGAATGACGTCCTCGTACAAGGCTTTTTGCCGATTAGAAAGGCGGCATTTCAAAACATGCTCGTATTTCTTTGTCAGCTGCTTTTCCACGTCTCTCTTAGTTCTCCTCAAAATAAACGGCTGTGTCACCTAAAAAGAAACATCTATTGTTCTCTTTCCAGAAACAGCGCCGGAACACACTGACAACAAGGCACGGGCATGTCTAATGAGCGCGCTCGAGGCGCCAAGGCGGACACACCCTGTGCAGCCTGATCACCACTTTGTGGTAGTAGTCCTGGCTCTCGGGGCTCGGGGCGCGCGGCGGGGAGCTCAGGTAGGGCCTGGAGATGCCGGGGATGAGGAAGTGCACCACGGTCCACAGCTCCAGGAAGGTGTTGTGCAGCGGTGCATCGATCAGGAGCAGCCGCTGCTGACTGCAAACGAGACAAGAGACGCCTGTGAGACGCTGGGACACACGGCTGGGCGCGGAGCACGGACGGCAGGGACTTTGCGGCTGACACAGACGGACGCGCGCCTCGCAGCAAGGGACCGCACTGAGTCAACCCTGTGGGTCTCTGTGGCCCTACGTGCTACAATAAAGGTGACAGGTGATCCTCGGTCTGCAGTGGCCTAAACGTCTTCAGAAGAATCCTCCACGCCAACAACAACAACACAGACACTCAGCGGTGATGGCCGCACGCAGCACCGAGGGGCAGGCCAGACCTCTGCAGGGTGAAGACGGCTTCCCAGTGCCGCTCGGTCATGCCCTTCACACGCTGCATCTCGTCGATGACAAGGCACCTCCAGCGCACGCGGGCCAGGGCGGCGTAGCCCCTGAAGAACTGCGTGTAGGACGTGAGGCAGACGTGGAAGCTGTTGGGCGCGGCCCACTCCTGCAGCACAGAAAGATGAGATCTCAGCAGGGTCCTGTTCCGTGTCCTGCCATCAGTCACCTCGACAACAGCGACTTCCCAGAGCTGTCACCGCACGTCACATAGCAATAGCTCCCACAGGTAATAATTGTACTCGGTTTTCTTAACAACTTGCTATTCTCGCACAGAAAATGGCTGAGTGTATATTTTTATCTTTTCCTCTAGGAGTCTAAAGCACTTTGGTTAACAAATTAATAAGCTGCTTTAGAGGTGTAGACAATCATTATTTGGAAAATAAAGAGATTATCATAGAGGATCCTGAAGATCCTTCTGTTTCTACTAGAAAAGCGACAAGCTTTTATAGTATACAATCTGAATATGGGAAAAATGTGGTGATAAGAAATGTGCAGCTGAGGCCAGGCGCGGTGGCTCACGCCTGTAATCCTAGCACTTTGGGAGGCCGAGGCAGGAGGATTGCTTGAGCTCAGGAGTCCGAGACCAGCCTGAGCAAGAGCAAGACGCCCTCTCTACTAAAAATAGAAAAAAATTAGCTGGGCATGGTGGTGGCACTTGTACCCCCCGCTACTCAGGAGGCTGAGGCAGGAGGATTGCTTGAGCCCAAAAGTTTGAGGTTGCTGTGAGCTAGGCTGATGCCACGGCACTCACTCTAGCCCAGGTGACAGAGCGAGACTATGTCTCAAAAAAAAAAAAAAAAAGAAAGTGAATACCTATGTTGCAATGGACAACACTACAAGCTTTTAAAAAACAAAGACTAGAAACAGTGCTATAGCTCGAACATGTCCCCTCCAAAACTCAGTAGCATCAAGAGGTGGGAACGTCTCTGCTCTCATGAATGGATCAGGGCCTTACACAAGGCAGGAGGGTCCTGGTCCAGGCCCTCTTGCCCTTGTGGACCATCCCCATGTCACATGTCACACAGCGTTTGACCCTCCCAAGGACACAGCAACAAGGCCCCGTCTTGGAAGCGGAAACTGGGCCCTCACCAGACACTGACCCTGCTGGCACCTGGATGGCCAGCTCCAGAACGGAGACATAAATGCTACTGTTACGGATTACCCAGGCTGTGATACTTTGTTACAGCAGCACAAATAGACTAAGACAGAGAGTTAAAAAAAATACACCTCAAGGCACTATTTCAGCAAACGCTGTAACACAGTAACATCTAAGGGTAAGCCAAAGTTTTATATTCAGTGAAAAACTGTGATTAATATACATTTACTTAGTGACCTAGTACTAGAAACTACCGGGTGGACAGGAAAAAAAGAGTCCAAATTTCTCCCAGCAGCTTACCTGCACATTACAAATACTCCTTAGAAAACATTTTCATGGAAACTACTCTATGAATTTGTATCAGAACTCAGGATGCACCACACTCTCTCGTCTACGCCTGCGAAAACCAGGGGCCCACGGGGCGAAGGGCTGCGGCGTCTCCAGAGCACACTGTGGCTCTGGAGGGACAGTCCCTCCCTTTCCGGAGAGCGAAGCTGAGCCCTGCACACACCTGGCCTGTCTGCACAGGTCCCCTCGCAGGGAAGGCTGACGGGGCGTCGTCTATGCTGCCGAGGCTTTCACGATCTAGGAACAACCTCAACGTCTGGTATCTCACCAATAAATGATTTGCAATAATTACATTAAGTATGTCTTCACATTTTTAAATCTGTCTTCTATAAAAGTTAAGATAGTTTTCAGTTTAGTTTTATTTTATGTTTTTAAAAAACATACCTGTCTCTTTGCTTTGAGCTCTCTGTGGCTGCCAACATATGAGAGGGTTTTGAGCCCGGGACACCAGCGTTTCAATTCAAGTTCCCACTTGAGTATGTTACAGCTTCTCACAACAACAAGGTGAGGGCCCCAGTTACCTTCAACGGAAAACACACACAGAATTTCCCGAAGGAAAAAAGAGAACATTTTCCCCTTTGCTCTGTCAAGTTCAGGCACACAGCACCATGTTTGACCAGACAAGCTTAATATGCACGTGTCAAATGAGCCACCACACAACTAGAGCAGACACCGAGACACCAGCACAGGCCTCTAGTGCCATCAGAGTGCATGGCGCCTGTCCTGTGGCTCCCACGGTGACACTGCAGGGATGCGACGCCTGACCCGGAGGAGGCCCTTCATACACGCGTGTTGAATGAGTCATCACTGAATGAAATTCGTGTTCATTGGAACCACAGTGGACCCCTGAGAGCCTGGAGAAGAACTCCTCTCCGCAGGGAGTGGCACTCGGGAACAGGCGGCAAGCACACAGGCTGCGCGTTCAAACCCAGCGCCCGGGCCCTGCCCAGCGGGTCAGGCACCCCTGGCCGTGCCCCCAGCTGTGCTTCACTGGCTCCTGCCAACCCCAGACTCCTGCCCTCAGTCAGAGCACACCCAAACCACTCCCAGAGCAGTAGTTTTAATTTTGTTCTTTGGAAAACTAAGGTTTTTTTAAAACTACCAGAGTAATATACACGTAACAAACTTCAATTTCTAAGCTATAAATGAAACATAAACCAAGTTAAATGACAGAAATGGTAGATTTTGAAAAAATATCAGCAAAACACGTTATCTATGGCCATTACTGCTAATTCACAAACCATTCCTGATTCTGAAAAAAAAAACAACCGAATAGAAAAATGAACCAAGAATATGAACAGAAATTTCACACACACAAAAAAAAAATACAAGAGGACAATAAACTCTTTAAAAGACACAACCTCATGAGTAAAGAAACGCAAATCAAACCCAGATGGCATGTTTCCCCTAACGAAAAACAAGATTAAAAATGAAACTAAGGCAGGCGTGGTAGCACAGGGCTGTAGTCCTCACTGCTCAGGAGGCCAAGGTGGGAGGATCACTTGGGCATAGGAGTCTGAGACCAGCCTGGGCAACATAGTGAGATCCTGTCTCTTAAAAAAAAATTTAGGCCGGGAGCAATGGCTCAGGCCTGTAATCCTAGCACTCTGGGAGGCTGAGGCGGGAGGACTAGTTGAACTCAGGAGTTCGAGACCAGCCTGAGGAAGAGCGAGACCCTGTCTCTACTAAAAAAAAAAAAAAGAAGAAGAAATTATATGGACAACTAAAAATATATTGAGAAAAAATTAGCTGGGCATGGTGGCGCATGCCTGTAGTCCTAGCTACTCAGAGGCTGAGGCAGGAGGATCGCTTGAGCCCAGGAGTTTGAGGTTGCTGTGAGCTGGGCTGACGCCGCGGCACTCTAGCCCAGGCAACAGAGTGAGACTCTGTGTAAAATAAAATAAAATGATAAAATAAAATAAAATAAAATTTAAAAATTATAACTTAGCAGATAACTCCATTCTTTGAAAGGGAAAACAGGTTTATGTACGCCTATCTAAATGTGTCTGGATAAATTTAGGAGAAGGCTGGGCAGGACACACACCACACTGTCCTGTGGTCACCACACCCCCCTCACATCAGGTACACTGGCCTAGTGTTAAGTCTTAGCAAATAGGTGTTATTCAAAAAAAAGAACTCTTACCTTCATTACAAGCGAGGTGTGCAAAAAAAGCAATGATCTGCACTGTTTTGCCAAGCCCAGCTTCATCGGCTAAGATGCCATTGAGATTCTTTCGGTAGAGTTTGGCCAGCCAGTCCAGGCCAATCTTCTGATAATCTCTGAGAGCCCCATACAGTAAGGATGGAGCGCTAAACTTCACCTGCAGCAACAGACCAGCCAGAGAATGACTGCTTGTCAACGCAACCACCACCACATTTTCTTAAAACCAACATCACCACAGTCACAGGACAAGCCGAGTGGAAAAGCATAGAAAACAGGAAGAGAAAGTCTAAAGAGAAGACTAAAGAGAAGTCTATAGAAAACAGGAAGAGAAAGATCTAGAACTGCTTTTTCTGACGGCTTCTGCAGTTGGGGTAAAGGGCTTCTTGGGAAGTAGAAAGAGCTTTCCTCATGAGTCATTAAGACACGTGTGCTTAGTCACAAGACCCATCCCTCACGTGCAAGTCTCACCGAGGTCGAGACCCGCGCGCTGCCCTTGGGCAGGATGGCCTCAGCCACAGCAGTGACCTCCGCGACGTCCTTGGTGTTTGGTTTCCCGATATTCATTCTCTCTGCAGCTTTAAACTGATCCATGATGAAAAGTGAGTCGATGAGAACCAAATCCTTCCGACACTCCCTGTCACCTGGACAGTCTTCCACGTCTATAACAACAAGGAAACAAAGGGAATTGGGGGCTGCTGGGATAGTTTTATGAATGTAAACATTTAAAAAAAAAAAGGGAAAAAGTTTATAGAACCCAAATACTTCAAATATAGAATTAAGTAGTAATTTTTTGTTTGTAATCCATTTTATCTATCTAAGCAGTGCTATGTGGATAAATGGGCAAGAATTCTCATGAAACTATAAAATTTAGGACCATTCTGGAAAGCTCTCAGAGTATAATTTGCCCCAGATAGCCGGGTGTCTGGAAAACGTCTCTACAGAGATTAGGAGCTAGCATCATGGATGGATTCATGGGTATCTCAGGGTTCAGTGATCTCCCCTCCACCATCAAGACAGGAAAACTCAGAAATGTTTCCTAAATGTGGGAAACAAGGAAGAGGCCACCTCTCCTGTCTCTGGGTTCCTGAAAGGCCCTGGGCTCCCCAAGGAGGCCCACGAGACCATCCACTGCGGCAACGAGAACCGAAAGGTAGACTCTCTGGTGTACTCTGTGTGCCTGTGTGGAATGTCTGACACCAAGTAAAATAAACCACTCAGAACTGGTATGCTAGACAAACTTAGCACAGCCTGAAAAAATAGGATAAAACTAGGTCCATAAAACAATGACTTTTACAAATCTAGAGAAAAATACTTCCACATCCTTCACAACTTGAGCAAGCGTTCTGATAACTGTACCAAGTTAATAAATAAAAAGCATAGGATTTAACAAAATTCTACTCAATATACAGTTGCATGTTAAATATATTTTCAATTTTTTTCTTTCAGCAAACTAAAAGACATTTTTCAAACCTTATGTTAAGCTTTCACCTGTGTTTTGGCTTTTGTTTTCCAGTCTGGATTCTTTAAAAATGCTGCAAACGTACCTTCTTCTTCGCTGGTCTGCTCGCTGTCAGGCTTCGGCTGGGGCCACTGGAAACCCGGCAGAAAGGCACCTTCGTACAGCTTCACCAGGTCCACCAGGGGCAGCTCGGCTGGGGAAGGCGGCAGCAGAAAGGCCGTTACTCCCTGACAGCAGCGTGCTCTAACCAGGAGAGCCCATGGCAGGAGTACAGAGGGGATTCTTCCCACATACATCCCTTTTCCTGGCTTTAGATCATTCCTTGGAAAAATATTTTCCAAAAGCATATTTATTTTTTCTAAAAACTTAAAAATTTTGTCCATTACTGATACTTTGTAAAAAAAAAAAAATTTCAGACTTTTTAAGATGAGAATCTCTGAAATGAAAAAACTTAACTTTATTCATAAAAAAACAAAAAAAATCTGAAATCACCTAATAAGTGAACAGTAACACTACAGACTAAGCAATGAAAATCTAAAAATGAATACCACTGATAGAAAATAACCAGTGGGCATGACACCAAAAAACACAGAAAAAATGTTCAAACAGTCTGATAAAAGACTGGCAAGCTTTTTGTATAAATCACTGACCCTAACTGCCTTAAAAAAATACCACATTATCAAATGGGAAAAGAGTTGAAGCTGTTTCACGAAAACCACAGAACGAAGGGCCAAGACAGCTTTAATTGAGCGTTTCTAGAAATCAGACGTTTTCTACCAAATTAGCAACCATCTTAAAATCATAATATTAGAAAAATGTAATGAATCAGATACTCTTGAACACTGCTGATAATGGTGCATAAACTGGCTTAATTTTTCTGGAAAAATTCTATGGAAAGCTGAAAAACTTTGGAACTACAGCCTTGACCTCATCCTTTCCACGTGGTGCATCTCCCCAGAGGAGTCACAGAAACCTGGACCCAGATTCGTGTTTAGAGGACCTCCACCCGTGTCAGCTGCAACAGGGCAAAACACTTGCACTGGGCTATGTACTTGTCATGTGTGAACCTTCTGCACGTGCAGCTGTGGGTTCGTGTAGACTGCAGACTCAACACAAGCGTCACACGTCCTAGCAGAGCCATGGTAAAGGCACTGTCCATTCAAGACAAGCAAGAATCCCTGCGAATCCATTTGCTCACGATTTAGAAAACTCGTGACACTGGACTGATGGATAGATATGTGATAAAGGAAAGTAAAATTAGGATGTGGACTCAGCTGATCTGGCTGGCTAGGCGGGTGTTCCCTTCCTCCCTCCCCGCTCCATGTGTGTCCCTCATATCCCTCCCACAGTGGCACGCTCAGTCACAGCAGACGACCTGCCCCGAGGGAGGAGGACCGTTCTTCAGTCCAGGGTATACGAGTAGCTGCGCTCCCCTGCTGGAACCTCCAAACAAGCTCTCAAGAAAAGTAAAATCCAATGCTAACTGCAGAATCTAGGTGGTGGGCATACGGTGTTCACATCAAGGTTCTTCCAACCTTTCTGTATGTCTGAATGTTTCCATAAAAAATGTACATATACATCATATAATGGCTATATAAGTATGATAAAACAGGAGAAACAACTGAAAACCTGTTACAATATTGAGATAATTCTGGGCCTGGCCCAGTGGCTCAAGCCTGTCTGTAATACTAGCACTCTAGGAGGCTGAGGCGGGCGGATTGTTTGAGCTCAGGAGTTCCGAGACCAGCCTGACAAAAGCAAGACCACGTCTCTACTAAAAATAGAAAGAAATTAGCCAGACAACCAAAAATATATACATAAAAAAAAAAATGAGCCGGGCATGGTGGCGCATGCCTGTAGTCCCAGCTACTTGGGAGGCTGAGGCAGGAGGATTGCTTGAGCCCAGGAATGTGAGGTTGCTGTGAGCTAGGCTGACGCCACGGCACTCTAGCTCGGGCAACAGAATGAGACTCTGTCTCAAAAAAAAAAAAAAAAAGAAAAAAGAACACCTCTCATCAAAAGGTACCACAAAGAGAAAAGAATGACACATCACCAAGTGGGACAAGGTCACTGCAGCATGGAACTGACAATCACACCCACAGCATATGAACAACACTCACAGTTGATAAGGAAAAGAAAACCGAATATCAAATGGGCAAAAGACAAAGGAGGAAACACAAAAAGAAGCTCCACCTCGTTAATTACCAGAGAAATGCAACTTAAAACCACAAGCACATACCACCTGTCACCAGACTGGCAAAAACTTCCAAGGAAACAGCAGCAAGTGTTCCTGACGTGTGGAACTCAGCGCACTCACCCTACAAAGCTGGCAATATTCTGCTCTCCTGCTCCTCAGCAAACAGAGCCCCTCGCGCAGCCGGGCCTGGGGGAAGCTCCCGGCAGCACAGCCCCAAGGGCAAGAACAGGGAACAAGGCCAACATCCGCTAGCGGCACAAAAGTAACTGGTGACATATTTACACAGGGACTACTGGTTGGCAGTGAAAATTGACACAAACACACCACCACACGACAACAGGCCGGGAACTCAGACCGTAATGGCCGAGTGGCAAGGGTGAGGCGTAGCCTGCGTGTGACTGTCCTCACGGAGCTCTGACACCAGGGAGACGTGCGCAGGTGGCAGGGAGAGGGCGGGGGTGGGCAACGCACGACCCAGGCGGCTGTGGCCTCCCGAGCAGAGGACAGCGGCAGCAGGAGGGACGTGGGGACTGTGGTCCACCCGGGCAGTGCTACTGGCCACACCAATGCCTGACGGGTTATTACTTATGTCCGACTCGTCACTTTCAAATGTTTTTATGCCTACTTCATGCTTAGCAAAAGCAGTTTTTAGTAAGACGCTGACAGCCTACCTTCTTTGGCTAAATTAGAGAGCTCTGCCTGGTGGTCTACGGCCCCTTCGCTGGCTTCCTCCTCCTCGATGGTCTCCTCTTCGTCCTCCACTGAAACGGTTACCACAGACGTCAGTGAGGGGAGCAACCGGGCCTCCGTGCAGTGACCACGCACCGCGCAGCTTCCCAGCTGTGAGTACCCTGAAGACACTAAAACTGAGTTTTTAAATATCTCAGGTTACGTCTGGAAACGACAGTTTAATTAAATGAGCAGGAAACTGAGACCACATTTCCCCTTCCATTTCAGGCTCTGGGTCACAGCCCCGGCTTTTCAATGCACGACAGACCCACACACAGAGCGATGTTAACTGAGCCCTGCCGCAGAAAACCCCCCAGCGTGCCGCTCAGGCCCCCCGTGGACTCGCCCTGGCCCGGCCCACGCGCACCCCAGCTCTCCTGCCTTCCACGGCCACAGCCCAGACCAGCACCCTCTCCTCAGACCTCCAACCCTGGACCTCGAACGCGACTCGCATCAGAGGTCTTGGCTCTCGGTGGGGAAGAGAATCTACCAGCAGCCCAGCAGCACAACTGCTGCCGAGGCAGGACCTCTCCACCTGGAGGCCTGGCCAGGTGAACTGCACCTTCGCTCCCTCTCACGGCTCCTCCCACCAACACTCGCCCAGTCCCCGCTTCCCTTCCCTGACAAACAACCCAGCGCTGCCACCGTCCAGTCGAGCTCCTCGTTCCTTCACTGCGAGACCCCCACTGCCCACTGGGTGGCCAAGACACCAGACCCCAACCACACAAGTCCCCGGAGCCCCGAAGGCTTCCACTCCTGCCTCCAGGCCCTGGCGGTAGGCGCAGGACCAGCCCTCCCTTCCCCTGGAAAGGCCTTCACCCTCTCCCCGCCCCTCTGACCCCATGGCTTCCAGAGGGGAGAGCTCTGGAAAGGAACAGTCACGAGGAGGCAGGGTGGCTAACGTGTTTTTCTGAGTTACACTAAGACATCTTTAAACCTTAAATGAAAGTCAGTCAAATAAGCAAAGTCTGTTTCAACAGTCACGGGCCGCGTAACATCATTTAGGTCAACAACGGACAATACGTACAATAGTGGTGCCGTAAGATTACAGCGCTGTATTTTCACTGCGCCTTTCTATGATCAGACACACACATGCTCACCCCTGCTACAGCGGCCTGCGGCATTCAGTAAGAAACACGCTGCACAGGTCTGCAGCCTCGCAGCAGGCCGTGCCACACAGCTTGGGCATACAGCCGGCCGCACCATCCAGGTTGGCGTGAGGACAGTCGCCTAACGGCGTGTTTCTCAGCACATCCCCCTCGTCACGCCACGCGTGACTACATGCAGGCCTGCTCCTGAGCACGCGGGAAACACGGAAGTGGAGAGGCGCATCTGCACAGACCTAGCAGCAGCTCCCGCAGTCCAGGGCAGGGAGAACGTCTTCCTCGTGAAAAAATGATCTAAGTATTTTCCAGATGACAAGAAATAGACAAATCTATTATGTTCCACTGTGTTTCTGGCGCAGCCCCTCAGGGCACACGAGCCCCCTGTGTGGGGAGACGCACCTCTGCCCTTCACTGCAGGTGTCACCCTAAGCTGTGCCGTGTTTGGTGCCTTAGCTGCTCCCGTCACTGCCAACCATTTGCACAATGATACGTGTTGGTGGGGAGACAGAGAAGGGGACGGGACTGCTCAGCTTCACAGCTTAAAGTTATAAACTGTCCTGTTACTTATAAGACCCAGAGATAAAGAGAATATGAATCTAATAGTGTCAGCAAAGACAAGAATGGAATCTCCCTCAAAACAAGTTAGACCGACAGACAACACTACCCCACGCACGTTATGCAAAGCAGTTGCTGCTAGGCCTCCAACTTCCCCGAACTAACTGTCCCCCCTTAGGTGCTCCCTGGCCACTTAAATACCTACGAAGAAAATCCTTTCAAATCCTGTGTGTGGCCAAGACTGCCAGCTGCCCCCAAGTACCTTCTCCCTACTTTCCCCCAAGCCCACTGCTACTTGCACTGAGTCACACGCCCGCGGCTCCCCAGGGCAGCAGCCGGCCAGGGACACAGGCAGAGGCACTGCTGGTCCCCCGGGAAGGGCTTCAGCACACCGGCTGGTCCTCTGACCCGCTCTCGCCTGGGACAGTAGCTGGAGCTGCAGGAGCCACTGCCCAGGAGAGAAGCTGGAGCTCTAGGAGCCACCCGCCCGGGACAGTAGCTGAACGAGGAGCCTGGGCACCGGGACAGAGGAGCTAACAGACAGGAGAAGCAGGGACCCCTGGGAACACAACCAGGATGGCATACCAGTGCCGGGTCCTGTCCCCCCAGGCTTCTAGCTCTTCTGAGCCACTGTTGTTGATATTTTATTCTTCCTGTCATGTACAGCAGAACTTAATCCTGACAGAGTTTCATGCCAACAATCTGGCCAAACTCCCCCTGACTTTCAAATAAGAATCAATATACACTGAAACATCAACCCTTCAGAATCTGGACAAGTTACTGCACTTTGCCAAATCAAGCCAATAACCCCACCCTGCTGCTGGCCAACGAGCTGCCAGGGGAAGTGCAGGCCTCCCCGCACCTGCCCAGACCACCACCGTGTCAGACAAGTGTCCTCCAACACGCTGCTCCTGCTCCTTCCTGTCCCTGAGCCCAGGACCCAGCCCTGAGACTGCTGCCCCACAGTCCGCCCGGGTCTGGAAAGAGGTCATCAGCTGACGGCCACAGGCTGTCCCCAGCTCACACACACCCAGTGGTCATGCGTCTGTTCTCACCCGAATAAGGCACCAACACCTAAAATTCACGTGACCTTGTCCTGATGAGCTGGGCCTGGCGACCACGGGCCACCACCTGACCACCAGGGCCACCCTGAGGGCAGGGACAGACTTGGACCGACACCACCGAGCGTGGGCCCCAACGCTTGCGAAGACGCGCCTGATCCCCAAACCTCACAAAAGCAGATACTATCATGTCGCTCCAGAAAACATCCCAAGTCCTCTAGAGACACTAAAAATACTCTGCACTGACCGAAGTGTGGACAGACACCAAGGTTCAACTTTCCAACTGGTTTAAAACGGTAAGACTAAAGCCAAAGTCACCGCAGCTCGGAGGTTCCGGCAGCACCGAGTGAGCGTTCCGCGTGCGACGGCAGCGGGAGCCCTGCAGACAGTAAAGACAGCACCAAGGGGGAGGGGAACCGACCTTCGTCGTCAGTTAAAGATGTGCTAGCTTTTCTTTTTCTTCCAGACATTCCTGAATCCTGAAACACAGAAAAATCACGAATATGAGATCTAAACACACAGGACGGGAAACCAAGCCAGAAATGTCTGTTCAGGACATTTTGCCCACGGGACAGCCGGAGCCCCGTGGCAAGCTCGCCGGCCCTCCCCAGCCGCCACTCAGGGTACTGGCGGGGTGAGGACACGAGTCTGCAATCGCTGCATTCAACAGTTGCGTCTTCCCAAATCACTGAATTAACACCCATGGGAGACTAAAGCTATCAAGTACCAGTTTACTTTCGAAGTAGACTGATTTTATAATGAAAGGGAATAATATCCATAACCTATGCATTTCTGCAGATGAACACAAGTAGCTCTATTTTATTAGAGTATTGTATTTTATTCACATTGCTGCCATTCTTTCTTACAGAGTGCAATAATAATCCTGAACTTACCAGAAAATTTTCTGGTAATGCATCAAATCCTTTAGGTCTCAACTCTTTTCCTAAAGAGAAAAGTACATGATCAGTTTTCACTAAAGCTGTGGAGATGACATTCTTCACAATCAGCAGGGCATCTCTGCTCATCTAAGTCACGTCCTGCTGCCACCACCTACATGCAAGGAAAGACAGGAAACAAGTTCTGTCTCCTCCCTCTAGTGACCCAAGGCAGTGGTTTTGGGGTTTTTGTTTTGTTTTTCAGAGATAGGGTCTTGCTATGTTGCCCAGGCTGGACTTGAACTCCTGGGCTCAAGCAATCCTCCCGTCTCAGCCTCCAGAGTAGCTGGGACTACAGACACACACCACTGTGCCCAGCGGGCAGTGGTTTTTATTATCTTATGTCCTGTGACTTTCAGCACTGGCCACCTCACCCTCAAGTTTCCTCATCAATAGCAGCATTACGCCCACCCCTCCCAGGGACATCCTGAGACTCCAGTGAGACAGCAAATGCTGCCTCCATCGGTGCCTGGCACGTACCGCGGTGCCCAGTACGTGGGGACGGCTACCGCAGAAATAGCTGAAGGAAGAAATATTCGGACACCCTGCACAGGAAGATGCCCAGGGGACCCTCGGCCTGGCAGACGTCTCAGTGAGTTCACTCGCTGTCCAGGGACTGAGTTCAGGGCACAGGCGCAGAACCTCAAGTCTGAGTATCCCGGGGTGATCAACTTGGGGGTTCTGACTCATCCTAGCACATCTCAAAAGAACTGGGATATAAACTAGAAGGGCTGCACGAAGAGAAAGGCAGACCAGCTGTGCACAGACGACCCCCAGGGCAGGCTCCACGGTGAGCTGTGATGCCGGAAGCTGCCTGGTGAGCAGAGAAGCTGAACCAATACAATTCAGAAAATGTTACGGCTTTTTTAAAAGTATCATACCTCTCCTGGAAACTTTCTGTAAATGTAAGGCCTTTTTTCTTTTTTCTTCTAATTCTACTTGTAGTTTTATTTCCACAACCTAAATACAAAGAGTTAAATAAATGAGCATGTCATTAAGGATGTAAATTATAGAAGCACTGCAAAAAAAAAAAACATTAAAACTCATAGTCTAAAAGCACAGTTGTCCCATCTCATTTCAAATTACTTCAAAAAGAAACCTTCAGTGCGGTGCTTTTGCATTTATCTTGTACCTAACTACGTCCTGCCCAAGTTCTACTAGGTGGTGAGGTAAGAATTAAAATTTTACACAAAGCAAGCGGGTGAGCGAGCAGGCGCTCTGGAGAGAAGCCGCCTCCAGTGACTCACGCGAACACGAGGAAGGACCCGAAGGCTCCGACCACGGCTCTCACACGTCTCCTACGGAGCACGCGGGTAGCAGGTGACCAGGTATTTCCATGCGCACGGTAAGAACGGGCGTATCCTGAACCTTATGATGATCTAACAGCCCGGAAGGTACAGATGGCGCCCGAGACCTCACGTCCACGACCCTCCTAAACGACGGTGCCTGTGCCACCTGCCTCGAACCTCCCCAGCTCGGAGACCAGCGGGTTCTTAGGACCCCATTAAAACTGCAGAATTTACCTGTTCAATATTTGACCAGAAATATTCTATCTCTCGGGCAGTGGAGGCAGCTATACGTCTTAATCTGTTCTGTTCTTCTTTCTTTCCTCTTTCCTCGCGAAGCTTCTTCTCTTCATGATGGCGTGCCACCGTTCTAACCAGCTAGTAACAGTGCAAGAATTTTATGTTGTACTCTACATCATGCTAAGAAAAAAGTATAAAGTTTTTTAAAAATCTTCTCAGCCTAAAATTACCTATAATTCCCTGTCAGGGACACTTTCATATGCTCTTAGGGTGCTCTAAGAGAAACAGTATGAGCAAAAATCACCGACATTTTGCTTGATTGTTCTAGAAAGTGTTGTTACTAATACACATATTATTCTCAAAAAATGCAATAGCATACTATGCTACAATCTTCCTTTCCCATTTAATACATGATTAACATCTTTCCATTCAATAAACATTTATCACCACCAGTTTTAGTGGACTAAACAGTATTTCATTTCATGAATGCTGTGAAATT
Source organism: Varecia variegata (assembly GCA_028533085.1). NCBI lineage: Eukaryota > Metazoa > Chordata > Mammalia > Primates > Lemuridae > Varecia > Varecia variegata. The sequence goes on from CM052452.1 coordinate 814,583, forward strand.
TAATTCCTAGGTATAAAAATTGTTGGATTAGGATAATTCACATTTTTAAGGCTTTTGCTTTAAACTGCAAAACTGCTTTCCAGAAGTTTATACTCTGCACACCCACGAGCAGAACCTCAAAGACGCAGTGAGAACTAAATTAAACACGAGAACGCCAGCAGAGCCCTGAGCATGCAACCTCTGCTGCCCAGCACGGCTCTAGCAGCAGAAATGCGCTCAACTTCGAGGGCACTGCATGTGGCGCCCACACGCACCCCCGACGGGCCTCGCCATCCTCAACACAGGCCCTCACCTGGGGGGCGACCGCGTGCGCCCCGAGCCCAGCGAGAAGGGCAGGGCTTACTGCAGGCGGCCCCTCAGCGTCCAGAGCAGGCCCCAGCCTGCGTCCCACAGGTGCCCAGCGGTTCCTCAGCTGCAGCCCCCCAGACCCCACACTGCCCATGCGCCCGGCCCCCCACCCTGGCCAGCCCGGTGTCCACATGGTCAGGACCATCTCCTGTGTGGACAAGGAAAAGCTTAAGGAACAAGCTGAGCTTTTTCTGAAATGCCCGTGAATCCGACTCGAGACCCTACACTCTGAACCCCACTGCTCCCCTGTGTGGAGTCGGCTTTTCTTTACCACCTCAATGGGGACAATGAGGGGAGAATTCACGGGAGCGAAGCAGACAGGGCAGGGGACAAAGGGTCAACCCCCAATCTTCAGAGTCCAGGAAACATGAAGAGTGAGCCTAGGGCCCTCGACACAGAGGCAATGACGTGGTGACAAAGGGGGAACAAGCAGGGCTCATGGGTGTCCCCACACGGAAAGGACAGCTGCTCCCACTCTGAGGCCTGAGCATCCCAGGACCTGTCACATGTTCTTCCTTGCCAGTGTTAGCAGTGGGACCTCAGAGTCCCCCAGGACTGTGCCTGTATAGGCAACAGAAAGGAGCAAACAAAGGCTCGAGCAGAACGGAAAGGGCAGACCAGAGCCCCGCAGGGAAGAGCAGGCGGGCGGCGGGCAGGCCGGGGAACGGCCCCCCATTGCCCTGCACCAACTCCTGCCACCTTCTCACTCTCGGCGTCCTCAGCCCTGGCCAGCTCTGGGCCCCAGCCTGGGCCTTGGGCAGAGGCACCCTGATCCTACCTGCCTGGCAGGAAAAGGAACCCGAATCCCTCACCAGAGCTGCAGGGCGCGCCTGCTCCCGTCTCAGAGGTCGGTTACCCGGCCCGGTTCCTCTGCAGGCGGCAGGACGCTTGCTCCCAGACACCAGGAGTGAAAAGCCTTCAGAGAGCTGCTCTGCAGGCCCAGCCACCTGCAGCGATGCAGAACAGGGGCTGCTGCACTGCAAACCCACCTTCTTGGCGGCAGCCACCTTCCACCTGCGCTCCTGGGCGAAGTCCGTGGCCATCCACCGCGCCTCCTCCAGCAGGTAGTCCCAGTGCGATTTGGGGCGCGGGGCCTCCTGCAGCTTCGGCAGCCGCCTCAGGGACCACAGGCCTTCTTTCCTTAAGTCCGCTATGCGCTGATGGACCTGGTTCTCCTGCGAGCAGCGTACAGGGGCGCAGGGTCAGCCTGTGCCGCCTGAGTGCGCCCACAAGTCAGACCCCAAACGCGGGCATCGCTGCTGTGAGCAGCGCTCCGCTGGGCGCTGAGGGGAGCGCGCTCAGGGAGGTCAAGTTCAGTAACAGAGACGGCGCTCGGACGGGAGGTCACGGTGCTCGGAGAGCACACGGGAAAGAGCGGGCGGCTCTCCCAGAAGCCTTAGAAGCCGGGGCGACAATCCCGCCCCACCTCGAACACTGAAACGTAGAGATGATGTTTACACCAGTCTATACAAGGGGAACGTGAGATGCCTGGAATTGCTTCAAAACAACACGGGAGAAGAGCAGACGAACGAGCGGCTGCACACGCATCATCACGTTAGAGCTGGACAAGGAGACGCATCGGTCATGACATCTGTCTGTACTGACAGATGTTTCTTTTCAGTCCCCTGACGAAGCTGCACGAATAAATGCTAAGTGCCGGGCAGTGGCCCTGGAAGACAGGAACAGGCCCGGGGATGCAGGGGCCTCGCGGCCCGAACCCCCAGCCCGACCGCCACACACGCTCGCCTGCGCTGCCCTGGGCCACGGCCCGCCAGGAAGGCAGCGCCACCCAGCCTGCTTGCTGACTGCATCTCAGGAAAACGGACTTTCTCCACGAGTCTGCTGCCACCACAAGACGCTAAACCGCATGGTTTTGGTGTTCTCTCCTGATGACAGACACGTTCACTCGTCCTTACGCTCAGGTGTTCAGCTTTAAACCATCAGTCTTACAAATTACAGTCAAACGTGCTTCACCAACTGGAGCACGTCTGCGACTCTCTTGGGCATGCTTACCAGCGCTATCTGCTCCGCCAGCTTGTCCTGGGGACCATCCTGGGAGGAGGTGGCACTCTGCGCAGGGCTCTGTGGTTTCGGGGGAGCCGATGCTGCCGCCCCTGGTGCCCGGGAGGAGACTGGAGATAGAGCCTTGCTGGCGGCTGAGGAGGGTCTGCTCACGGGAGAGGAGCGGGCAGGCAAGGGGCCCGGGCCCGAGCCACTGGCCGGCGCCAGGGCTGAGGTAGAAGAGGCAGGCAGAGACCGCGGGCAGGGCGGGGCAGGGTCCGCAGGTGGCCTTGTCGACGCCGCCGTCTAGCAGGCAGAGGACAAGCGGGGCAGGGTCAGGACAGGGCCCCAGGACAGGACTCGGCACCAGAGCACTCACACCAGCAGGGACACGTGCAGCCAGGGCCACACACCCACGCCACAAGCAAAGCCACACACCAAACTGTCTACACAAAACACAACATCGTTTTCTTTCCATAACACCAAACAAGAGCTCTTTATAAACAGTCTTCACGTGTTGTCTTAGAGCTCACGTAAGCGTTTTCTTTTTTTTGCCTTTTCTCTATTTTTAAATTTTTTAACTTTTAATTATTTAAGCTTTTTCCTAGCTGAAAAATACCCAATGCTCATCCAGCACCCTTTTCTCTGAAGAGCAAACGAATTCCGGGTGCCTCTCATGGCAGGCAGGCTGCAAGGGCAGAAATCCTCGTACAAGGCCGGGACCACAGACTGACTGGGACCCCCAGGGCACCCCACGGGGAGGGGGCGGAGAGCAGGGAGGGCTGAGTGCGGCTGTGACCAGCAGGCACAGTCGTCATCACCTGACGCAGAGACAAGGCACAGCGAGAACCCCCCTCTCCGAGTCGCTTGTCTTCCTCCTCCCCTCCCTCAGGGGCAGGGGAGCTGCGCCCGGCCGCACGGGTTTGTTGGAAACAAGCTCGGGGCTGCGTCCACTCACTCACCGCCCTCTGCATCTCCATCTCCATCCGTCAACAGTCCCTGCCTGGCCGAGACAGGGAGTCCGCCAACCCTGCCCGAATCACAACACGCTCCTAAAAACTTTGTGAAGAGCTCCTCTAAAATCATTTTCCACAGCTGATCTTTTCAACAACACAGACAGGTAAATTTATCTAAGGAAACCCACTAAGCTGCTTTAAGTCAATGAGAGACAGTGCTGAAAAAAGAATCACTTCCATGAAAACCTAAAGCAAGCAACAGCCTGAGGAGCTCAGCTGCCTCCAGGACCTGCACGCAGGCTCCAGCCTCAACCCGGGGCCACCACGGAACTCCAGGACCTGCACCCAAGGCTCCAGCCTCAACCCGGGGCCACCACGGCCCTCCAGGACCTGCACCCAAGGCTCCAGCCTCAACCCGGGGCCACCACGGCCCTCCAGGACCTGCACCCAAGGCTCCAGCCTCAACCCGGGG
>CM052452.1:818859-835960 GCA_028533085.1 Varecia variegata
AGGCTCCAACCTCAACCCGGGCCACCACGGCCCTCCAGGACCTGCACCCAAGGCTCCAACCTCAACCCGGGGCCACCATGGCCCTCCAGCTACTGGCTGTTCTCGCCTCGGTTTTTTCCATCCATAAAATGGGGATAATAAAGATTCCACCTCACAGGTTTGCTAGGTAGAAAAAATAAAATAATGTCAAAAAATTCCTCATCACAGTGCCTGACATCTCAGCTCACAGGTGACCAGTAAGTGATAGCTAATACTGATTGTTACTCTTTTATCATTATACACTCCGGACTTTGCCTTAAATCTCAAATAATCACATGGAACTTGAACTCAAAGCCCACCGAGGAATTCCCTTGTCAGTAAGGCCAGGAGAGAGGCAAGGGCGGTCTCTGAAGCGGCTCTGCCACACGCTGACCTGAGCGGAACGATGGACACATGAGTCTCTGAACACCCCTCCCCCTGCAGCGCTTGACAGACTGTTCAGCCCAGGCTGTCGTGTTTCACTGCTCCTCAGGAACCAAAACCGCTTTCTGTGTACGCCCCAAAAACACACCTGGGTAAAATTAATCAGTGGAGCAGGAGGGCTATTGTAAATCCCAGAAATGTGTATCAGGCCAGAGAGCAATGACTCACACACGTCTGCAGAGCGTACAGTACAGGAACAGAAGGCCCCCACGGAGGACGTCCGGCGGGTGGTTAGGAGCACGGTTTTGCACGGGGACAGAGCTAGCACCAGGCTCTCCTCACCTCACCGGCATGTAGCCTGGGGCCTCTGGGCCTTCGTCCCCACACTGGTAAAATGGGCCACGACCACCTCCCTGGGAGCTACTGGGCAGGGATGACTGACACATGCCCTCCAGGGGGTGGGTCAGCAGGTGCAGGCTCCCTGTGCCACGAGCAACACAGCAGCTTCCCATTATTTTAATAACGATAACTATTATTATAGAGCCCAATAAAATTATGTTGCAACTACTGAATTAACCATTGTTCTAAAGCGGGGGAGCAAACGGCTAGGAAAAAAATGTACAAATTACAATACTGTGCACCACCCTGTCAAACACACACATGGCGAGCCAACTCTGCAACCGTTTTTCCTTCCTGTCCCGCGTCTAACGAAACACCCACTGTCCAGAGTACCTGCGGCAGGGACGGGAGCGGAGCGGCCTGCACCTGCGCCTTGCCGGGCGTGGGGACGTGGAGGGTCAGCTGTGCGGCCTGCGGGGGAGCCGGGGGCTGGCTGGGGGGGGGCGCCGGCACAGGCGTGTTCGGCTGCTGAGCCTTCACCGGCAGGTGGAGCTGTGTCTGAGCTTCCACCGCCTGTGGCTGCTGAGCCAACTGCAGCGCGGAGGGAAGGGCCGAGGCGGGGACGCCGGCCGGGGGCAGCCTCCCGGGCAGCTGCGGCGGCGGGGTGTGCAAGCTGGCGGCGTTCTGCACCGGAGGCCCCGTGGAGGGGTCATACTGCTGCTGACTCTGTTTCTGCCCAGTGAGCTGCGCGGCCTGAGGGGTGGGGGGCATTCCTCCTGCAAAATAAGAAAAACCCCAAGAGAGCTGATTTCCAAGTGAGTCGCAAGGAAACGCATGACATCCCGGTGATCGTCAAAGACCCATCATACACTCACACGGGAAATCAGCGTTCTGTTAGATCTTATGTCACACGTGAGCACACAAAAAGGAAAGAAAGGCACTTGACCTTTGCAAGTTAGCATCAAGCAAAACAAGTCTCAGATAACCACAGGGTACCCCTACGACAGCAGCAGTTAAGAAAAACACAAGTAAAAACTGCTGAAAAGCACAATGACAATGTGATGTGTGGCTCCCACTAGAGTGACAGGAACGTGTCTCGGGGGCTTTTCATATGGCATTCACTGGGACTCAGAGAAATATCCCAGTTTTAGAAACTTCACTTCCAGCATGCTACCTCCACTACACAAGTTTTGACACTGGTTTTAAGACCTCTATGCACTCCGTCTTTCCGTGCTGAAAGAGCCAGTTCTAAAGCTAGGTCTTACCTTGTGCGGTCGGCATTAACTGCTGCAGAGGGACGCCTGTGTTCACCCCCGGGGGCTGGAAAGCCCCCCCTTGAGGACCCACTTCGAGTCGAGGTCTCTTAGACTGCTCTAGAATAATTTTCAAAAAAGGTGCAGTTTGATGTAAAAATAAAATCACAAAAGTAGTAGAAAAAACATGTGTAAGTGTTTTCATAATCTTTGAACAGGGAGGCCTTTCTATGCATGAACTAAAATCCAGAGGCCATAAAGGATAAGGCTGACAAATATAATTTCTTTTCATTGAAAATTTGCCAGTATAAGAAAAAACATCATAAAAAGGCAAAGGATGAGCAGCAACCTGAGAGATGACACTGCAACGCGTGTGGCAGAGGCTGACGTACTCGACACACAGCACGTAACAATGAACACAGGGGGGGGGGCCACAGACAGACAGACAGACAGAACGGGCAGGGAGGATGAACAGCTGGCAGGAGAACATATTCATAGATGGTCAGCACACACGGAACAGTGCTGTGCAACCCTACCCAAAACTAAAGAAATCCACAGCAGAACAAAGATAAAACTTTTTACCCATTATATCAACAAAAATCAAAAGATTCATCACACTTAATAAAATGATCAAAATGTCAGAGCAGGAATTGCTGATGGTAGTGAAATGCCCTTTTGGGGGGCAATTTAGCACCATCAATACCCAATTGCACGTGCACTTTGACCCAGCAATTTCATTTCTAGGAGTTTTGCCTTCAGAAATAATAAAAAACATGCAGAAAAAACACATGAGACTAGATGTTCAATCCTTTGCTGACTGTCATGGAAAACGGTGGCAGTAACAGACAGACACCGACACGGATCTCATTGAGAAACAACGAGCACTCGCTCGACGGAACACCACGCAGCCCTCACAAAGAACGGGGTGCACGGCTTGGAAGGAGACTTTTACGCACAGACAGAAGAACGTCCGTGAGAATGCACAGAACATTCACAGTGGTCACGCTGAGGCCAGGCCGCGGGCAGGTACCAAACCAGAGGTGGACTTAAGTTACACCCTTCTGAACTGTCTGAATCGTTTACATAAAAAGGCATTCAGTTTATAATTTGGAGAAAAAGTTCAGTTTAAAAAATGACTTTATCTAGCATGAGCTAAAAATAAATCAAAAAAAAAAAAAAAAGAAAAAATGACTTTAAAAAGCAGATTTTATATTTAATCATCATGATGACTAAAGAGCCTACACACAGAAAAACAAAACAGAGTCCACCTGTTCCACTGAAAAGCTTCTAACTTCTGTACACATAAACATTCACATAAATATTTTGTTCAGCTGATAATCACCAAAAGAAAAATAAACTTTCAAAGTAGAAAGAAACTAAGTCCTTTAGCATTCGCTCTTTAGAAACATGTGGCAACTGCCCACGACAGCCCTGTGAGGAAGGACCCCTGGGCCAAGGCAGCCCGGCTGACATACCTGTGGCGGGCACTGCCTGCTGCCTCTTGAATGGGTCCGTCTCCACTGCGCTTCCAGCCCCTGCCACCAGGCTCCCTGCGAGGGCTTGCTGCTGGAAAAAAATGAAAAATATGCGATTATGATCATTTAAGGGCATTACAAGAATGAATATAAACTAAAACTATAATAATTACCCCAAACATTGACCCCATTCCTTTTTAATAAATGTTACCTACCCAAGGTCTTTAAATATACACATATAATGTGCATTTATGTAGTATTTATGTATAATAAATATTTTGAAAGTCTAACTTACCTCTGAAGGGGGGAAAAAAGACTTGTAAAAGATGTATTATTCTGGTTTTAATGGAATTTCAAATAAATGCAAATCTATAGTCCCTCAGAAACTAACTGGCTTTGCATGTCGAATGACAACACACGGCTAATTTGGGGAACATCAGTCTCAGTTCTAAGACAACAGCTCAGCTGATCTAATCAGTCACACTGCCTAGCATAACCTCACATAAATAAAAAGAAAGGTTAAATTGTATTCCTACTGGAAAATGACACAAAAAACCCAATTAATAACAATCTAACTTGGATCTTCAAAATGGTATTTCTGTAACTAGCACCCCACTTGATACATGGATATGTGAAATTATGTATGTGTTACTTAAAATGCTTCAAGTAAAAGCAGCCGGTCTGGAGAGGCTGCATGCTACACGATCCCAACTCCATGACATTCTGGAAAAGGCAAAGCTATGGAGACAGTAAAAAGGTCAGGGCTTGCCGGTGGCAAGGTGGGAGGAGGGAGGATGAACAGGCAGAGCACAGGCGGTTCTTAGGGTGGTGACACTACTCCGCATGATGCTATAATGGAGGGTACGTGTCATCACACATCTGTCCAAAGCCATAGAACGTACCCCACCAGGACTGAACTCCACTGTGAAGCACAGTCTCTGGGTGATCATGACACGTCCATGTGGGTTCAAGTGTCACAAACGCGCCGGTTGGGGATGCCGCTAAGGGAGGAGGCCATGCGGGCGGGGCTGTGGGGGCTATGTCTGTACCTTCCTCTCAATTCTGCTGTGAACCTAACACTGCTCTAAAAAAAATAAAATCTTTTAAAAAAGGTTTCCATGAGAAGCTGCTGGCATGTTATTTTACAAAGACAGAAACTGGCCACGTCTTGGTCAGCACAGATTTAACCCTAACGCTTTTCCGTCTTGTCACCGCTCTTGCAATTACAGCAAATGCTGAGGATGGTACATCACAATCGCTAGCTGCTAAATTATTCTTTAATGAATTCCAATTACATCTACTCTACTTAGCCATTTTAAATGCAAAAAATTACAGATATCTAAACAAAGTAACTGTTGGATGAGACTGTCCCGCAGCCATACACAGCCCTTAAAAACCAGGCTGCGGGTTAGTCACATGAGGAAAGGCTTAATAAGAGTTATTAAAAGGAAAAATAAGCAACAAAACAGTGTATGTAGCATGATGACACACCATTTACATTTAACAGACATGGGGGAGGAAAGAAAAGAGAAGGGGACGGAGGAATGGACAAAGAGAGGGAGGAAGGAAAGAGGAACAGTTTGATAACAGGCAACGTGTTGTTAACAGTGGCATCTCGGGGCAGGGTTACAGGTAACATGATTTATGTGTGTGCACTTCTCTAGAGTTTCCAGATGCTCTATAAAGAACATGTACTACTTATATAATCAAAAGAAGAGTTATTTTTTAATACAAGAAATTGACAAAGGGCTCCAGTAATGGCCAAGTACTTCCTAGCAGACCAAACGTACTCCAGATAAAACAGAAAAAATATGAAAAGGGAGGCGGATGATACAGGAAGGGAAGTGGTAGTTCCAAGAAGAGACACACAGTCTCCCTGGCTTGAAGAACAAGGACAGAGGGCAGGAGACCCCACGTTCTCTCCCTAGTCTCTGCCACATCTCTGCTGACTCCTACACCAGGCACACACAGAGTCCCAGCAAAGGCCAGAATAGTAAACTGAGACCTCAGGTGCCACCTACCACAGAGGAGTGTTTGCAGCTTCAATTCAATAAAGGAAACAAGTGTTAGTTAAAGCAAAACAATTAATACTCTTCAGAAGAACATAACATAACTCAGGATTTCTACATGTCATTCACAATCGTCCAAAATCCGATTCAAAAATTACTCTGAAATACAGAGAACATGAGCCATCCTAAAAGACAATCAGTGGACACTACCCCCAAGAGGACCCACAGACTGGAATTAGCTGATGAGGATTTCAAAGAGGCTTTAATAAGTATGCCCAAGGTCATAAAGAAAAATATATTTTTCTACAAATAAAGGACAAGAGGAAATCTTGACAGAAATATAGAAACTATTTTTAAAGACAGCCAAATGGAGATTCTAGAACTGAAAAATAAAACATCTGAAATACAGAACTCATTGGAGAGGCTCAACAGCAGTGCAGGGATGGAGAGAGACAGTGAACTGGAAAACAGCAAGAGAAGCGCCGAGGGAAGGACCTGACTTCGAGGCGCACCCGAAGGCTCCCTAAAACAGGACCAGCAGTCAGGTAGAAAGACCGGAACAGAGTGCCAAGAAACAGACCCAGCCTCAAACAACCACGTGATTTTCAAAAGGGTCCAAAGCAATTCAATTCCATGGGGAATGGAAAGTCTTTTCAACAAAGGATGCTGGAAAACTAGATATCCATATGAAAAACTGATAAACTGGACTTCATCAAAAGGCGCGGGAGGAAGGCCCATGCTCTCCTCTCCTCCCCCCACTGTGGCTGGCGCTAAGGCCTCTCCCAGGGGACCTGGGAGGCGCACATCGCACTTGCCATTGTCCCTGCCCTGCAGAGGACACAGGAACTCCTCCAGGTGCGCTGGACACCCACCTTTGGTTTTCAAAATGACTTTTAGTTTTTCTTATTTTGTCTTCACAAATATTTTATTGGTAAAGATACTGTTTTTAAAATATAAACCTGATTTTAACTAAAATCTATTATTATAACACTTTTAAAAAGAAAGCAAAATTCCTACAAAGAAAACAGATGCTCTGACAGGAATCTAATTCTGCGTGCCCATTTTAACAGGAACAATGTCAGAATGGAGTCTGTCCATAGAAGATTTAATATAATTTACAAAGATCCTAGAAATTACACCAAGAAAAAGAACACTGGAAGGAAGTAGAGCTGTAGTTCACAGAAAGGACAACTCGGAATGTTTGCCGCCTATACATTCTGAGAAATGTGCTCAAAAAAAAAAAAAAAAAAGAAAAATTGAACAAAAAATGAAAAAAATTAAAAACATGTTAAAAAAGAAAAAAGTAAAAATAGAATGTTTACCACCACAAGAGGAATACACTTATGCTATTGTCAACGGAAAAAAAAAGCCAAACTGTAAAATAATTTTAAAGAGATTTATTCTGAGCCAAATTTGAGGATCATGACCCGGAGCCACGCCCAAGAGGCCTTGAGCAAGTGGACTGGCTGTGGCTGGTATGTTATAGTTTGGTTTTGTACATTTCAGGGAGACAGGGGTCATAGGTGAAGTCATAAATCAATACGTGGGAGGCATTCATTGGTTTGGCCCAAAAAGGTGGGCCCTCTCGAAGCGGGCGGGGGGGGCGGGGGGACGGGGACTTGCAGGTTATAGGTGGGTTTAAAGATTCTTTGGCTTGTAATTGGTTAAAGACAGGAAGCTTTGTCTAAAGGCTTGGAATGTTTTAACAAAGTTGCTGTTTATCAGAGACAAGCCACGGGACATAGCTTTGTTGTGTAAATTGAGGGCCTGTAGGTGTGTCTTGCATACCCTTAGGCTTGTTAATGGGTTACAAAGGATGTCCCCAAGAAGGGATGGGGCATGTGAGGCAGGTCTGACCTCCCTCCTCCTGGCAGGCAATTTAGTTTTAGGATATTCCTTTGGCCACGAGGGGGTCCATTCAGTCAGCCGGTGGGGGTGGGGGGCTGAGCCTTAAAATTTTATTTAAGTTCACACTATTTGGGAGGAAGAAACTGAGACCAGCAGTAGTTAGTGGTTACTAGAAGGCAAATTTCTGCCCAATTAAAATAAACAAATAATTAAATAAACTAACTTTAACCTCGCTGGAACCACGCCCTTTGTAAGACTGGGCACTCAGTCACTGCAAGGACAGGATGGAGTTTAGGTCCTCCCTGAAGACCTTGAAAGGACACACCTGTAAGTGGAGGGGGCTAGGTGACCTAGGGTCTCTCCTAACGCATGATCCCAGAAGTCCTCCCACATTTAACCTTGGAAGAGGGTAACCGAGGAAAGCACACAAAAAACTGTGCTCTCTCTTTTAAAAAGTATGTATACTAAAACAAGTCAAGATACCATTTTAACCTATAAACTTTTAACTGTACACAGAAAGATACAAACACATATTCAACATCACTTTTATTTAACATCACACTGGAGGCCCTTCCCAGTGCAATACAGCAAGAAAAAGAAATAAAAGGCATATAGATTAGAAGAGAAAAAATAAACTTTATCTATTTGCAGACATGATTCTCTAGGTAGAAAATCGATGGAATCTACAAAAAACAATAGTTGGTACAAATGTTTATTAGGTCTAGTTGGTTTATAGTGCTGTTCAAGTCTCTATTTCCTTGTTGATCTTCTGCCTAGTTGTTCTATCCATAATTGAAAACAAAATATTAAAGACTTCAAAAAAACCAAACCAATAATTGGGTTAGGATCACAGAACCATAAATATTTATTTTCTCTAACATTATAGTCACTGAAGAAAACTCTCCAAATCAGGATAGTTTTATAAAATATAAACAACTATAATAACATCGGTATTATGTATACAATAACTGCACTCAATAATGCCACCCCAGAACCTTTTGGAAACAGAGAGAAAATATTAATAATACCTGCAATACTGAGCACTCTAGATTTATATCTAGAGTTAATTTGCATAATTAGTTTATCATAAAAATCCTGCAATTGTTTGCGAATAACAAAACTAATCCTGAAACTGTGTTAAACTCTTCTTAGAATACTTACCAGAGTTGGCAAAACCACAATGACAAGACTGAGACCATGTGCTGCCTAGCAGCAAGTTTGGCTAAATGCAAAGGGATGCGCGGTGAGCTCCGTGAAGGCACATGTGCCCCGACTCACCAACACTGCTCCTAAGAATCATTTCTAAATAGGAAAGACGGGGCCAGAGTCAGAAAGGGCCAAGTGAGTCACAGTCCTCCAGTTCCTGGCATATTCGATTCACAGCTGTTACACTAAGAACTATTAAAACTGAATGAAACATAAAAGCTAAATACACGTGTTTCAACTGGCATATACGTGACATAATATAAAATGTCATCATGTTAGGATGATGGCATTATGGGTAATTATTTTCTCTAACAGGAAAATGACTGAAAAAAACTCAATTCAGAATGGTTCTTTTATAAATAAACGTGCATATGTCTGCCTGTATTTTGTGTACAACAGCTCTGCTCTCAATACTACCACCTGAAAATCTTTTGGAAATAGAAATTAATACATATATAATATAGAGAATTCTGAATTTATTTCTGGAATTTCACTAGTCAATATTAGTCAATTAAAAAATTCTACAATTGGCTGTAAATAATAAAACTCATAATGAGTTTTTTTTCCCCCAAAGAAAGGATATGTTTTCCATTTCAACTCTTACTTCCTTAGACATTCACCAGTATTTGTCTCAAAAATCTGTAACTCAAAATGGAGCCTCCTTGGTTTTCCTCTTTCAGCCTTATAATTTATTATGAAATACACATACAAAATAAATTATAAAAGATACGTATGTGACTTCAAAGTCATAATAAAATTAATCACAGAATTGAAATAGTGGGATGTCATTCCCTCAAAAATTCATTCAACTTTTTGTTTGAAAATTTTCATAATACAATGTTGAGACGGAAAATGGGAAAACACTTACATACAATTTAAAATAGTAATAATAAAGCAACCACTATGTACTGATCACATAAAATATAAAAATAAAACATAAAAATATTACTCATGCCTTAAAAACTCCATGCACCCCTTGCCCTCTAAGGTACTCACCACCAGACTGCGTTAAACATCTCCCTACAGAACCCTCGTAAGCAGCTGGGGGAGTGTAAATTAACACAGCCATTACAGAAAACAGCATGGAGGTTCCCCCAAAAATTAAAAGTGAAACTACCATATGACCCAGCAATCCCATTTCTCAGATTTCCCAGTACACACCCAAAGGAACTTAATCAGTGTCTGGAAGAAGTGCCTGCACCCCACGTTCTCTGCAGCACTATCCCAACAGCCAAGATACCGACCACACTGACTACTGGATAAAGAAAATGTACACATGGTACATATGCAATGGAATATTCTTCAGTCAATTAAAGAAAGGGAAATCCCGCCATTTACACTGGCACAGACAAGCCTGGAGGGCATTATGCTCAGTGAAGTGAGTGAGAGAAATACAAATGCTGCATGATATCACTCACATGTGGAATCTTAAAAATAAAAAGGTCGAACTCATAGAAACAGAGCAGAACAGTGGTTGCCAGGGGCGGGGAAGTGGGGAGCAGGGAGATGTTGGTCAAAGGGTACAACTTTCCGCCATAAGTTCTGGAGACGTAACGCACAGCATGGTAACTGTGGTTAATAATACCGTACTGTACATTTGGAATTTGCTAAAAGAGACCTTAACCATTCTCACCAAAAATAAGTGGAGGCACTGGATGTTACTTAACTTAATTATAGTAATCATTTCACTATATCAAATCACTTTGTACAACTTACTTATACACAGCTTTGTCAATTATACCTCAATAGAGCTGAAAAAAGACATCTCCTCATAGTGTCACCACCTGTGGATTTAACTCTACCCAACCTCTGGTTTTGCTCACTACTGACCGGGACATGAGAGGAGCCTGCATCTGTGTTCCTCTGTAACCTCTGCCCCTCCACATTACGATGCTGAGTCACCCGCACAGATGCGTGGTGGCCAGGTCCACTCTGATCACTCCTCCTCTGTGTGAATGTACACAGGCCACTGATCCACTCCACTGCCAAGGGACATTTTGACTCTGTCCAGTTTGGGGCCCTCACAAACGTGCTGCTAGGAGCGTTATCACATGTGTGCTCTGGTGCACGAACACAAGAACACGAATACCTCTAGCACACACTGCTGGGCCAGAGGCTCGTTGCTCACCTTTTCCAGATGATGCAAAGTGCTTCCAAGGGACTAAACAAACTACAGCCTCATCGAAAGTGGATGAGAAGCTCATGGATCTGCATCAACAGAGTCCACCCAGTTTAATTCCCAGGGATCAGGTTAGTGTCATAGTAAGTCTGAGTGGTTTCACTTGCACTGTGGAGACTGTGCCTCTTTTTCACGTGTTTAAAACCACTCCTGGCCTTCTACCGTCCCCCTGGTTCTTATGCAGATATTTATCAATGTGGCCTGTAAATGCATTAACATATTACAGTACATTACTCCAAGCAGTAACAGGAAAGATGCCCCCCTAACAAATTTTCTGACAGTCTCTAACTTAAGAGTTATCTTCAGTTGTATCAAACTCATTACAACGAATGCCTAAATAATAGAATCAAATTATTATTTCCCACTAAAAGAACCCAGGCTCCTGGAAGAAAAGGGTGATTCCAGGGTTGGATCAAGGCATACAGAAGATGAACCTTAAACATCTTATACCAGAAAGTAAGGAAGTGACAGGGACATGTCAAAAGTATACTAGAGCCAGCTTGAAGTGGCTCTAATTGGTCAATCACAGATAACGTGAGCATCAAAATAAGTAAAAGAACAGTTAGGGGGAGTGGCTGGGCAGCAGATGCCTGGAAAGAGAAGCACCAGGAAACTCTATGGCATTGGGGAGATGGACGTCCCGACCACCACGCGGGTCACATGGTGTACGCATTTGTCAAAACCCAGCAGACTGCAACACTGAAGACCTCTGTAGTCCCTGTTTTTAGAATGTACCTCAATGTAATGTAATTCACCATTTTTACAGACTAAAGAAAAAAATCACTTATCATGTCAATAGATGCAGAAATAGTACTTGACAAAATTCAACACCCATTCACGATAAATACTAGGAATCAAAGGGAATCTCCTTGACCTGAGAAAGGACGGCTGCAAAGTCTGCAGCTAACATGACACTCAATGGTGACAGACTAACGCTTCCCCCAAGATAGGAAGGAGGTGAGGATGTCTGTCCTCTCCACTTTTATTCAGCATCACACTGGAGGCCCTCCCCAGTGCCATAAAGCAAGAAAAAGAAATAAAAGGCATATAGATTAGAAAAGGAAAAATAAACTTTATCTATTTGCAGATATGATTCTCTAGGTAGAAAATCGATGGAATCTACAAAAAGCTTCTAAAACAAATAAATGAATTTAGCAAGGTTGCAATTGTATTTCTATATACTTGCAATGAACAACTGGAAAAAAATTTTAAGTATTACTTATGATACTATAGAAAAATAGGAATAGTCAGGTGTAGCTCTAATAAAATATATATAGAATTGGTATGCCAAAAATTACAAAATGCTGGAGAAAGAAATCAAAGAAGACCTAAATAAATGGAGAGATATACCATATTCAGGGACTGGAAGACTCAATATTTGTCAAGATATCACTTCTCCCCAAACTGGTTGACAGATTCCATGCAATCCCAATCAAAATCCCAGCAGGATGTTTTGTAGACATCAACAAACTGATTCTAAAATTTATATGAAAAAGGAAAGGAATCAGAATGACCAAAATAATTTTGAAAAAGAAGAGCAAAGTTGGAGATCTCTCACTACCTGAGTTGAAAACATACCATATAGCTCTAGTAATCGGGACAGTGTGGCACTGGCAGAAAGACAGACACACAACTCAGTGGAAAAGAAGTGAATCCAGAAATAGAACCAAACAAATAGGATTGACTGGTTTTGACAAAGCTGCAAAGTCAATTCAACATATATAGGCCGGTCTTTCCAAAATGGTGCTGGAACAACTGAGTATTCAATGTACATGCAAATGAATATTCCCGTGTTTGCCGTGTTATACAACACTTTGCTCAAAATGGATCATAGATCTAAATGTAAAACTATAAAACTTTCAGAAAAAAACATAGGGGAACATCTTTGTAACCTTGGAATGAGCAGAGAGTTTTAGATGCGATATCAAAAGCACAATCCATAAAAGAAAAAAATTGATAAACTGCACTTCACCAAAATTTAAAACTTTTGCTCTGCAAAAAATAATGTTGATAGAAGAAAAAGACAAGTCAAAGACTGGGAAAATATATTTGCAAATCATACAGCTAACAAAAAACATCTATATCATGCAAAGAACTTTCAAATGCAACAATAATAAAACTCAATGAAAAACTGGGTGCAACATGAACACATATTTCACTAAAGAAGATACAAAAACACACATGAAAAGACGTGCAACTTCATTAATCTTTAAAGATATACAAACTAAAACCACTACATACCTATCAGAATGACTAAAAAAGAAAACTGACAATAACAAGTACTAAGGAGGAAGCAGGACAGCAGGCACTGCCACACCTTGCTGCTGGGAACACAAACCAGCACAGGCACTTTGGGAAAGTTTGGCAGTTTCTTAACAAAGTCGAACATATACTCAAAATACAACCCAGCAATCTCACTCCTAGGTATTTACCTAACTGAAACGAATGGCTATGTTCACACAAAAAACTACATGTGAACATTTACAGCAGCTTTATTCGTAAGTTCCCGAAACTGAGAACAACCCAAACATCACTAAAAGGTTGAATGGATAAACAAACTGGGGTCCATTCACACAACAGGACACCGCTCAGCAACAAAAGAACTATCGGTACATTCAACAAAGTGGACAAATCTCCAGTGCGTTCTGCTAGGTCAAAGAAGCCAGACTGAGATAATACACACTTGATTCCACTTGCTCATTCCAGAAGTGGCAAAGCCACAGAGACGGAGAACAGAGGAGGAGGGTGGGGCGGGAGGTGACTAAAGACAGGCAGCAAGAGGGAATTTTGGGGGGTTGACAGAACTGCTTCCTGTGGTGGTGGCTATACAACCCTATGGATTTGTCAAAACTTATAGAAGCATAGGCCAAAAAAGAGTGAATTTTACTGAAAGTAAACTAA
The DNA here is from genome assembly GCA_028533085.1 of Varecia variegata. Taxonomy (NCBI): domain Eukaryota; kingdom Metazoa; phylum Chordata; class Mammalia; order Primates; family Lemuridae; genus Varecia; species Varecia variegata. The sequence goes on from CM052452.1 coordinate 832,472, forward strand.
ATAAGTTTAAATAAATATAAGCAAATACTGATAGTGACATATTATTGAAATAAGAATCCATATATGAATGAATATAAAAATGGAAGAAAAAAGGTTAAGATCATTACAATAGATACCAATTAATAAACGGAGAAGGAATGACAGAGTTAGAAAATCCGTTTTGGAATCTTTACAGTAATAACTGATTCAGGCACGATTCATCAATAGATGCTAGAATTAGTGGGTCAAAGTTTAAAGATACAGGATATTTACATAGTCTCAAAGTATCTTCCCCAAATTGGTCACTGTTTACAAAAGGAAAAATAAATTTCCACTGCACAAGCCTGGTAGAAACCGGCTTAAGCAAGTGGTCAAAGTTAACATTACCAGTTATGGGACAAAATGACACCATGGCCTCCTGATACGATGCTCTGAGATGGACACATTGTCACTTCTGTGTTATTCTTCTCAAAAGTACGTGATTCCCAACATGGCAAAGAAAACATCAGACAATCCCCTATCAAAGGAAATTCTACAAAACAACTGGTCTGTACCCTTCAAAAATGTCAAGGTCATGAAAGACTGAGAAACAGGCCCTGATTAAAGAAGGCCAGAGGGCATGAAAACTAATCACAATGGGTGACCCTGGACTGGGTCTTGGACGGGGGAAAAACACTATAAAGGACATCATCGGGTCAAAGACAAAATCTGAATATAAACTGTGGATTGGAATATATTACCATATTACAGTAAAACTTCCTAATTTTGATCACTGTCCTGCGGTTAGGTAAGACACCGCCCTCACCTACTGTGTGTTGATGTATTTAGGGACAAAGGGGTATGATGTGATGTTATGTATTTACACCAGAGAGAATGAAAATAATGCAAATGGGGCACAAAGCTGAGAGTTGGTAAATTTGGGTAAAGGGTATAAGGGGAGTTTTTAATATAATTATTGCAACTTTTATGTACATTTGAAATTATATCAAAATTAAAAACAAAACAAAAAAAAACATAAGGATGAAATTTTCAGAACCCAGCACAATTTATTTCAAAGCCAGTAGAATTTGACCTATATTTTTAAATTCTTGGCATTAAGGCTACTCAGTTTGCATTCACTTATCCATTTAGAAACCGACGGTCCTAGTGATTTCAGGAGTGTATTTCCTCTAGCTATGGAAAATACCAAGTTATCATCGGCTTAAATCGTTTTTTGTTCTGTTTTGCACTGTTCTCAAAATACAGATAAAAGACACAAGAAAGAACCAACATTTACAACACAGCACACGAGGAACCCTGAGCACACATCCAACAGGACTTTAAGCATTAGATGACATGCATGCTAAAAGCTACTAGCACATTGCAAGTACATGAAAAAATAATGCACTAAGATCTGTGTTGTCATTTACTCATGCAATTTAACTTTGCAATTTCATATGCAGGAAGACTTTTTTACTATTTAAAAATAAGGAATGGGCTCTGGAAAAAAAAAATGCTGAAGAGCAAGTAGTAAATCGAAGGTTAAAATATCTGGATGAAGGAAAAGTTTGGGATGAAACTACATTTGAGAACCACGGACAAGTACCTGAAACGGTTGCTGCTGGGATGAAAAAGCAGCAGAAACCTTTGGCGGAAGCTGGGTTGCTATAGCAACGGGGGTCCCAGTCTGCCCATCCTTTCCTGTCACAACCTTTACCTGAGAGGAAATATTTTGAGAAAAAAAGGCAACATAATTTTTAAGACTGCTCAAAATTTTGTTAGAATTTTATTGCTGATAGCTGACTGCTGTTTGGTGTTTAAAAACGGAATGTTGTTGCATCAAATCCTGTGAAAGGACACTGAGCTGACAGTTATAACACGACCTGACTCAACTGCACATCTTGCGGGAACTCCAATTTACGTCAAAGTGCATAGCCTTGGACTCGGCTGCTTCAAATACTTAAAATGGGAATGGCAGACAGGCTTCAAGTGCACTTCACAGGCAGCGCACGACAGCCCTCGGCTGTGTGCAGGGCCAGATAAAGGTCTGTTTCAGCAGGAACTTACTCTTCTTTGTGAGCACAGATGAGGGGGTTGAGCTTACAGACAACATTGGTGTAACAAACAGAATAGCATTTTTCTATTTCAGGACAATAGGAATGAAATCCTCAAAATAATCACTTGCACGTTCTGAAAAACAAAAATGGTCCATCCTGGAAAGGATGCTAAGAAAACACAAATGGCCAAGCCAGACAGATATATTCGTAACTGTTACTGATGACTGCTTGAGCAAAGAGAGCAGCTTTTGTTCACCAACAGCTGATTTCTTTGCAGAAGAGCTGACAAAGATTCATTTTAGCTACATCATTAAACAAAGTAAGCTCCACTGACAAAGTATACACTACACGACACAGAGGCACAAAATACAGTGCACCACAGTACAACTCACCCCTGCCCTGCTTTTTAGGAAGTGCAAATAAAAGGATCTCGGGTATGGAGAAACCTCAGGGGACTGATTATGCACCCATTCCAGGCACCCAAAAAGTACACTGTCTAAAAAAGACCCCATCTGAAATATCGCTCAATAGGTATTTGCAAGTTTAAAATATGATCTCAAATCTAAGACATCTAAAAACTGAAAACATTCTCATAGTTTTTTTGTCATAACTGTATTTTAATCATGAAGATTCCATACAAATATATCTAGTGGTTTATAATTATGGCTGGCATACTATAAAAACCTGGTGATTTAAAAAATAAATCTGTTTGAAAACCATGTTGGTGTTATTTTTATGGAGAGACCTACAGAAGTAAAACGTGACACTGGGGAAACGTGTGTGGCTTCGGCCCAGGCCGGGCTCCAACGTCTGCCTGCTGCAGTGTCACCAGCGCCCACAGGCGCAGACGCGGGAGAACCTGGCCGGGCTCGCTGAGCTCGCTGCAGCCGAGAGGAACGCTCAGTTCTCAAGGCAAACCTGGGTGCTGAACGAGCACGAATCGCAGACCAGTCTGCTCCGGACACACGGCTGCGCTCAACAGCCCTTCCTCTCCACGAGGGAAGAAAGCAAAAGACAGTCTTCAGTTTTACTCATGAATCAAATCCTTATAAAACCAAAATCTTAAAAATACCCCAGGTTCACAAGTTACTTTTTAATTTACTGTTACACAGACTCCAATTTGCTTCATGCAGGTCTTCTAGGTCATCAAACTACTGTTTCTTACCTCATCATTGATGACCTCAGACTTTTCTTCCTCCTCTTCCTCCTCCTCCTCCTCCTCTTCTTCGATATCCAAATCATTCTGCCTAAGATAGGCTTGTAACGGGGCATAATGTTTCTTCTTGAAAGCTAAGAAATCCATCATGTTCCCTTGAAGATGCTGCAGGAAAAACAGTTCGATCAGGTATTCCTTGAAGACCTCCTTCAGAGCCTCCATCTCCCTGTAGTGGTAATCCAGGCACTGCTTCCTCATCTGCGCCATCTCCGGAGAAGCCGGCGGGATCTCCTCCAACTTCTTGGGGGCCTTCCTCAC
>CM052452.1:836460-880732 GCA_028533085.1 Varecia variegata
CCGGCTGAAGGCCCCCCGGCTGCCTCCGGGAACGGAGCCGCACAGAGCCGAGTCCTTGCCGAGTCAGCAGCTGCAGGGGGCGGCGGCGGGTCCGGCCTCCCCGCGGCCCCCAGACCTCCAGCTGGAGCAGGGGCATTTCAACCCTCCAGCCGCTGGGCAGGCTCGTTGCTGGAAGCACAAACGCATGTAACTTCCTCTGCCCGGGCAGCCCCTCCCCAAGATCTCCGTGTCCCTGGAGGCATTTGGGTGGGAGACCCCAGGCCTGCGGGGCCGTGTCAGGGCCAGGACGGCAAAGGGGGTCCCAAAGGCCATCGCAGGTCCTGCAGCTGCCCCTGTGCCCCCTGTGCGCCCAGTGCCTGCCTGGGCGTGGGGTGCAGGGGTGAGGCTGGGCTGTGTCACCCCTCCGAGGGGTCCTGGGGGTCACCAGCGGCTCAGGCCTTTGTGGGGGTGTTGAGAGCCCCCAGAAGCACAGCCCTGAGCGGACAACCAACCGCAGGGGCGTCCGGACCTGTGGCTGCAGTAATGCCCCCGCCAGAGCCGCGTCTGGGGCAAGCTGATTTGGGGCGTGGCCGCAGGGTGAGAGGGCGCCGGCTCGGAGGGCCGGAAGCTGCGCTTGTGCGTTTGGAAAACGGCGTCTGCACAGGCGCCAGCTTCGTCTCACGCGGTCACAAAATGCCGTGTCCCCCTCAGTTGAACACGTGAAACCGGGGACAGGACAGTCCAGGGACATCTATCTCACCCTGGCCGACTTGATTTTGCTTATTATTTACTTTTTTTTGAGACAGAGTCTCGCTCTGTCACCCAGGCTGGAGTGCAGTGGCGTCTTCACAGCTCACGCAGCCTCCAACTCCTGGGCTCAGGGGATCCTCCTGCCTCAGCCTCCCCAAGTGCTGGGACTACAGGCGTCAGCCGCCGCATCCGGCCAACCACAGTAACCTTGAGGTAAAAGACAACGTCACGACGTCATTCCTGAATACTTCGTACGTTCCTCGAGGAATGAAGGCTTTTTCTACGTAACAACAGTGTCACCATCACACTTCACAACGTAAACAATGGCTCCGTGGTATCATTTCAGACCCATCCACATTCAAATTGCCCACTTGTGCCCCCAAAATGTTTTTACAACAGGTTTATCTAAACAAGGACCTGATACACAGCCCTGTACTGCTTGGGTAAGTCTCAGTCTGCAGCGACCCCATTTGCTCGCAAACCTTCAACTCGACACACAGCGGGGCCGGCTGTCCCGTGACAGGTGCTTTATATCGAGTTTACATCGAGTGGGCCAGGCTGGAGTGGTGAGCCCGGCACTCTGGGAGGCTGAGCAGTTTGAGACCGGCCTGGACAGCGTAATGAAGTTCCTCTTCTCTACCAAAGATAATGAATTAGCCGGGCATGGTGGCGCCTGCCTGTAGTCCCAGCTACTCGGGAGGCTGAGGCAGGAGGATCGCTTGAGCCCAGGAGTCTGAGGTTGCTGTGAGCTAGGCTGACGCCACGGCACTCACTCTAGCCCGGGCAACAGAGCGAGACTCTGTCTCAAAAAAAAGTAAATAAAATTACAGAGCATAGCCGACTATAAAAAAAAAAAAAGTAAATAAATTAATTAATAAACAAAATCCAGTAGGCCAGGGTGGGATACCGAACAGCCCTGCCGACGGGGTGTGCTTTGCTTGAGGTGGTGGGGGACGGCCTCTCAGAGCGGGACCTCTGGGCTGAGTCCTGAAAGGCACGAAGCCAGCCACGCCAGGTCCTGGGGCAGAGCGTGCCCAGCAGGAGGCTGGCACATGCCCTGCGTGTTTGAGCTCGGCGTGAAGGCCGGTGTGGGCGGGGCCGGTGAACAGGCGGCGGAAGGCTGGTTGGAAGTTGAGTCAGAGAAGCCGGCAGGAGCCAGGACCCGATTGGGCTGAGCGGGTGAAGGAAGCGCCCAGACGTCCCGCCGACCGCGGCCTGGCCCTGAGTCACGTGTCGGGCGCTAATCAAAGCCCTTTGTGCCATCGGCTCATTCCACGCTCCTGACAGCCCGGGACGTCCTGCCTGCGCTGGCCAGGCCAGGCCGCAGTGACAAAACCTCCAGGAATCCCGCAGCTCAGAACAGCACCGGCTGTTCTCGCCCGGCCCTGCGGGGTTGGCCGGGGCCCGGCCGTTCTCTCTCGGGGGCCAGGCTCCGGACGCGACCATCCCCGCGGCGCCCTGCTGTGGGGACAGAGCTCAGGACAGAGCAAACTCGGAGCTCCAGCCTGCGTCACCGAGCTGAGGTGCGGAGGGAGGGCAGGGCCTCGACGCCCACTGGGCGCCCGGAAGGAGGAGAGCTGGAAGTTTCCTGTAGCCGTGGGCCCATTTTACAGGTGAATACACTCACTTATAAAGGATGAAAGTAAGTTGCCCACAGCCTCGTGGCCGGTTACGGGGCCAGGGAGCTTTGGCAGATGACTCCACTCTGGGGGCAGAGGCCACAGTGTGAGGTGGTCCCCGCACAAGGCAGCAGGGTGGCAGGTGTGGCTGCTCTGGCTGCTGGTCCCCACCCTGACACGCGGCACAGGAATTCTGCCGCTCCAGCTCAGCAGGCTGGAATGTGCCACCTGGTCTCTGTCCCCTGGGGGCTGGTGTGCCACCCGGGCGAGGGCACGGCCCCTGCGCTGCCCAGGGCCAAGGAGTCACCCCGTCCCTGCCTCCTTTTCCCCCAGCGAAACAGGACGTCCCACACATCCTGGGGGTGCCCCTCACACCCCACCAACGAAGGAGCTGCCCGGGGCTGAGTGTCCTCAGCATCCTTTCCCAGAACACTCTAGTGACCCTCCCAGGTCAGGTCCCCACTGCCCCTCAAGATCTTTCCCTCTTTTATTTTTTTAGATGAGATTCATGTAACATAAAATTATTGATTCCCTTTCTTTTCTTTTCAGAGGCAGAGATTGGCCGGGCCTGGTGGCTCACACCTGTAATCCTAGCACTTTGGGAGGTGGAGGCAGGAGGATGGCTTGAGGCCAGGAGTTCGAGACCAGTCTGGGCAATATGATGAGACCCTGTCACTACAAAAAATTAAAAATTTAGCCAGGCGATTGCTTGAGCCCAGGAGTTGGAGAGCTGGAGGCTGCAGTGAGCTACGATGATGTCACTGCACTCCAGCCTGGGCAATAACAGAGCAAGACCTTGTCTCAAAAAAAAAAAAAGAGAGAGAGAGAGAAAAGAAAAGAAAAAAATAGAGACAGGGGTCTTGCTATGTTGCCCAGGCTGGTCTTGAACTCCTGGCCTCAAGCCATCCTCCTGCCTCTGCCTCCCAAAGTGCTGGGATCACAGGCGTGAGCCACCAGGCCCGGCTTGGCCATGTTAAAGTGTCCAGTTCAGGAGTTGGGTGTGGGGGGGAAATAATAACACAGTGTCCGGTCCGGTGGCATTTGGCACGTTCACAGGGTTGTGCAAATGCCGCCTCCAGCTCGTTCCAAACCCCGGACCTGGTACCAGCCTCTCCCCATCTGTCCCCTGCCCGGCTGCTGGCAACCACTGATTTTTCCATCTCCGTGGATTCACCGATTCTAGATATTTCACATAAATGGACCACACAACACACGACCTTTGACCATCCCATTTGGAGCCTGCCAACATATTTAAAATAAAAACTGTCTCCATGTGGTTATGTAAATTGTTCTTCAAAAAAAAAACCTTCCAGCCGAACTTCAGCTGCGGTGCTTGGGTGGGTGGTAGACCCTGATTCCTGGCGCGCTGGCCTCCTCAGCCCGGACTTGCTGCATTTGCAACACAAGAAACTCCGTGGATTCACCCCGAGATCAGTGTGACCACTGGCTTCCCACTGCCCCTGCCGCTGGGGGCCACTGCCCTCGCTGGTGTTGCCGTCCTGGGCTCCCTGTGGTTGTCCTGGGCTCCGTGGTGCCATCTTGGCCTCTGTGTTGCGGTTCTGGGCTCCGTGGTGTTGGAGTTTCAGCCGCAGGGACGTCCCACACGCCCACCACAGTGGCAGGTTCGGTTCTAATTGTTTTTACCTTTGTGGGCAGGTGTCGGTCCTGTGTCACCTTCTGCACACTCAGCATCGTGTCACTCAGAAGCACATGCTGTTGCAGCGAGCCGTCATCCCTGCATTTTCTACTACTGTGTAATATTCCGCTCCAGAAAAATTATCACTGAGGCTTTGGGTCTTTCCCTGCTTTTCACGGTTCTGCAAAGCGTCGCTGTGAGCATCGTGAATCGTCTGTGAGTGTGTAAACGTGTGTCTGTCTTCCTCGCGGCCCGTTCACTTTTGTGCGGGTCACTGTGCAGAAACAAGCCGTCGTCCCCAATACCCATTCTCGCCCTCCTTCCCTGGGCTTGCTGGGCGCGACCACCCCAAATAAAGCCTACGCTTGCTCCCCTCCTGCCTCCTGAGCCTTTTTCAGTTGAAAACAGATTCAAGTTCTCGTGTCTGGAGATGGCGCCGCAGCAGCAGGAGCTGGACAGCGAGGAAAGGCGGGTTCCAGTGCCGGCCCCTGGGGAGGAGGTGGGACTCCTGGCGGCACCACCGGGGGGTCTGGACCCCCTGGATCGCAACCCACTTCGTCCGGGAGGTCAGTCGAAGGAGATGCTGCGCTTCTGTCGGAGGCGGCAAAAACAGGGATGCGCGGTCCTCCCACCCGGTCACAGGCCCCGACTGCCGTCCTCCGACAGTGGACCCCGTTGTCAGAGCGTGGCTAGGCGGGGAGGGGGTGTCGGCAACGCCAGGACACCAGGGAAAGCCTCTCTGAGAGGGATGGTCAACGCGATGGGGCCAGTCAGCTGCCCGGCGGAGAGGATGATGAAGGAAGACAGAGCCGCACGCCGAAGGGCATTGGGGTGGTTCAAGCTAGAGGTGACGGTGGCTTGGATAGGGCTGGTGGTGGGGACGGAGATGGGAGGTTGGAACTGGGGGAGGCAGGGGGCGTGGATGGCTGGTTGGGCCGAATGCCGGCAGCAGGGGAGGCGTCCCAGGGCCCTGGCGGGTGCACTTACCAAGGGGCCAGTCCGGCAGGTTTGCCCGCCCTGCTCCGGAGACCGGAGGCCGGACATTGAGGCTGTCGCAGGATCGAGAGGTGGGGAAGGAGGCCCAGCCCAGGTGCCTGCCCAGGCCCCTCGGGGACTCAGCCCTGCAGGGACTCCTTCCTGCCTGGCATGGCTCTGCGCGCCCTCAGTGAGTCCCGTGAGGCTGGTGACCGTCCATCAGCTGGGGCTGCTCCTGCCTGTCCAGGCTGAGTCCCCGCAAGCTGCAGAGGCCTCGGGCACTGCGCTAGGGACTCCTGCAGGGAGCAGTGTGGCCGGCCTGGCGTCATCCAGGAGCTGCTGAAGTTCAAGGCCTGAGCCCTCGGGGCTGGGAAGATGCTGGACAAGGCTGGGGGACCCTGGCCCTGCCCGCCGCAAAGGTGCTCAGCAAAAGTGACTTTACCAGAAGCTTCCTGAGTGCCCTTTCCCTCTTGTCGTTGTCCTTGTCCTCCTCCCGTCCTCCAGTCCTTGTCCCTGTCCTTGTCCTTCCTTCTCCCTCTTCCTGCTTTGAATGTCCTCAGTGTGAGTCTCATTGAGGTGAGGTTCACACGACATGAAATTAACTCTCATGGAGGGAACAGCTCGGTGGCATTGCCCAGTACTGCCCAACCACCTCCTTTGTGTACTTTCAAAACATTTCTTCACCCCAAAAGTACACCCCATATCCGTAGTATGGGGTGTCCCCCACTCCCCCGGCCCCTGACAGCCACCAACCCACTTTCCGTGTCTGTGGATCGGCTCATTCTGGGCATTTTGTGTAAATGGCGTCATATGACGTGTGTCCTCCGTCTGGCGTCTTTCACTGAGAACAATATTTTCAAGGTACATCCAGGTCGTAGCCTGCGTCAGTACTTCTTTTTCTTTATTTTTTTTAATTCTTTTTTTTTTTCTTCTTCTTTGAGACAGAGTCTCACTCTGTCACCCCAGCTAGACTACAGTGGCTTCATCGTAGCTCACAGCGACCTCAGACTCCTGGGCTCAAGCAATCCTCCTGCCTCAGTCTCCCGAGTAGCTGGGACTAGAGGCATAGGCTACCACACCTGGCTAATTTTTAAATTTTCTGTAAAGACAGGGTCTCACTATGTTGCCCAGGCTGGTCTTAAACTTCTGGCCTCAAGCAGTCCTCCCACTTCGGCCTCCCAGAGTGCTGGGATTACAGGCGTGAGCCCACTGTGCCCGGCCAGGATCTGGTTTCCAAAGACACCGATTGCATTTTCCAGAATCTCACATACCTGGGATGATAGAGTCGGGGGGTGCCTGGGTCTGGCCTCTTTCCATCAGCATCACGGTTTCGAGGGTCCCCACCCTGTGGTCCTGTGGCCTTGTGGGGTGTGGGCTGTGTTCTGACGTGTGGGACCTGCCTCTGTCCACAGAGGACCGAAAGTGGATGCTTCTCCCTTTGCCCCTGATGGGCACTGGAGTTGTTTCTAGCTCTGGGCTGGTACGAATGAAGTTGTTAAGAACATCTCCCCAGTCAGATTTTGGATAGTATCTAGCTAGCAGTGGGATTACTGAGTCCTAAGGTCAGTTTATGTTTAACTGCATAAAACTCACCAAACAACCTTCGGAGCCTGGGGGTAGGTGCGGCCTGACCCTCAGTATTGCCCCGACCCCCAGGGCAGGGACCCCTCCCCCACTGAGCGGGCTGACAGCTGCCTCTGGCATTTCCTTCTCCTGACAGGCCCACCCCTTCTTTTGTTTAAACAAAGAAGCTGGAGCCCCAGAGATCCAGGTAAGCTCTGTCTAAAGTCCCCTAGAGGGGCGGGCCTGGTGGCTCAGGCCTGTAATCCCAGCACTTTGGGAGGCCGAGGCAGCAGGATTACTGGAAGAGACCAGTGTTAATGGAAAAGAAGTCAAACTCTGAGCCAAGTTTGAGGACCATGGTCTGGAGCTACACCCAAGAAGCCTTGAGCAAGTGGACTCGCTGTGGTTGGATCACAGTTTGGTTTTATGCATTTCAGGGAGACAGGAATTACACAAAAAGTCATAAATTAATACATGGAAGGTGGACATCGGTTTGGCCCAAAAACATGGGACATCTCAAAGAGTTATAGGTGGGTTTAAAGACTCTTTGACTTGTAATTGGTTAAAGAAGTGAAGCTTTGTCTAAAGGCTTGAATGTTTTGAGTGAAGATAAGAGAGTCAGTAAATCAGGGACAAGCTACCGCCATATATTTGTTATGTATATTGGGGACCTGCAGGTGTGTCTTGCATGGCCTCAGGCCTGTTAAAGAGTTACAAAGATGTCTCCAAGAAGGGCCGGGGCATGATGAGGCAGGTCTGACCTCCCTTCTCACTGCCAGTAACTCAGTTTTAGGGTATCCCGTTGGCCAAGAGGGGGTCTATTCAGTCAGCCATTTGTGGGGGGCCCTTAAGATTTTAGTTTAGTTCACGCCAGCCTGGGCAACATAGCCAGATCCAGTCTCTACAAAAAACATTAAAAAATTAGCTGGAGGTGGCGGTGCACACCTGTAGTCCTAGCTACTCAGGTTGGGGTGGGAGGGTGGACTGTGCACAGGAGCTGGAGGTCAGAATAAGCTGTGATCGCGCCACTGCACTCCATCCTGGGTGACAGAGAACCTGTTTCTTAAGAAAAAAAAAAAAGAACTAGGACGGGGGTTGGCAAACTCTGCCAAGGGCAGAGAGTACAAATTTCCAGCCATACAGCCCGGGTTGCAGCCATCGGGTCTGCAGTTACAGTCCAAGTGAAGGCACAGACAATGTAACAAAGAAGCCAGTGTGTGGCTGGGTTCCGATAAAACTTTATTTACAAAAGCAGGCAGTTAATACCCAGAGTACATATAATGAGCTACAACTCAACAACAACAAAAAATTAAAAAATGTGTAAAGCACTTGAATAGATATTTTCCAAAGAAAATACACAAATGGCCAATGAGCACATGAAAACATGCTCAACATCACTAATCATTTAGAGAAATGCAAATCAAAACCACAGTGAGATGCCACTTGTCTGGGCCTCAGTGGCTCACACCTGTAACCCTAACACTCTCAGAGGCTGAGGGAGGAGGATCAATTGAGGCCAGGAGTCCGAATCCAGGCTGAGCAAGAGCGAGACCCCGTCTCTACTGAAAATAGAAAAATTAGCCAGGCGAGGTGTGGTGGTGCACACCTGTAGGCCCAGCTACTCGGGAGGCTGAGGCAGGAGGATCGCTTAAGCCCAGGAGTTGGAGGTTGCTGTGAGCTAGGCTGATGCCACGGCACTCTAACCCGGGCAACAGAGTGAGACAAAACAAAGAAAGAAACAAGTGTTGGGAGGTTGTGGAGAAACTGGCACCCTTGGGTACTGCTAGTAGGAATGTGAGATGATGCCACTGCTGTGGAAAACAGTGTGGAGGCTCCTGCAAAGATAAGAATTCCCACAGGATCCAGCAATCCCTCCCACTCCTGGGTATACGCCCAAAAGAATTGAAAGCAGAGACCCAAACGGTTATTTGTAATAATACACCCGTGTTCACAGCGGCACCGTTCACAATAGCTAAGGGTGGAAATATCCCAAACGTCCGCCTGTGGATGGTGGGCAGACATCTTGTGGTCCATCCACACGATGGACTATTATTCAGTCTTGAAAAGGAAGGAAATTCTGAGCGTGCTACAACATTGAGGTCCCTGGAGTAGTGACCATTTTAGAGAGAAAGTAGAAAAGACATTGCCAGGGGCTGGGGGTGGGAATGGGAGTTGTGTTTAACGGGGCAGGGTTTCAGTTTGGGAAAATGAAAAAGTTCTGGAGATGGATGATGGTGATGGTCGCTCAACAATGTGAATGGACTTAATGTCACGGACTGTACACTTAAAAATGAAGATGGCAAATTCTAAGTTATACGTGTTTTACCATAATTAAGAAAATCCTCACAGGCTCAGGGCGCTTGGGCCCCTCACGCCATAGTCTTCCCTGATCTAGAGGCTCTGAAACCATATTTGACTTTTTGTTGACTTTTTTTTCCCCTTAAAGCTGTTAGAACTTTAATCTGTTGACTTTGACTGAAGGCTTTAGGTTTGTGGCATTAACTCCACGTTAACTTGTCTGTGTTTGTCACTTTGCCAGAAGGACAAACGGTTTCTCTGGGGTAGAAAAGATAATGAAACATTAAGGTTTTGCCTGGAGGACAATGACCACTTTGGTATCTGATGGAGCAATCTTGCGCTAACATTCTTTTTTCCAAATCTTTATAAATTGCTGATTCCTCAAATTACACCTAGGAACCAGTTTCACCTTCTTGCTGGTTCTCTTGTTAATGAGCTAAATATGCCTCCAGCCCACGTGCTTTGTAGATGTGTGTGAGAGGTAGGTTTCTACTTTCTGAAAATTACAGCCCTGAAGTCAAGGTGATTCAGGACTGCGGGCCTCCAGGTGTGCCATCAGCACCTGTGACAGACATCAGAGCCTGCACGGTTCCCAGTGGCTCTGGGGAGCCACCCTGGGTCCCTTTGACATGACACCCATCTGCCACTGCATTGTGGCAGGTGGCCGCAGCAGGGAGCCAGTCAGGGTTGGGGGGTGCTGAGTGAGGGAGGCTGAGCGAGGGCAGTGGGGGCTTATCTTCATTCAACTCCTTTGCAATAAGTTTCTTCACTGCATTTCCGGCCTGAGGCTGGGAGCTGGAGGCCCAGAGATGAACAAGACTCAGCCCTTGCCTTGGAAGGTTTGGGGACCTGGGAGGGCAGGGAGTGAGAGGTTCCATTCAACAGACTGCTTGGTTTAAATTCTAGAGCTGCCAGTTCCCAGCTGTGTGATCTTGGGCAAGTCACTTAACTTCTCTGGCCCTCAGAGTCTTCTTCTGTTAAATCAGAGTAAGGACAGGCATCTACCTCTTGGGTTGATGTGGGTGTAAGAGTTACTTCCTGTGAGAGTGTTGCCTGGCATGCAGGAAGTACAGCCGGTTCCCATTATTTGTGGTAGTTTCGCTCTGTAAAGCTGCCACTAACAGTGAATTAGCGGATGCTGAACCATTGCTCCTAGGAGAAATACGGGGTTAGGTTCCCACAACCATCTCATCTCATTCTCATCAATCCATCAATATATATAACCTTTCTTTTATTCTTTTTTTAAAAATAGAGGCAGAGTCTCACTCTTGCTCAGGCTGGTCTCGAACTCCTGAACGCAAACGATCCACCCACCTCGGCCTCCCAGAGTGCTAGGGTTACAGGCGTGAGCCACCACGCCTGGCCTATAATCTTTTTTTTAATAACAAAAGATAGGGTCTTGCTGTGCTGCCCAGGCTGGGGTGCAGGGCTCTCCACAGGCAGGGTTCACTGCTAATCAGCTCGGCAGTTTGACCTGCCAACCTGGGCTGGTTCTCCCCTCCTCAGGCAACCCGGTGGTGCCCTTACTTTGTGTGTGTTTATTTTTGTGATTTAGTGTTTATTATTTATTTTAATTGACAAGTAAAAATCGTATATAATTTTGATGGGTGTGTTTCTATTTTAAGACACCTTCCTCCTGCAGTGGGTCCAGTAACTTTTTCCAAATGCAAATCCCATCTGGCCTCCTAATCTCATTGAATTTAGGGTAAAGATCCAGTGGCTGTTCTCCGCAGGGTGCAGAAATAAATAAAAAAAAAATAAAAATAGAAATTAAAAAAAAGAGAGAAGATCCAGCAGCTGGGCTGCTCTGGGAGGCAGTAGGGGAGCCCTGGCCTGAAGCTCGTGGCCCTGGGCTGGGGGTGGTGAGGCTTGTTTAGAATTGTGCAGTTGGCCTGTAATCCTATCCTATCACTTTGGGAGGTGAGGCAGGAGGATCGCTTGAGGCCAGGAGGTCCAGACCAGCCTGAGCAACAGGGGGAGACTCTGTCTAAAAAAAAAAAAAAAAAAAGAATAACGAATTTGCAAAAGCGATACTTGCACATTCTATCAAAACTACGCAAACTAGCAGAGGATGTGTACAGTCAGGGTTGACTCTCCAACCGCTCTCCAAAGGCCAGCACTGCCGACAGTGTGTTGTGTGACAGGCCTGGCTCTGTGCCCGCTGGCTGTGTGACACTGCCTAACTTCCCCGGGCCACGGTTTTCCCGTCTGTAAAGTGGGGATGTCAGAGCAAGCGCCTCATGGCACCGCCGCGGTCACGTATGAGAGGGCGGCCGGGACTAGCTCGCGAGTCTCTGTGCACGTGTGGCCGGCTGACAATTGGTGGCACAGGGTGGGTGGCCACCTACCCGGGTGGCTCTTCCTCGGGGCTGGCTGTCGGGCTGGTGCCCAAGTTTTGGTGCTGGGCGGCTCGAGAGCATGACCTCTACTCTCTGACCTCTACCCTCTGACCTTCACTCTCTGGCCGCGGAGGCCAGGGGAGGCAGCGGCCTAGAGCACAGCGCAGCGCACCCGGCACCGGCCGCGGAGGGCGCCGCGGGGCAGGGCTGGGACCGCGACCCTCGGCCACGCCCGCCCGCCCGCAGGCCCCGCCCCTGCAGGGCCCATTGGCCCCGCCCCGCCCTCAGGCCCCGCCCCTGCCGGTCCATGAGGACCCACCTCCGCCAAGTCAGGCTCCGCCCCTACAGGCTCTGCCGCCCGCCCGGCCCCGCCCCTCAGACCCCGCCCCCGAGGGCTCTGCCCCGCCCCCGGCCCGACGCGCACTGCGCCTGCGCCGGCGTCTGGGGCTCAGCGGCCCGAGCGCAGCGACTCTTTTGTTTCCCAGCCGGGCCGAGCCGAACCCGAGTTGGAACCGCCGTCAGGGTCCGGGCGGGATCCGGATTAGCAGCGCCGGGGACCGCCGCGGCACACACGCCGGAGGAGCGCGGCCTTCGCGACCCCGCCCGGCCCGCGGGGCTGGGACCCGTCCCCGGCCTGCCCGATGGGGCGCGCGGCCCCGGCTATGCGCTCGCGCCCGGCCCCGCGCCCCCGGCCTCGCGCCCCGGGCCCGCCGCCCCCGGCCCGCGCCTGCGCCTGAGCCGCGCACGCACCGGCCCGCCGCCCCCCGGCCCGCGCCCCCGGCCCGCGCGCGCCATGGAGCCCGCCCGCGGCGGCACCGAGATCGTGGGCAAGTTCGAGTTCTCGCGCAAGGACCTGATCGGGCACGGCGCCTTCGCCGTGGTCTTCAAGGGCCGCCACCGCGAGGTGAGGCCCCAGCCTGGACCCCCCCCCCCCGCCAGACCCCAGCCCAGATCCCCACCTGGGCGCCCCCCAGGACTCCCGGCCCGGCTCCCCCACCAGGACCCCCAGCCCGGATCCCTACTGGGGTCCCGAACCCAGGCCCTGAGTCCGAATTCCCACTCGGGACCCTCAGCTCAGATCCCCAGCCTGGCCCGCACCAGGACCCCCCAGCCCAGATCCCCACTGGGGTCCCCAGCCCTGAGTCCGGATTCCCTCATGGGACCCCCAGCTCAGACCCCCAGCCCGGGACCCCAGCTCAGATCCCCCGCCTGGCCTGCACCAGGACCCCTGAGCCCGGATCCCCACTGGGATCCCGGGCCGCCATAATGGACCCTCAGCCCAGATTCCCAGCCCCACCCGCACCGGGACCCCCAGCCCAGATTCCCAGCTCAACCCACAACTGGGACCCCAGTCTGGATCGCCACCCCCAAACCCTCAGCCCTGATCCCCATCCTGGGAGTGGCACCCCTGGGGTCCCCCCTGTGCATTTGATCTGGGGGAAGGCTGCCAGGGGCCGTCTGGCGCTGAAGGTCCCCTTTGGGTTTTCAGAAGCATGATCTGGAGGTCGCCGTCAAGTGCATTAATAAGAAGAACCTCGCCAAGTCCCAGACGCTGCTGGGGAAGGAGATCAAGATCCTGAAGGTGAGCTGGCAGGGCAGGTGGGGGCAGGTGGGGAGGCGGTGGGCGAGCCCGCACCTGCTCACACCGCCTCACGCCACTGGCTTTCCGTCCTAGGAACTGAAACATGAAAACATCGTGGCGTTGTATGACTTCCAGGTAAGGCCTCTGCACTGCCGTCTGCTGGGGTGGGGTGGGCAGGGGACAGCGGAAGGAGCTGGGCAGGGGACTGCTGGGCAGGGGACAGCGGAAGGAGCTGGGCGTCCGAGTGCAGAGACAGGGCGTCTGGCCTGCCCAGGTCTGAGGCCTTATGGGGACCCGGAGCCCCGTCCTTGGCCCGGTCTGGGGCTTGGGCTTCCTTTGGTGGTGGAGTGCCAAGGCCTCCAGCGGTTTGCCTGGGGAGGGGCTGCCTCCCGTGGCCGGTTGCCCTGACCTAACCTGACCCTGCGGCGTGGCAGCTGGAGGATCTCCCTCCCTGGGTGTCTGCCCCAGTGGCCCTGGCTGAGTCTGGTGGCCGTGGCCTAGGCAGGCCTGTCAGTCCTGCGAGCCTGGCCCACCTGTCTGAGGCGTTTGTTTGTTGACACTGCTCCAGTGGGCCGGCATTGGCCGGGCTCTCCCTGCGTCAGACGGGGGAGGGGCCGCAGGAGATTCCTTCTTGCTGGCAGTCCGCTGGGCTGGCCAGCACGGGAGGCGGCTGCCTCGGGCCAGGCCTGGCTGGCCCCAGAAGCAGGCCATTCCACCTGCCTTCCCACGCTGCCCCCCAGTCTCCGGGGCCCGGGGCGGGCAGGGCTCGGAGCCTGGACTCCCGGCCTGGGGACCAGGAACCGAGGCGGCGGATCTGCGGCCGAAGTGCTGACTAATGGTTTTGAAACCTGTTTACTGAGGCCACGGCCCAGCCCGGCTGAGGGAAGTTCCTGGCCTGGCCGGCTGTGTTTTGGTGGCCTCCTCCCTCCTCCACTGTCAGAGCTCTGCTGTGGCCTTGGGGGCCGTGGCTTGTCACAAGGTGACGTGTGGGAGGGCCCAGGTCCAGTGTGACAGCGAGTACAGGAAGCTCAGGCACATAGCGTTCTGGGTCTGGGAGGGCGACCCACCCCACCCCCCCCTTCCCTCCTCTCTGCCTGTTCCACCCCTCTTCTCCCTCTCCTTCCTCCAAGTCTCCCCAGTTTCTGGAGCCTCTTGTCAGGGCCCAGCCCAGCTGCTGCGTCGCCCCGTGGGAGCCAGAGCAGCGTGGACAGCCTGTCCCCGCGTAGGCACAGACCCCCGGGACCCTCTTCTGGGCCACACCACAGGGTCCCCTCCAGGGCCTCTCCAGGGCGGCCTGCTGAGAATTGGGCAGACAGCGGGGTGGGCCCCAGGTGACCATCTGCGTGTCCCCCGCAGACCTAGGGCCCGTGCCCCCAGCCC
Organism: Varecia variegata; assembly: GCA_028533085.1. Lineage (NCBI taxonomy): Eukaryota > Metazoa > Chordata > Mammalia > Primates > Lemuridae > Varecia > Varecia variegata. The sequence continues at coordinate 850,582 of CM052452.1, forward strand.
AGTGCTTCTGTGTCCCTGTGGAGCTGCACGGGCCTGGCTGTGGCCCCTTCCAGTCCCGCCAGCACCCCACGCCACGCCCCTCCACCGGGCAAGTGCTTGGGAAAGCGGCCGCCCGGGCCCTGGGGGCTGGGGTTCTCAGCCCTGGGGTGCGGGTTGTTCCCTGCATCTTTAAGGCTTTTATTTGAGACAAACTCAGAAAAAAAATTGGCTTTTAAAAATCACTAGTAAACGATTTGGCTAAGAAAAAACAATTCCTAAACATTTCAGAAGGCGACGTGGTAAAAAGCACCTGTCCCATCCCTGCCCAGACGGCGTCCCCTTAGAGGCACCATTGCAAGTTGGTTCTGGGCCTCTGGGGATGCCGCCGTCACAAGCAGGTGTGTTCACGGGTGTCCTCGCTGCCACACCCACTGTTCCTAAGAGCGCAGCTCAGAGAAGGTTCTGTGTCACTCACGACTGCCCCTCGACTGCGCCCCAGAGGTCCTCTCCCGGGAGCCCCGTGGTTCAGAGCCAGCCCCTGCAGCCGGGTGACTGGCCCCAGTCCTGGCTCTGCTGCGGGTGCGGGTGGTGTCCTGGGGCAGCCCCTGCTTCTCTCTCTGTGAAGTAGAGACCACCGGGTTGTGGGGGATGAGTGAGAGCAGACACCCTTCACTCGTGGAGACCACTGCGGCGCTGTGAGCTGCTGGCGTGACTCGGTGTGGTGCCCCCTGCCCAGGTTCTGAGGGGCCTGAGGCCGTCCTGGGAGTCTGGCACACTGGCCGGTATGGCGGCCACTGCTGCCAGCTCTGCTCCGCCGTGCGTCTGCACACGGACCCTAGAAGTAGCATCCCTGGGCGAGAGGGATGCCTGTTGATTTGGGCAGCTGTTGCCAAATTGTCCCCCAGAGAGGCAATACCAGTGGTCATGCAGCCTTGCGTCTGAGTGCCTGTCTGCCTGCGTCCTGGCCGGGACGGCCACTCTCAGACAGTTCCATCTGGGCCCACGTGAGGAGTGGAAAATAGCATCTCTTACTCGTTTTTCATAGTGAGTGAGCTTCAGTGTCTCTCGATGTGCGTGTGAATATTGGAAATGCCTGTGTTCTCTGCACGTGTTTCTGACAAGCTGAGGTTGGACCCGTGGTTAAACCACGGCCCCCGAAGCCCTGGCTTCACCAGTTACCTGCATGACCTTGGGCAAGTCACCTCTTGGGGCTTCAGTTTTCTTTTTTTAGAGTTAGGGTCTTGCTCTGTCTACCAGGCAGGAGTTCAGTGGTATGGTCATAGCTCACTGTAACCTCAAACCCCTGGGCTCAAGCCAGCCTCCCGCCTCAGCCTCTTGAGTAGCTGGGACCACGGGTGTGTGCTACCACACCTGGCTGATTTTTTAATTTTTTGTAGAGATTGGGGTCTCACTATGTTGCCCAGAGTGGACCCTGGGTTTTCTTGTGAAGAACAGTAGTGGAGCCTCAGAGTGGTGGCATGCGTCTGTAGTCCTGGCTACTCGGGGAGGCTGAGGCAGGAGAATTGCTTGAGCCCAGGAGTTCAAGATTGAGCTGGACAACATAGTGAGCCCCTGTCTCTAGGGAACAAAACCCAAAACTTTCCGGTTATGATGACAAATTTAGTATGTTAAGTGTTTAGAACTCTGCCTGTCAGTAAGTGCTGTATGAATGTTATTGATTTGTGGGAGCTGTTTATATGTTAAGGAAAGCAGCCCTTTTTTGAGGTTGCAGAATTTCCCCCCAGGTTGTCTGCTCTGCCTGTGGCTGGAGTGAGGTCAGGATGTAGGCCGTGTTGAAACCTGTTGGCACCAGCCTCCAGAGCAGGGTCCAGATAGTTCTGGAAATTGCTTGCAAAGTTGTGTTTTTATTCTGTTTGTATGTCTTGAGGTTTTGAGGTTATTTATATTTTTGTTGTGTTAGAGTTTTGGTAACATTTATCGGGTTAGTGTGAGTGCCTGCAAAGTGGGTCTTTTGGGTTGTGCTTTTCTGAGCCCACCAGGGCCGTGGGTGGCAGCGAGAGCACCTGGCCTTCTCACCAGGGGTGGGACGTGCAGCGTCTGGACTTGCTCTTGCCCCAGGAGAGCGGCCAGTGCTGGAATCAGGGTGTGGGGCTGTGGAGCCAGGCCCGATCCCAGCCCCGTGTGCCCTGGGAGCAGGGTTGATGGCCCCCCTGCTGGCAGTGCCCCTCCCCAGGCCAGCACACCTCCAGCCAGTTCCCTGCAGCCGAAGGCCTTGCTGGGCCGCCCAGATGTGGCTCACACAGGCCCTGCAGACAGAGCCAGCCCCTGAGGGCCGCCTGCTGGTGGGGACCCCAGCCGGGGAGTACGTGCACTAACCACTGGCCTCAGGGCAGTGCCAGCCCCTGGCTCTGGGTAATGGGGCTACCGTGAGCCCAGGATGGGGACGGACAGCTGCCAGGCAGAGCTGGGACGGTCTCTCCCTGCTGCTCGAGGCGGGCAGACTGTGTCGAAAGCTGTTGGTGCCAGGGTCCAGGCAGTCCTGGAAGTTGTATGTTCATTCTGTGTGTGTTTGTTGTTGTTTCTGTGTTATTGTTTTATTTGTTTCTTTAAGACTTTTTAAATCGTGGAATAAAATAAACACACCAGAAAGTGCAAAGCATAGTTGACGAAGTGCTTGATACGCACAGCAGGCACCTGTGTGGACCAGGCGGGTGGGCCTTAGTGGTATGTGGTTTGCGTCTCCCCATGGGGTCCCAGCAGCGCACGCCCCCGCCCTGGACATTTCCCCACTTTTCCCAGGCAGGGTCATGCCCCCAGAGGGGTCAGGCCACTCACCCCTCCCCAGTGCCGAGCAGGGCCTGCCCCAGGGACCTGCCTCAGGCCCTGCAGCTGAGCTCCCAGATGGTGCAGGCCCCAGGTCGGGGAAGGGGGCTGGAGAGGTTGGCCAGGCCACCAGCCCCCAGGGAGCCAGCACACGCTGGGTGGCTGCAGGTGGCTGCCAGGGTAGGAGGGTGGGCCTTCCTTTGCAGGGGGCCTGGCAGCCCTTCCCTTCTGGCAGCTGTCCAGAAGAACAGCCTGGTGTGCAGAGCTGTTCTGTCTGGGTCATGGCTATGGCTTCTGCCACCGTCCAGAGCCAAGAAGGATGGCGCTGAAGGAGTTAACTAGCTCAGCGCCTGCCCACCAGGCCCAGCCAGGATCACCAGACAGGAGTGGGGCTGGCCGAGGGTGGGGAGCTGGGATCCTATTAAGTAAAGCACCTTATTGCCCCAGGGGTGGGGCAGCCTCCTACGTGCCCAGACGCCCGTGCCCTGCTGCCGGGACACCTGGCTCTGATGCCAGCGGTGGTGCACGTGGGGGCTGCAGGCCGGCTTGTGGGGGCCAGCTCTGTCCCCAGGGCCCTCGGGCTCGCTGCCCAGAGACAGAGACGGTGTCGATTTTGTTCCATGGGTTGGGAGCCTCACGTGTGCAGGGTCCAATCAGTCACTCCTTCTGCAGGGGACGGTCCCACGGAGCTGTCGGGAGTGGTCAGGAGTCAGTCTGGGCCCAGCTCTGCCGTGTGGCCAGCTGTGTGCCACCCTCCCTGCCCCACGTCTGCCCTTTAGACAGGCTGCGAGATGGGGCCCCCCGGGCCGGGGTGCTGGTGCGGGAGCCTGGCATGCGTGCTGGTGGGATGCGGTCTGCCCGAAGCTGTGTGTGGCTGTGTGCATCGGAGTCCCAGGCCGGCCCCGCGGAGCTGAGCCCCCTGACAGGAGCCAGGAAGCAGTCCTGGCCTTCCGGGTGTCTGCGGAGGGTGGCTTGGTGCCTGGAGCCTGCCTGGCCCCTGCTCCCCAGGGGAGCTTGGAAAAACCAAATTTAGCCATGCAGAGGTGGCAGAGTGGAACCCGATGCCCCGTCTGGCTTCTGGGTGGGCAAGGGCTCGGCAGGGTGGCCCGGCTCTGACCACTGAAGCTGTGCTCTGACCTTTGCCCCCCAGGGTCCCCAGAGAGAGCTCTGAGCCCTTCCCACGGGGAGGGCTGGGGGAACCCGCAGGCAGGCTGGGATTGCCCTGGGTGGACAGCAGGGAGGGGGTCGTGGGGACGGGTCTTGGGGACAGGTGGGGTGTGCCACCTCCCTAGAGCAGGTCCCCACCAGTGCCGGCCCTGGCTGGGCCACACCTTTTCTCTCTGGTCCCTGCCAGGGCTGGAGGCAGCTCGGCCGGGCTCTCCTGGGCAGGCGACGCCGTCACAGCCAGCTGCTGGCTCGGCCTCTCTTGGCACGGCCGAGGTCGGGGTGGGGGGGGCGAGCATCTCCCGGGCTGGCCCTGCCCCTGCCCCGTGCCGGGCGGGCCTCCGTGCGCATCTGTGAGGAGGCCCTCGGCGCGGGCGGCGGTTTCCAGAGATGCTCCCCGGGCGCAGGGGCAGCCCTGGGTGCTCCCGAGGCCGTCAGCCCAGCGGGCGTCTGGGGCCGTGCCAGGGCGCGCCGGGCGTTGGCCGGTGTGAGGTCCTGGGTCTGGGTCTCCTGAGGCCCGATGCCATGCGGGGAGGTGGACGCCACAGCCCTGCTGGCCCTGTGTCCTGTGCCCAGAAGGACTTTCGTGGGGAGACCAAGCACGGCCCAGGCCAGGGGACAGCCGTGTCACCGCTGAGTGACCGGGCAGCGGTGCCCAGCTGGCGGAGGGCGGCGAGGAGGCCAAGTGCTGGGACCCCACGGCCCCGGCCTGCCGTGAGCCCACTGGGGGCCCCCCATTTCCGGGAGTGGTACCCACCAGGGCTGCAGGGAAGATGAGGGTGGTGCGGGGCCGGGAGGGGTGACGTCTGTGAACGCGGGTGACCAGCGACATGGAGCGTTCTGGCTGGAGGGAGTCGGGCACGGGGTGGGGCCAGGCTGCACAGTGGGCAGCGGTGGGGAGGCCTCGTGGCAGGTCCTGGGGGATCGGGGGCAGAGGGCACTGGGTTGTCTCTAGTGCCCTGGGGTCTCCTGGGAGAGGTGGCTCCAGTCTGTGCCTCCCTGGGCCCCCGCCCTGCCCATGCCTGTGTGTCCCCGGGCCCCCCGCTGTCCTTGTCCCTCGTCTCTGGTCTCTGCAGGTCCTGGCTTTACTGAGGGGGGTTGGGGCCCTGGCGGAGGGCCATGCCCTGGGGGTGGGCCCACAGGCGCTGCCTCCCGCTGGCAGGGTGGCCCAGGGTAGGTGGGGGGAGGAGAGGCTCGGGGCCCTCACTGGAGGGGCTGCGGGGAGGGTGGGAGCAGGCTTGGGAGCAGGGAGTGGGTGTTGTGTCTCTGCAGCTATTTCTGGGTCCCCATCCTTCTCCTCCCTCTGGCCCAGGCTGGGTGGGGACTGCCCCGGGGTTATCTCTCCCTGCAGCTGGCCTGGGAGGTGGCTGGGGCCTGGGGTCCCAGGCCGCCCTCTTGAGGCAGGTGACGAGCCAGGCAGGGCCTGCTTTGTGGGCTGGTCTTCCCAGGCTGTGCCTGGACTTCAGAGTCCCCCTTTGGGCCATGCGGTGTCGGAGGGGCCTGGGTGCGCAGCGGGGGCCACGTCCTAGCGGCACTGGCCTCAGCCACCCAGGGAGCACCCCGTCCTCAGCCTGCCCCTCCGCTGGCGGACCTCTGGAGACATGGGGACCTTTCCAGGGGCAAGTTGCCAGCCACACCAGCCATCACCCGGCAGCCCCGTGTCTCCCCCATCCGGGCCTGGGCCTCCTTTTCCTTGGTCCTGCCAGGGCAGGGGACAGGGCACGTCTCGGGGGTCGGCAGACACAGGCTTGGGAGCTGGGCTCGGGGTAGAGGCCTCGGGTCCCGGGCCTGTGGCTGTGGGGGGCTTCCTCCTGCCTCGCACAGCAGCCCCTCCTTGCTTTGGGGCTGGCGCACAGCTGCCGCACCCCCTTGCATCTTGGGGTACGAATTGCAGCTGCCACCTGGGCAGCCCCTGGGGACGGGGCTGTGTGCAGGGCAGGGAGGGGCCTGGGGCGTGGGAGACCTCACTGCTCAAGCTGCAAGGCTGCCCCGCACTCAATCGCAGCACCGTGTGGGGACAGGAGGGTGGCGGTTGGGGTCACGGGCCCAGCCCGCCTGGTTTCACTTGGCTCAGCCCTGCGGTGGGGGTGGGGGCGGCTGCCGCCGTGGAGCGTGAGCTGCTCGGTGCTGGCAGGGCGGGTGCTGTGTGTGTCTGGGTGCGGGGGCTGCTGCCGTGGCTTTCTCCATGTCACAGGGACACAGAGGGAGGATGTGGGTGGCCCCCGGCAGGGGTCTGTGTCTGGGCTGCGGCTGAGCAGGAGCTGGCTGGGCCCCACAGAGGAGGGGGAGGAGGCCGGGGTGGCAGCCTGAGCCCCCGGCCGGCCAGGTCGGCAGGGAGCAGGACTCCTCGGCTCTGAGTCAGCCTGGCAGCCCCAGCCTGTAATCTGCCGGCGTTGCTGATTCCGGAGTCAGGAGCTGGCAGTGCCCGGGTCTGGGGCCGAGGCCTCCCGCACCCCTGGGCTCGGCCCTTCCCACTGGGTGGTGCCTTTGGCCGGGAGCTACTGCTTGCAGGACGGCAGGCTGAGCCCCCTGGAAACCGGGGGCTGGGGGGCCTTTCCTCCGTTGTGACGGAGGCCTGGGTGGCCACGACAAGCATCCACTGCACAGCCCACGTGGCCCACAGCTGCCCTCGATTCCCGGCCACTGGCTGCTGCCTAAGGCCTGGCCGTGCCCACTGTGCCTGAAGCCCTGTGAGCCCAGTGGTGTGTGGAGGGCACCTGTGCATCCTGTGAGGCCACGCCTCGGCCCCCGTGGCGCGGCACTTCCTCCCACCCCTCACGGCCTCTTGTTTGTCTCGTAGGAAATGGCCAATTCCGTGTACCTGGTCATGGAGGTGAGTGCCTGGGCTGGACACACATGGCTCGGGGTGGCCCCCAGTCGCCTGGGGCCTGGGCAGGGGAGGCGGCGTTGCCCCTGTGTCCTCGGGCTAATGGCCACAGCTGGGCTCAGAGACACGGAGGGCGGGACGTGGCTGGAGTGGGAGGGGCGATGAGCACCCCGCACGGATTGCCGGGGACACGTGCCCGGGGGGGCATCGCACACCCGGGGGCCTGAGCAGCAGCCTCCAGGTGAGGGCTGGGAGACAGGGGGGCTGGGGGTTGGCCTGGACCCCTGGCCGTGACTGACGACGCGTCTCTGGTCTTCCGCAGTACTGCAACGGTGGGGACCTGGCCGACTACCTGCACAGTGAGTGGACACGGCCACCCCGGCCCAGCCTCCGTGCGCCACGCTGGGCCTTTCTCCCCGTGCCTCCTGGGGTGCGTGGGAGGGGGACCTGAGCTGCTTCGGGCCCTTCGGCCACCGTCCGTCCATCCGTGTCTCACGTGCTGGGTCTCTGGTCTGGGGAGCAGCGGGAACAGGACGGGCAGGTGCACGTGTGGGGGGCGGTGGGGGCTGCATGTGGCAGGGAAGGCAGCGTCCAGCGAGCTGCGTGGAGCTGGGTCCGTGTGGGAGCAGGATGTCGGTGCAGAGGGAGCCGGTGGGGCGGTGGCCGTGGCAGGGCTGGTGGACCCTGCCAGGTGCGTCTGAGCGACAGGTGCTTGCGGGGCCTGGAGGTGAGGGGTGTGTCTGGACAGCCTTCGAGTGGGGTGTCCTGGTGGTCTGGGGGTGGCGGGGAGACGGATGATTCCGGGACTTTGGCGTGTGCGTGGGGAAGGATGGGGTGGCCCCTGTCTGCCTCCACTGGAGCTGCCGTTGCAAAGTGCCCCAGGCCAGGTCGCTCAGGAGCAGGTCCACTGCCCAGCCCCGAGGGCTGGGACGGCTGGGCGGAAGGAGCCGGCAGACTGCAGCTTCCGCAGACCCGGGGAGGGGCAGAGGGGCTCCCTCAGGCCTGGTCCATGAAGGCACTGAGTCCACTGACCGAATCACTCCCAAAGGCCCCACCTAATACTGTCACCCTGGGGGTGAGGGTCTCAACACGGGAATTTTGAGGGACACTTTCCAACCATAGCACCGTTCCCGAGGTCGGGCATCCGGAGCTTCACGTTAGCCAGGTGCTGGGGGCTGTGTCTAGAGTCGGGAGAGAAGACAGACCCGGGGCAGGGCCTGGGCTGCCCGAGCCGGGCGGGGCAGGGGAGGAGCAGGCAGGGCATGGTGCTCTGGAGCCTGAGTGGGGCTCCTCCCCTGGCTCCTGCCCTGGCGTCTCTGCCCTCTGAGCTGGGGGCCCTGGTTGGGGACACGCTGGCTGTGGCTGAGCCGTCAGGGCAGACTCGGGCTTGAAGGGCCCCTCATGACATGGCCCAGGCAGCGGCCAGAGCTGACAGGTGCTGGCCCGGGTGCTCTGGGCCGCTTGCTGCACCTGGCCCACCACGTGGCTGGGGCGTGCTAGCCGCTGCCTGCTGGGTGGGGCTGTGACCTTCCGTGGCCTCGCCGTTCCTGGCTGGTTTTCAGGCTCCACAGGTGTCAGGTGGGGCCCAGGCCAGCTTCAGGTGCCGGTGCCTGTGGAGGCAGGGAAGGGGGTTTGGGGGCCCCAGGGGCCCGGCTGGAGGGCTGGTCTGCCCTGGGGCTGGTTGCAAGGGGCACTCACGTGTCCCGGGGTGTGTGTGTGTCTGTCTGTATGTCTGTCTGAGCATGTATGCTCAGGAGAGAGCATGGGCCTCCCAGTCTCCGAGGGGGGGGTTAGCCATGTGGCGGGGCGGGGCAGGGCAGTGAGGCTATGCCCACCTGCCCTGGCACTGTCAGGCCGGGGTGAGCCTGGCTCAGGGGACAGAGGGGCCTGGGAGTCTGGGTCTGGATCTTAATATCAGGTAAACACGTGCTCACTTTTGGGGTGTGTCTCCGTGCTGGGAGACCCGGAGGGGCCGGCCGCACCCCTAGCGGGCTGGGAGCTGCAGCGGGTGGCCAGCAAGAGCGACAGGAGTGGTCTGCGGGTGTCTCCCCGCTGCCTGCTGAGCGGGCAGGACCAGTCTGGCCAGGCGGCGACGCCCCGTGCCCACCCAGGGTGAGGGGTGTCCGGGTGAGCCCTGAGCCGCGTCTCCCCGCAGCCATGCGCACGCTGAGCGAGGACACCATCAGGCTCTTCCTGCAGCAGATCGCGGGCGCCATGCGGCTGCTGCACAGCAAGGGCATCATCCACCGCGACCTGAAGCCCCAGAACATCCTGCTGTCCAACCCCGGCGGGCGCCGGGCCAACCCCAACAACATCCGCGTCAAGATCGGTGAGCGCCGTGGGGGCGTGGCCCCGGGGGGCGTGGCCCCGGGGGGCGTGGCCCCGGGGGCGTGGCCCCGGGGGGCGTGGCCCCGGGGGGCGTGGCCCCCGGGTGGGCGACCCGGGCCGCGCCGTCCTGACGCCTGTCTCTCCCGCAGCCGACTTCGGGTTTGCGCGGTACCTGCAGAGCAACATGATGGCGGCCACGCTGTGCGGCTCCCCCATGTACATGGTGCGTGTGGCCGCCCTGGAGGGCGGCGGGAGGCCCAGGAGTGGGAGTGGCCGGGCCTCCTGCCACCGCTGCTCTGGTTGGTTGGTGCTTGGCCGGCGTCTGCTGATTGGCTGGTGCCCGGCAGGCGTGTGCTCTGATTGGCTGGCACCTGTTCTCAGTCGGGGGCGCGAGTGCCGTCCTGCACCGTGGTGCTGACCGAGTCTCTGTCGCGCAGGCTCCTGAGGTCATCATGTCCCAGCACTACGACGGGAAGGCGGACCTGTGGAGCATCGGCACCATCGTCTACCAGTGCCTGACGGGCAAGGCGCCCTTCCAGGTGAGGAGCCGCCGCGGCCCCCAGGCCTGGTCAGGCTGCTCCGCGCGGTGTGGCTGGCGCGTGGCTGCGCTGCTGCTCCCGCTGACGGCTCCTGCCCTGTCTGGCCGTCAGCCACTGCGAGATCCCGCGGTCCTCCCTCGGGGTGGCCAGGCAGCAGTCACTGGAACCCTGGCACAGCGCCAGCCTCCTGCTTGGCCGAGGCCACACCCCTCGGTGGCCAGTTAAGTGTAACTAGTCCGCTTCGACCGGCGGTGGAGACCAGTGGTGGAGACCAGCTCGTGCCGTGTGCACCTGTGTGCTGGGGCAGGTCTCCTGGTCTTCCTCCCGCCCTCCCTGCCTGTGCTGGCTGTGACATCCGGCGCCAGGGCCTTGTGCAGAAAGCTGTGCCCTGCGTTGTGGGGGGACCCCAGAGGGCCAAGGCTGCGTGTGGCCGGCAGGGCAGGGCCGTGCCCCCTGTGCCAACCCGATCGCTGAGCCTGCGTTGCTGCCTGCAGTTCCCCGCAGCGCCCAACCCTGTCCTGTCTGGGGAGAGCTGAGCACCCGGGGGACATCAGCCCTGTGAAGCCCTCTGCGGTGTCCCCGGGCCTGGAGGGTGTTTGGCAGGGGCGGTGCTCAGCGTGAACGGGTGGTGGACTGTGAGCGCATGTGCTGGGCCCAGAGAAGGGGCCGGTCCCTGTGACTGTGGGGGGAAAGGTGGCTCCTGATTCCACATTGCCAAAAGCTGGTGGCACCAAAGCCCTCGGATGCACCCAGCCAGCCTACCCTGGGGGAAGGGCGGGTCGGCTGGCCCCCTCCCAGCCCACTGGGGGCCCAAGAGTGCTGCACGGCCCCAGTCTGGCTGGGGGCGGGGAGGGGGCATGTGGTCTGGGCTAGCAGTCCTGGCCCGGGGCTGGCCGAGGATGTTGGCCGAGACCGGACAGTGACAGTCTGGCTGGGCCCTGCCGCCCCGGGGGCTGGGGCACTCATGCCGTCTTTGCCCGCCAGGCCAGCAGCCCCCAGGACCTCCGCCTGTTCTACGAGAAGAACAAGACGCTGATCCCCACGTAAGTGCTCCTCCCGCACGCCCCAGCGGCCCTGAGCAGGCTCCGCGGTCAGCCTCACGCTCTTACCCCACAGCATCCCGCGGGAGACCTCGGCCCCCCTGAGGCAGCTGCTCCTGGCCCTGCTCCAGCGCAACCACAAAGACCGAATGGACTTCGGTGAGCGCTCGCGGCCGGGCCTCCCGGGCAGCCTGGGGGACGCACCCCTGGTGCACCCTCACGCCGACCGCTGATGCAGCATTTGCTTATTGGGCGGGGGGCGTCCAGCTTCATCCCTTGCACCCCCATGCCCCGCTGGGACACTGGCCCCTCTAAGCCCAGCGTGGGCCGTGAGCACAGTCTGAGCCTGGGCACCCGACTCCTGTGGGCCCCGGAGCGGCCACCTCAGCCCGAGGGACGGCAGTGAGTCGCCCCAGTGCTCTCGGCGGCCGGGCCCTGCGTTTGCCGGCTGGGGGGCGGAGTGGGGGGGGGAAGACCAGCATCCGACGGGTGGGCCGCGTGGGCCGCCTGGGCCTGGGGTGAGATGGTGGCCAGGGGTGCTCGGGAGCCACCTGGGGGTTCTGTCTCTGCCCAGCGCAATGCTGTCTGGCTGGGACAGGTGCCACGGCCAGCTGCAGTGCCACCTCGGGCCGGGAGGCCTGTGGTCCACCAGGCCCTGCGGGCGGGTCCTGCTAAGACCTCACCCCCTCCCTGCAGACGAGTTTTTCCATCACCCGTTCCTCGAGGCGAGCCCCTCCATCAAGAAGTGTGAGTGTCTGTGGGTCCCACCCTCTGTTCCCAGCCCCTGCTGCAGGGTGGGGTGCGGGTCTCCCCCTGTTCATCTCCCGCCGGGCAGCTCGGGAGGGGTGGTGCTGCCCGGGGTCTGGCAGGTCACAGCCAGGTGGTGGCCTGGGAGGTGGTCCCGCTGGCAGGCTGTGGGTGGGGGGAGTGTGGTTCGGCTTGTCCTGCGTCTGGGTTGGCTCTGTGGCAGCAGCGTCCCCACAGGGGTGGCAGGATGCTACACGCTGACCCTCGCCCGCCCGCAGCCCCACCGGTGCCTGTACCCTCCCGCCCCAGCTCGGGCTCCGGCAGCAGCTCCAGCAGCAGCTCCACGTCCCACCTGGCCTCCCCGCCGGTGAGTCTCAGCCTGGCCCGGCCCCCGGTACCTGCCGTGACGTCTTTGTGTGAGCCCTGAAAGACACTGGTGACCACGTCCTCTTGTAGAACGTGCAAACGCTAGAATAGGCGGAGGCTCCTCCAGCGCTGGTCCTCGCCCGCGTCCCAGGGCCTGGTGCAGCTGTGCAGTGGGTGGGGTCGAGTGGGGCGCCTGGCTCCCTCCCGGCTGCTGTCGGGCTCCAGGTGCGGGGGTGACGGCCCCGTGTTTTGTGCTGCGACTGACCAGGGCTCGAGCCCCGTCCGTCCATCAGTCCGAGTACCCAGCTCCTCCCGCAGGGGCGTTTGGGTGACACTGAGTGTCCAAGTCCTCCTGGCCCACCCTGTGCTCGGAAACCAGGGGCAGGGTCACTCCTGTGCTGTGACCCTGCCCCCCAGAACTGCCCTGGAGCCCTCCCAAGTGTGGCGGTTCTGGGGCCACAGCCAGGCCGGTGTACGCTGGGCCTTAGCACGGTGCTGGCTGCAGAGCAGAGCCCCCCGTGGCGGCTTCTGCACTGGACACCCCCACGGTACCCCGTTCCCGTGGCTGTAGGAAAGGAGAGGTAGACAACCCCAGACACAGGGCCTCCCCTGCAGCCGGGGGCCAGGGGCTTCCTGCCACACTGGCTGGGGTGGGGGGGTCCGTGCTGGTGACTGTTCCCGGTGGGTCGAGGCTGGCCTTGGTGTCGGCTTTGGAAATTTAGAGAAGAGGAAGGAGTATCTCGTGGGAAGAAGACCACGCACTGAGCCCCTTTCCTCAGCCCGTGGTGGTCCCTGGTGCTGGCTGAGGACCTGGGCCGTCCTGGAGGAGTGGGGTTTCCTCCCCAGGGCTCACCAGCCCCTCCTCTGACCCCAGTCCCTGGGGGAGATGCAGCAGCTGCAGAAGACCCTGACCTCCCCTGCCGATGCCACCGGCTTCCTGCACGGCTCCCGGGACTCGGGTGGCAGCAAGGACTCCTCCTGCGACACGGATGACTTCGTCATGGTCCCGGCCCAGTTTCCAGGTCAGGGGCCCACCGGGCGGGGAGAGGGCCTGCGTGGTGGCTGTGGTGCGGAACACACCAGGCGTGACGGACAGGGACGCTGTGCCTGGGTGGTGCAGACCTGTCCCCACCTGTGGGCCGTCAGGACGGGCTCCTGGGAGCTCTGGCAGCAGCGGAGCTTGGCCGGGAAGGCCGTGTGCTCACGCCGCTCCTGGAGGCAAAGCCTAGTCCTCCCGGTGTTGTCAGGTAGTCAGGGGCCCAGGCCCCGGTCCTGCCATGCGAGGCCCGGTCCTGCCGCCCTGGGCCAGGCCCCTCCTCGCAGGGTGTGGCTGTCGCTCCCCTCTGCACACCCTTTGCTTATTGGAAGCCCCTGCGCTGCGGTGGCTTGGTGCTGCCCACTCGGCATTTGGTGGAGGCAGGTGCCCAGCCGTAGCGGGCCAGGCCTGGGGGTCCACAGCACCTCTCGGGGCCCTGCGTGCTGGCAGCTCGCTCTCTGTCCCTGGCCGTCCTGAGACTGCAGGGACTGGGGACTCCTTGGCGCTGGCCCTGGTGTCCGCCAGGAGTGAGTGGTACCCGCTGAGCCCCTGGGCACCTGCCTTCAGCCCGGCTCCAGGGGCCCCCACCACTCAGGACGGCAGGAAGGTGGGGGCAGGAGCCTGGGTCTGGGGTCTGGGGTTCGGGCCCAGACTGGGGGCTGTGGACGCCTGGCCTCATCCTCCCGTCTGGAGTTGGCTGAAGGCTGGGCGCCAGGGACGCAGGGTCTCTCGGGTGCAAGGCCCAGGAGAGGGAGTGCAGTGCAGGTGGGGAGGGGCAGGGACGGCAATGCCCTGGCCTCCCGGGGACGCGGAGGGGCTGCCACCCCCCAGTGCAGGCTGCTCCCTGCGCAGGGCTGGCCCAGCCTGCGCCCCCCACTCTGGGGAGGAAGCCAGGAGCCTTGGCGGGGTGGGTAGGCCTGAGTGGGCAGAGAGGACCTGGGGTCCAGCCCTGTTGTCTTCCACCCGCAGGTGACCTGGCGGCTGAGGTGGCTGGTGCCAAGCCCCCGCCGGACAGCCTCATGTGCAGCGGGTGAGCCCCTCCCTGAGCCTGGGAAGTGGCCGTGTTACCCCCGGCCCACCCCTGCTGCAGTCGGCAGTGGGAGGGCTGAGGTGACAGCGCCCGTGTGGGCTGGGCAGGGAGGGCTGGGGCTGTGCCACCCATGGCTTGACGGCCCCTGCCTGGCCTCTTCCTCCCCAGGAGCTCGCTGGTGGCCTCTGCCGGCCTGGAGAGCCACGGCCGGACCCCGTCTCCGTCCCCACCCTGCAGCAGCTCCCCCAGCCCCTCAGGGTAAGGGGCCCGGAGAGGTGGGGCTCCCCGTCAGTGTCATGGCCACCCCTGGCCTGTGTGTCCAGGGGCCCATGTGGGTGGCCCTGCAGAAGGGACTGCGGGGGAAGGACCTTGACAGCCGGTGGGCGGGGGAGGGAGCCAACCTGGGAGCCCAGGGCCAGCGGCAGAGGCAGCGTTGCCACCGTGCACCTGCTGGGCGAGGCTGGCCTGGCTGCTGTGGGCACAGGCTGGGCCCCCAGGGCCGCGAGGGCAGCACGTGCGCAGGTGTGAAAGTTGCCTTTTCCAGAGCTGGCGGATGGCCCAGGGTGGCCTGTGTCCTAGGGGGCTGGGCACAGGCTTCACCCTGGGCTCAGTCTCTGCAACCTCAACCTCCCCCCAACAGCAGGGCCGGCCCATTCTCCAGCAGCAGGTGCGGCGCCTCCGTGCCCATCCCGGTGCCCACGCAGGTGCACAACTACCAGCGCATCGAGCAGAACCTGCAGTCGCCTGCCCAGTACCAGACACCCCGGTGAGTGCAGCGGCCCCAGGAAGCCAGGCACGTCCCCTGCTGCTGCCCCTTGGAGAAGGGCAGGGCCATTGTGCATGCACAGTTGTGCAGGCTGTGCACTGCGTAACTCAGCAACAGCATTGATTTTGTCAACACAGCAGGATATTACTTATTTTGACATCTTTCTGGTAGATGCTAGCAAAGTGTCTTAAGTTTATAAAATCTGTATTTTGGCAAATTTCAACAGACAGAAGTAAACGGAGAGAAGAACAGCTGTTTTGAAAGGGTGTGGGCCGGTGGTTGTCCCTGCAGTGGCCTTAGGGTGACGGTGCCTTGGGAAATGCTGAATGTCCCAGGTCCTGGTTGTCATCCCGGGCAGGACAGCTAAGGTTCGGCGCCTCCCAGGCGGCCCTTGGCAAAGCCGTCTGGGCAGTGCACAGCGGTGGGAGGAGTGCCTGGCGCCACGCTAGCCACGTGGGGACACACCTTGTCCGCAGGTCCTCTGCCATCCGCAGGTCGGGCAGCACCAGCCCCCTGGGCTTTGCCCGGGCCAGCCCGTCGCCCCCAGCCCCCACGGAACACGGAGCCATCCTGGCCAGGAAGTCATCCTTGGGCGGGGGCCGGCCGTACATGCCGTCTCCGCAAGGTGAGCTGGGGGTGGGGGCTGGGGGTGGGGCGTGAGGTGGTGCCTGTCCTGGCCTGACCCTGGCCTGACCCTGGTCTTTCTCCCCCAAGTCGGGACCATCCCCGAGCGGCCGGGCTGGAGCGGGGCGCCCTCCCCACAAGGAGCTGAGATGCGGCCTGGCAGGTCCCCCCGTGCGGGTAGGTGCCGCCCGTCCTCTGTCAGGCCCTGCTGTCCTGTAGCCCTTGTTTCTCACAAGTACAAGGACAGACAGGTGCCCCGAGGTCCCCCACCTTGTGCCGTGGGCCTGGGGTGGGTTTCGTGGTCCCCCTGCCTGTTGTCTTAGCTGGTGCAGAGTAGGCGTCCCCTCCAGGGGTGGCCGGGGGGTCAGAGGATTAACTGAGGTTCAGGCTGTGCTGCCCTGAGAGGCCACCGGACAGCAGTCATGGCGGCAGCGGTGTCCCGCGGGGCGGGCAGTGACGAGGCCGCCCTGTCCGCAGGCTCCTCTGCGCCTGAGCATTCTCCCCGCTCCTCCGGCCTGGGCTGCCGCCTGCACAGCGCCCCCAACCTGTCCGACCTGCACGTCGTCCGCCCCAAGCTGCCCAAGCCCCCCACGGACCCGCTGGGCGCCGTGCTCAGCCCCCCGCAGGCCAGCCCTCCCCCGCCGTCCCACGGGCTGCCGTCCTGCCGGCCCCTGCGCGGCTCGCCCAAGCTGCCCGACTTCCTGCAGCGGAACCCCCTGCCTCCCATCCTGGGCTCCCCGACCAAGGTAGGGCGCCAGCAGCACGTTCTCCAGAGGCGCAGAGCGCCTGGAGACGGGTGGGTGGGAGTGGCCTGGGGGTGCTGGGCTCAGTCTGTGCTGTGGGACCCTCCCGGCCCCCGGCTGGGCTTGTGCTCAGGCTGCGCCTCTCTGCTGGGCTCTTGAGCTGCGGCTGCTTTCCCCGGCCCTCCCATGTGCCGAGAGGGGCTGCGGGCTGGGGGCGGGGGCGACTCTCAGAGCCATCCCCCCTCCTAGGCTGTGCCCGTGGTCGACTTCCCCAAGACCCCCAGCTCCCAGAATCTGCTGACCCTCCTGGCCCGGCAGGGCGTGGTGGTGACACCCCCCCGGAACCGGACGCTGCCCGACCTCTCGGACGTGGGGCCCTTCCAGGGGCAGCAGCTGGGCCCTGGCCTGCGGCCCAGTGAGGACACCAAGGGCCCCTTTGGCCGGTGAGTGGGGGTGGGGGGTCGCGGACACCGGGCTCCTGGTGGGTGACCCCCCCACCCCACCCCGCCCCTATGCAGTCCTGCTGTGAGCTCCAGGGCTTGGGGGAGGACACGGGCATTGGAGAGCCGGGCGCAGCTCTGGCTGGCCCTGCGGCCGCAGGCTTCACTCCCTCCCTGCCTCTGCGCCACCGTGAGGTGGGGTGTGGTGAGGTGGGCCGCGGTGAGGTGGGCCGCGGTGAGGTCAGGTGCCATGAGGTGGGCCACGGTGAGGTGGGGCATGGTGAGGTGGGGTGCGCCGCGGTGAGGTGGGCCGTGGTGAGGTGGGGCACGGTGAGGTGGGCCGTGGTGAGGTGGGACACGGTGAGGTGGGCCGCGGTGAGGTGGGGCATGGTGAGGTGGGGTGCGCCGCGGTGAGGTGGGCCGTGGTGAGGTGGGGCACGGTGAGGTGGGCCGCGGTGAGGTGGGGTGCCGTGAGGTGGGGTGCCGTGAGGTGGGGTGCGGTGAGGTGGGCCGCGGTGAGGTGGCGTGCCGTGAGGTGGGCCGCGGTGAGGTGGGGTGCCGTGAGGTGAGGTGCGGTGAGGTGGGCCGCGGTGAGGTGGACCGCCGTGGCGCCTTCCTCGCGAGGGGAGGGGCGTCCTGTGTGCTCGGCCTGAGCGAGCACCAGGGAGGGCGGCTGGGGCAGGCCGGCCCAGGCCACGTGGCCCGTGTCCCAGAGCCCTGCGCTCACCGCGCCCCCAGGTCCTTCAGCACCAGCCGCCTGACAGACCTGCTGCTGAAGGCGGCGTTTGGGACGCAGGCCCCGGACTCGGGCAGCACCGACAGCCTGCAGGAGAAGGCCATGGAGATAGGTGCGCGGGGCTGGCGTGGGGCGGGGAGGCGATGGCAGCTGGGACAGCCTGCGGGAGCAGCTGGTGGAGATGGGGTGCGCGGTGGGGGTGGGGCGGGGACTGGGGGGACGCGGCCTGAGCCCCTCCTTGCCCTTGCAGCGCCCTCCGCTGGCTTTGGAGGGAGCCTGCACCCGGGAGCCCGCGCCGGGGGCGCCAGCAGCCCCTCCCCGGTGGTCTTCACCGTGGGCTCTCCCCCCAGCGGGACCACTCCGCCCCAGGGCCCCCGCGCCAGGATGTTCTCAGGTGAGGGCCGCTTCGGGCTGAGGCTCTGTCCCTTGGGGCGGTGTCGGTGGCACTGGGGCTGGGGCGGCTGCCCAGCACTGGTGTGGCTGGACTGCTGCACCCGCCCCCGAGAAGTCCGTGCTCAGTCTCCCCCTCGCTAAAGTGGGTACAGCCCTGTCACCGGACCCCAGGGCGCCTGTGCCAGTCACTAGGCGTGAGGCATCGCCTTGCCGGGCCGGGCACTGGGGCCTGTGGGGTCGCTGCCACGCTGCCGTGGAGGCAGCCCTGCGTGCGTCGGGGCCCAGGCCAAGCACAGCCGCGTGCACAGACGTGCCCCTCGGTTCCCAGCCTGTGGCTCACGGGGGGCGCAGGGCCCAGGGCCTGGCAGGGCTGGGAGGGTCCTGGCCAGCAGCTGCCACGGGGGTCCTGCGGCCTCTGGAGGGAGCTGGTGGGCTGTGCTGCCCTCTAGAGGTCCCCGTGGCCCCCACCCCTCCCCCGAGTCCAGGCGGCTCCAGCTGCCCTCGCCCCAGGCGGATCGGGCTCGGGTGTTGGGAGCACAGAGTGTCCCTGCCACGGGGACCTCTGGTGGGAAGACAGTCAGGCAGGGGGGCGTCCTGGATCCCGGCTCCCACTCTGTCTCCTGCTGTGGCCTGGGTGCGGCAGCACGGAGCCCGAGGCCTGCCTGGGCGCTGTGGGCGTCTGCAGTGCGCGGGGCGTGGGCAGGGCCCTGAGCAGGTCCTGGGGTGCTGCTCACGGGACGGGCCTCTCCCCACAGTGGGTTCCTCGGGCTCCTCTTCCGCACGCCACCTGGTGTCCGGCGCCTGCGGCGAGGCTGTCCCCGAGCTCCCCGGCCACTGCTGCACCTTTGCCGACCCCATTGCCGCCAACCTGGAGGGGGCCGTGACCTTCGAGGCCCCTGACCTCCCCGAGGAGACCCTCATGGAGGTGAGGCTGGGTGGGGCAGGCAAGGGGGGGCTTCCGTTCCTGCTGGGGGGGGCGGGGCCGCGGCCCCCCTGCCTGGCCTGCAGGTGGGATCCCGGCCCCCGGCTGAGCCCGACCCCGCTCCCCCCAGCAAGAGCACACGGAGACCCTGCACAGCCTGCGCGGCACGCTGCTGTTCGCGCAGCACGTCCTGGAGATCGCGGCCCTGAAGGGCAGTGGCGGCGAGGCGGCCGGCGGCCCCGAGTACCAGCTTCAGGAGAGCGTGGTGGCCGACCAGATCAGCCTGCTGAGCCGCGAGTGGGGGTGTGTGTGGGCCGGGGCGGGAGGTGACGTCAGCCGGGGGGCCGGGTCCCGCGCCTTCTGACGCGCCTGCCACCCTCCAGCTTCGCGGAGCAGCTGGTGCTGTACCTGAAGGTGGCCGAGCTGCTGTCCTCGGGCCTGCAGACAGCCATCGACCAGATCCGGGCCGGCAAGCTCTGCCTGTCCTCCACCGTGAAGCAGGGTGAGGGCCGAGGCCGCGTGGCCCCAGCACGTGGGCCCAGGGTGCAGGCCTGGCCACCCGAGGCGGGGGAGGCGGTGCAGGGGAGGGGCCGGGGCCTGTGGCCGTGGGGAGAGAGGTGGGCGACAGGGAGGCCCCCACCAGGCCCTGGGGCACGGCCCAGCCTGCAGCGCAGAGAGGGGGTCAGACGAGCCTGGGCCAGGTGCCGAGCCCAGCCTCTCACCGAGGGATGCGAGGGCTCGGGATGTGACAGGGGAGGGACTAGTTCACTCTCTGTCCCTCTGCCGCCACCCCCTGCTGGCTCCTCTGACACGCTCACGCGCCTGCCAGGCCGGGCTCGGGCACAGCCTCCGCGGCGGTGTCCCTGCCCTGAGCCCGAGTCCGCCGTCCCCCACAGTGGTGCGCAGGCTGAACGAGCTGTACAAGGCCAGCGTGGTGTCCTGCCAGGGCCTGAGCCTGCGGCTGCAGCGCTTCTTCCTGGACAAGCAGCGGCTCCTGGACCGCGTCCACAGCATCACCGCTGAGAAGCTCATCTTCAGCCACGCCGTGCAGATGGTACGGGGCGGGGGGCGCGGCCCGGAACGCCCAGGCTGGCGCTGTCGCCCTGGGAGCGGGGCTGGGTGTCCACAGCTTGGACGTCGGGGTGTCCCTCCTGGCTCCATGCTGGCACCTGGGGGGTGCGGGGATGCCGCGGTGCCCCAGCTTCCTCCAGCCCCTGCAGGCACCTGCGCTCGGCTCAGCTTCTGACCCCCTTTGCTGGGCCTGGGGCGTCCTCTGCACACTGCACGGCTCAGGTGGGTCCTGGCCGCATCCCTCCCTGAGACTCAGTTTCCCCACATGTAAAACACAGACCTGGTCTTAAGGCCTCTGAGGCAATTCCGCCTCCGAAAGAACGACTAAGGTGGGGTGCAGGCAGCACCTCTCTTAGGAACGTCCACGCACGTAGTAAAAATCCAGTCTGAGCAGACGTATGGGGAGAGCTTCCCCTCCTTGACCCCCGGCCTCGCACCCCGACGGGAGTGGCCTCAGGCCCTCCAGGGTGGGGTGACGGTGCTGCAGCCGCCCCAACACCAGCAGCTGCGCTCCCAGGCTGCAGGGGCTCGTGCCGCCCTTGGAGCTGCTGGCTGAGGGTGCGGCGCTCGGCGGGGGGCCCGGGGGGGCTCCAGGCCCAGCGTCTGCCCTCGCCCTGCAGGTGCAGGCGGCCGCCCTGGACGAGATGTTCCAGCACCGCGAGGGCTGCGTGCCGCGCTACCACAAGGCCCTGCTGCTCCTGGAGGGGCTGCAGCACATGCTCTCGGACCAGGCGGACATCGAGAACGTCGCCAAGTGTGAGTGCGCGGGGCTGCGGTGGGGGTGGGGCCCGGGCACCTGCCTCACGCTCCTCCCTCCCCCCACAGGCAAACTGTGCATCGAGCGCAGACTCTCCGCCCTGCTGACCGGCATCTGTGCCTGACCTCGGGCCTGGCCTGCTGCGCCCCAGGGGCTGGACGTGCCCTGCCAAGCCCTGCGGCTGATGGCCAGTGCCGAGCCTGCCTGCGGGACACCAAGTGGGGCCACATGGCGTCCCCTGCCCCCCGGGCTGCGGCCGTGGCGGGCAGTGGACTGCAGGACGCGGGGGTCTCAGAACTTCTCCGCTCCAGCTGCCTCACAGCAGGCACTGGTGCCAAGAGGTGGCAGGTGTACCTGGGCGCCCACCACCTCGGGGGACCCCAGGGCAGCCGCCAAGGACAGGCAAGGCCCCCAGACAGCGTTGCCGATGCAAAGCCAAAGCAAGCTTTTCCTCCCGGCCAGACCTGCCCAGTCGCTGCCAGGAAGAGCTGCAGCCTCCTGGCCTCCCCTCCCCGGACCTCTCCGAGACCACCCACCCAGCTTTGTGAATCACGAGCACTTTATGCAGTTAGAGACTTGAGCCTCGGCTTCCCCTCAGGCCGCTGGGAGGCGGCTCCCGGTGGTCGTCCCGAGGTGACTGTACAAATCCACATACGTGTACGCAGCTGTAGATAGCCCCGAGTGTGTGGCGTGTGCGAGTGGTGCGCTGGGCGTGTCCAGCGCGTGTGTGGACCTTGGGGGGAACGCAGGCTCTGTGTGCGTGTGGGGCCCCTGCCCGGAGGGGAGACACGGTCCCCTCGCTCAGATGTTCTTTCAGGGACAGACAGCAGAAGCACTGTGCGTCTAAACCCGGAACAGACATCGTAATCTTTCACACTTTACTGCTGAAACGTGTCTTATTTTCATGCAGCTCATTTTTTCTTTAAAGGAGAAAACTCGTAGGTATTTCAGAAGTGGTTTTGGAGGCAGATGGTGCTGGGGGGGTGGGAGGCTGCCCTCCAGGCTGCCGCGTGCCGAGCGCCTGACTCTGTCCCCGCCGTCCCGCCCCCTCTCGGCAGCCGGGTGGGCGTATGCACGGGCTGGCAAGGACAGGCACTCTCGCGGCAGGAAAGTCACACGTGTCGCCCCAGGCGGGGGCGTAGGGGCTCCTCTCCGCGGGTGGGGCCGGGGTGGTCCATCCCTCCCAGCTGCGTCTAGGCAGCCGCCCCGGGTCAGGAGAGGCCCCCGGCCTGCCCACGTCTACTTGAATGTATCCCCAGGGGCTGCGGGAGGCAGCGCCGGGTCCTGCACCCAGGGCGAGGGGCTCAAAGGTCATACGCCACATACGCAGACGGGAGACACGTGTTTTTCTTCGCAATACTTGAAATAGTGCCACTGTGCTTGGACTTAAAAGAAGAAAATTACCCCGCCTGTTTTTTTCCTCATCACTTGATGACTTTACTTTTACCTGGCTGCACGTGACCTGTTCGTATTTATTACTTTATGGCGACTGGAATCTGGAGCCGCGGGGAGGCTGGCGCTGCGAGAGGGGCCGCGCCACCTCCTGGGCCCTGTTGCTTCCGTCGTGGCTGTGTGAGCCCCACGTGTGCGTGAGCCCCACGTGTGCGTGAGTCCGGAGCCTCCTGGTTGTGTGTTCTTCATGAGAGACCCTTTGTCTATTTTAAAACGAATTCTGTGTGATCTCCCCCTTTTGCGTTATATTGTGTAATATCAATTTAAGGAAATAAACCTTTGGAATTACTGAGCTGCGTTTCCATCGCCACGGTTGGCTTGTCCCTGTCCTCGGTGTCCCTTCGCTTCCCTCCCCGACGTCTCACAGGGAGGGCCTGTGTCCTGTGGCCGAGGTAGCCCCGGGGCCCAGCACGGGCCCCCAGCACTGGGCGCCGCTTTGGGAGCAAACTCCATGCAAAAGCCGGGGGTATTCGGGGACGGCAGAGTGGGTTTGTCCCCAGCCTGAGTCCCAGTGGGGAGCAGCTCACACAGGCTGAGGGCCCTTCGAGGGTGAGCAGGTGGGGGTGGCGCAGAGCCCCGGCCGTCCGAGGACACCTTTCAACCCTCGGATACACCTGGGGGGCCCTTGGGGTCACGGGGAGCTCCGTGTTTAGTTCCAGGGACCACAGCGGCACCGTCGTCCTGCGTGCACTCTTACACGGTCTGAGCGCTCTGATGGCTGCACTGCCAGTCCTTCCGCTTCCGTGGTAGTGCCCTCGAGGCCTGAGGTGGCGACTTGCCGTGTTGACTGGTGTCTCCCGGATGGCTGCAGGTGTCGTCCAGCTTTTCATGTGCTGTTGGCCAGTTGTGTGTCTTCTGTGGAGGAATGTCTGCATCCTTTCCCGTTTTTTTGTTCATTTTTTGTTTTTTTGAGACAAGATCTCGCTGTGTTGCCCAGGCTGCAGCGCACTGGTGCTGTCGTATCTCACAGCAGCCTCGAACTCCTGGGCTTAAGGGATCCTCCTGCCTCAGCCTCCCGAGTAGCTGGGACTACAGGTGTGCACTACCACGCCTGGCTAATTTTTAAAATTTTTTGTAGAAAGAGGGTCTCACTGTGTTGCCCAGTCTGGTCTCGAACTCCTGGCCTCAAACAACCTTCCCAGCTTGGTCTCCCCACGTGCTGGGATCACAGGCCTGAGCCACGCCTGGACTGTGCCCACTTCTAAATTGGGTTGTTTGCCCAGGGCTTGGATTTTCAAATCTACATGTTGTTTTTATCAGATAAAAATAACTCGTCAAAAAACCACTAACCCAAATATTAGAAATGAAAGTTCATTGAGAGTTTGGCCTTTTAGAGGAAGTGGAAGGTGGAGACCTCGAAAGTCAGCGTCCCAGGAGGGACGGCTCGGATGGGGCTTCCTCAGACAGGAAGGGTCATGCCCGCACGCAGCCTCCTGGCCCTGTAGGCACCGCGAAGGCCCCAACAGGCTTACCGCGACCGCGGCATTTGGGTGCTGTTAAATTAGTGGACTTCGCTTTTTGGAGCAGGTCTGGGTTTATGGGAGAGCTGAGCTGAGCTGAGCTGAGCACGGAGTCCCATACACCGCTTCCGTCCCCAGCACCGCTGCGTGTGGTCTGCTGGGCGCGCTCTTGAAGCCGGGCCGGTACTGTCACCAGCCAGAGGCCGCAGTTCCCGTTAGGGCTGTGACGGACGTGGAGTGCCCCGCCCCAGCCCCGGGCTCCGCCAAGCTTCCCTCCTTGTCTCCCCAGCACTCCAGAGGGCTGGAGCTGGCCACGCAGCTCGTGGCCTCTTCAGACGGCTTTCACCTCGCGACGGGTATTTAGGTTTCCTCAGCGTCTTCTCACGGCCGATAGCTCCTTTCTTGCTAGTGCTGACCGGCATCCGTCTGGGTGGACCGCAGTGTCCGTGCGCCCACCCGTGGAGGACGGCGTGGCTGCTTCCCGTGGGCAGTTACGGACACAACTGTGTGGCCCTCGTGCACAGGAGCCTAATGGTGTGGGTGGGCCCAGGGGGGCTGGGACCACCCAGGAGGGCTGGCCCCTTTTCGGGGACCTCATTCCGGGCACATAGGGGCAGGCGCTCAGCCAGGAGCGCTAGGCACCTGCACCACCACAGCACTGCAGCCCCCAGGCCCCTGGCCCACCCCAGCTCTGTTTACCCCCATACACAGGAACTGGTGTGGTCGGCCGAGTGGGCCCCAAGTTGGTGCGAGCCCCGTCCTACCTGACACCTGTGTGTTGGCCTGTCAGAGGGAGCTCAGGGTGGGGACTCAGCACAGCAGCGGAGGGGGGTGGGGCGGCTGCCCTGCAGACCGGCCTCCACCTGGCCAGCACCATGACCTTCCTGGTCCGGGTGGGTGGAGGCTGACTCCTTTCCCAGAGTTTCATGGAGCCTCACTGGGTCGAACTGCTTTGGCCACCGGCCCCTCACGAGGCCCACAGCCCACCAAGTGCTCCTTGGAAAGGGGCATCTGATCAGGTCCTTCCGGGACGCCCGTATCACTCAGCCACAGCCCAGTGCCCCCGCACCGTGGCCCACAGGCCCCCACAGCCTGGCCCTGGCTCCTCTGGCCTCATTTCCTGCTGCTGTCTCCTGTCACCAGCATCCAGAGGCTTCCCTACCTGCGTGCAGACTCCAGGTGGGCATGTCCCCCAGCCTGCCGCCTCCCCCTCCCACCTGCAGGAAGAGGTGCAGCAGGAGGGCCGGGTGGGACCTGTCGCAGCCCGACACGCTCCTGCCTGGGGGCCTGTGCCGGGAACACCCTTCCCCCGGATACAAGCATAGCTCACTTGCTCCCCAAATGCAAGCTTGTGGTTGGCCCCATTGTGGCCCCCAGAGATGGGATTAAGGATTTTCTTTGTTTGTTTGAGACAGAGTCTCGCTCTGTTGCCCAGGCTAGAGTGCCGTGGCGTCAGCCTAGCTCACAGCAACCTCAAACTGCTGGGCTCAAACGATCCTCCTGCCTCAGCCTCCCAGAGTGCTGGGATTACAGGCATGCGCCACCGTGCCGGGCCTGGATTAAGGATCTCGAGATGGGGGATGACACAGTATTGTCTGGGTGGGCCCAATGTCATCATATGAGCCTTTGCAAGGGACAGGGGAGTCAGTGCAAGAGGAAGTGTATAGAAGGAAGCAGAGGGTGTGGTGGTGCCACTGGAGGGCAAGGAACTCGGATGCCTCTAGAAGCCGGGAAGGTAAGGAAGCAAACGGACTCTCCGTGAGCTGCCAGAAGGAGCCATCCCTGCAGACACCTTGACTTTAGCCCAGCGAAGCTGATTTGGGACTCCAGAAACAGAATGTGTGTTGTTTTAAGCCACCAAGCTGGTGGCCATTTGTTACGGCAGCCCCAGGAAGTGAGTGGAAAGCCGTCGCTCAAATCTCAGCTTCTCAGCGAGGCCCTTGGTGACCAGTAGCCCCCCAGACGTGGGCACAAGGGGCCTCCCAGGGCTGTGCTCCTTCCCGTGGGTGGGCAGTGCAGGGTCTGGGGCTTGTGCTGGCCCGAGCTCTGCAGTCCCCCTTCTGGACCACCCTTCCCTAGCCTTGACCGTGGCGGGGGAGGTGCTGCCCGAGGGAGGGTCGGGGCAGAGCTGGGGGGTGCGAGGGGGTGCCCACCGTGTCCTTGGGGCGCCTTCCAGCGTGGGAAGCGGGTGGGCCTCGAGTTGGGGCCCGGTGCCTGCTCTCCCGAGTACCTTGCTTCCCCAGCCGCGTAACAGTACACTTCTGGAGGTGGGGTTCGCCACACTGTATTCAGCACTTGTCGCCAAGGCACTGCGCCCGTGCTGGTGCCTCGCTGTCATCTGTACAGTGGGGGCGTGAGAACCGCACCAGGGCTGCGTGAGGGTCAAGCAGCACCGTTTTCCGCGGTGGGGAAGCACGCAGCAGTGTTTTGCTGCTGCCGAGGTGTGAGGGCAGGCCCGGCCGGCGGCCGGAAGACTGGCTCAGTCCCGGGACCAGCTGGTGCTGTGTGACTTCAGGCAAGGGGCTTAACCTCTCTGTTCCTCAGCTTCCTCTTCAGAAACGGGGATGACAATGGTGCTTGCTGCGTAGGGCGGGCGCGGGGACTGAGCGAGCGAACATGCGTGCGGGCCCTCACTGTCTATTCTACGCGTTCGCACACACGCGCATGCCCAACGCGCGGCTTCGCTTTGCCCCACGCGGCGGCGCGGGGAGGCCCCGCCCCCTCCCCGCCCAGACCCCGCCCCCGCAGCGTCGGCCCCGCCCCTTCGCCTCCAAGGACGTTTGTCTGCGCTCGGCCGCCGTCCGTCGCTCGCTCCACTTCCGCCTTCGCCCACGTGGTCCGGCTCCGACTCGGTCCGCGGCGCCGTGAGTGGGGCCAGGCGGGGGGCGCGCCCCTCTGGTCCCGACGCGGGTGGCCCGGTTCTCCCAGTCTCCTGAAGAAAGCCCACGGGCGGGGCGGGAGGGGTGGGACTCGGGAGGTCAGAGGTCAGCCTGGAGGTCAGGGGACGTTGGAGGTTAGCCGTGGGGCAAGGGCGTCTGGGTCCCGGCGAGGTTAGAGTTCAATAGGGGTGGAGCTGGGCCGTCGGGTCCCGGAGGGTCAGAGTTCAGCAGCGTGAGGATCCCGGGGAGGTCAGAGGTCAACCGGAGCGGGGCTGGGACATCGGGGCGCGGGGGGCGGGTGTCCCTGAAGGTCAGGGGTCAGCAGGAGGGGCTAGGACATCAGGGGTCCCAGGAGGTCAGGGGTCAGCAGGAGCGAGGTTGGGACGTCGGGGGTTCTGGGAGGTCAGGGGTCATCAGGGTCGGGGCCGGGGACCCCACGTCCCGGGCGGTCAAGAGTCAGCGGGGCCTGGCGGCAGGGTCCCAGCAGGGGCGGGGCCCATACGTCAGGCGTCAGCGGGGTCGGGGGCGGCGGGGCCCGGGAGGTCAGGGGTCAGGGCAGCGGGGCCCGTAGGTCAGGGGTCGGCGAGGCGGGGTCAGGGTAGCGGGGGCCCGTAGGTCAGGGGTCGGCGAGGCGGGGTCAGGGTAGCGGGACCCGTAGGTCAGGGGTCAGGGCAGCGGGGCCCGGAGGTCAGGGGTCGGAGGCGGGGGTCAGGGCAGCGGGACCCGTAGGTCAGGGGTCAGGGCAGCAGGGCCCCCGGGTCTGGTGTCGGCGGGTCGGGATCGGGGTCAGGGGAGCGGGGCCCGTGGGTCAGGGGTCTGGGCAGCGGGGTGCATGGGCCTGCCCGGCCTGCGGGCCGTGGCCGGGGCGCTGTGGCGGCGGACAGCCTGCGGACCGTGGACCGCGCGCCCGCTCTGGTAATGCCGCGACTCCCGACCCTCCCGACCCCCCGGCCCGGCCCCGCGGCCTCGCGCACTCACAGCCCGGTCTTTGCAGCTCGCCCCGCATGGCTGGGAACGTGGAGGCGCCCGCGCCCGCGGGGCCCCAGCACCCGCCCGACAGGAGGGCGCGGGGTGGCTGGCCGGGCGGCGCCCGGGCCTGGGAGGACGCGGAGCACCAGGCCAAGAGGCCCAGGGGCAGCGAGGAGGAGCGGCGCCGGCTGCCCAAGCGCAAGATCGTGCTGCTCGTGGCCTACGCTGGCAAGGGCTACCACGGCATGCAGGTGCGGCTGGCCCCCTTCCCGCCTCCGCCGCCCGGGCTGCGTGTGGTTCAGCAAGGTTCGGATTCAGTCCGCCCCCTCGAGATTCTGTGCTGACCACGGGCAGGTAGTCAAGGGCCCAGCCCTGCACTGAAGCTCTGTGATCTGCCGCAAGCAGGTGTCTCTCTGTGCCTCAGTTTCCTCATCTTTAGGGTGGGGACGCTCACCTGCCTACCTGCCAAGGAGGGTGCGAGGTGCAGTGATGCTAAGTGGACAGCACCTGGAAGCTCAGAAGAGGGGCTGTTGCTGCTGGTCGTGTGTGTTAAGGGCACAGCTGGGTGTCAGCTCAGGGGCCAGGTCTGTGCCCCTGTGGGTGGGCAGTCATTCTTCAGGGGTCGCTAGGCAGAGCACCAACGGGATCCTTTTCTGGAAGGTGGGGGTGAGGGCTCCCCTGCCAATGCAGGTAGATGGTCGTGTTCCTTTTCGTGGCAACTCCCTGGCTCTCACTTTGGTACCGAGTTCTTTAAACTTCTGTAACTCCTGCCCCAAGTGATCCTCCTGCCTCAGCCTCCCCAGTCTCTGGGACTATAGGCGTGCACCACCAAGCCTGCTCCGTGTTCTGTAAATTTCTTTAAGCATGACCCACAGTAAGAAATTCACTGCCATGTGTGGAGTGTCCAACTGAAATAAGGGCTTAAGAAAACAGTGCTAAACTTTGCCAGGTGTCATTAATGAATTGCTTTATATCCGATATTATTTTATTTTATTTATTTATTATTATTTTTTTTTTTTGAGACAGAGTCTCACTCTGTTGCCTGGGCTAGAGTGCCGTGGCGTCAGCCTAGCTCACAGCAACCTCAAACTCCTGGGCTCAGGCAATCCTCCTGCCTCAGCCTCCCGAGTAGCTGGGACCACAGGCATGCGCCACCATGCCCGGCTAATTTTTTCTGTATATAGTTTTAGCTGTCCATATAATTTCTTTCTATTTTTAGTAGAGTCGGGGTCTCACTCTTGCTCAGGCTGGTCTCGAACTCCTGAGCTCAAACAATCCACCCGCCTCGGCCTCCCAGAGTGCTAGGATTACAGGCGTGAGCCACCACGCCCGGCCCGATTTTATTTTTAAAAAGCATAAGTTACACCCACAAAACTAATTTCATGACAGCTGGTAGATTGTGACAAGAGGTTGGAAAATGTGGCTTTAGTCTGACTTACCCTCAGGCATTAGTAGGAAGAGACAAACCATGTCTATTGCTCTTTGTGGGGGGATTCAAATGGTGTTTTTATTTTTTTATTTTTTGAGACAGAGTCTCGCTCTGTTGCCCGGGCTAGAGTGAGTGCCGTGGCGTCAGCCTAGCTCACAGCAACCTCAAACTCCTGGGCTTAAGCGATCCTACTGCCTCAGCCTCCCGTGTAGCTGGGACTACAGGCATGCGCCACCATGCCCGGCTAATTTTTTCTATATACATATATATATATTTTTTTTAGTTGGCCAGATAATTTCTTTCTATTTTTAGTAGAGACGGGGTCTCACTCTTGCTCAGGCTGGTCTCGAACTCCTGACCTCGAGCGATCCACCCGCCTCGGCCTCCCAGAGTGCTAGGATTATAGGCATGAGCCACCGCGCCCGGCCTCAAATGGTTTTTTGAGAAATTTTGCTTATGGAAGGTTTTTGCTTGAGGCACTGTCTTGAGAATTTTGCCTGTCTCATCATACGATTTCCTCAGTTTCCCCATTAGGGAAATGGGGTGTGGAGACTGACAGTAACTCACAAGGCTGAGTGAAGGGTGGTTATTCCTGTTTGTGAATATTTGCATTATTTGAGAAGCACTTACGATTTTATGCTGAGTAAGGAGATTGGATTTAAATCTCAGTGGGAAACTGTCAGGTAGACTTTGGGAAGAACTTCTCCACCCATGTGAGTCTTGGCAAAGTGCTTGCGGGCCCCTGTGGTCTAGGTGGGAAAGGTGTTCTGTGGGAGTGGTGGGCAGGGTCTAGCAACGTCCTGGGATCCCACAGGCCCCGTATTATCGCTGGAGCAGGTGGAGAGGCGTGGCATTGGCCGTGGTTCTGGAAGCAGTGGGTGTCTTCCCTGGTGTGCGTTCATCCCTGGACAAATGGTGCAGGGACCACTGTAGACTGAGGATTAGGAAAAGGCAGGGATGTCCAACTGGCCCTGACCGGCAGTGTCACCTGGCAGAGGATGGTGATGGGGGAGGGGCTGTCCCTTTGTGGCCAGGTGCTGGAGACAGAGCAGGCAGCGCTGGCCTATTCTGGGGCTGGTTTCAGATCTGACCGGGTAGGAGGGGGTGTCTCAGGGACAGGGGTGCAGTCCCAGTGCTGCTGTGCGTGCGCACTGCACATGCCTGGACACAGAGCAGCCCGGGCCCAGGGGTAGTGACTGAAGGAAAACAATATGTTTTCGTCTCTTTTTTCCAGAGGAATGTTGGGTCCTCACAATTTAAGACAATTGAAGATGACTTGGTGTCCGCCCTCGTCCGCTCAGGCTGTATCCCTGAAAATCACGGTGAGGACATGAGGAAAATGTCCTTCCAGCGGTGTGCCCGGACAGACAAGGTGGGTGCAGCCGTCTCTGCCCCTCACCTGGCAGGTACGAGCAGCACCTGGCCCATTTTCCCCCTTAGTGTCTTTGTCAGGCTCTTTTGGGTACAGATGACGCAGGCACAAATCAAACTGGCCTGAACAGAAAGGAACATCTTGCCCTAAGAAGCCCAGGAGCATCACCAGCTCAGGTATGGCTGGATCCAGGTGCTCACTGCCAGCAGGGCTTCCTGTCCTCTCTGGTCTTTGCCCTGTCCTCTGTCAACTCTGTCCTCAGGCACACTCACCCCTGCAGGTGGCACAGTGGCCGAGA
>CM052452.1:881232-907107 GCA_028533085.1 Varecia variegata
CGGCCGCAGAAGGACCTGACACACGGACACCGCCGGCGCGGCACGGGGCTTACTGAGGACGAGCAGGACCGGTGTGAGGAGCAAGAGCGAGACGCACTCGCCACATGACGAACAGGGAACAAGAGGCCCTGGCTAGGGCTGGGCTCCTGTTTTACACTGTCTGGGTTGGGCCCTCCTGGTGGTTCAAACGTCACCATGGAACGGCTTTCACGGACAGTTAATGACATGATAGAGTCATTAGCCTCAGGGTACTGCAGGTCATTTTCCAGACCCTGCGGTGCCTGGGCTGTCTGGCCCTCGGGCTGGGGATTCCCTGCGCTCCAGTGCAGGTTGGCAGGGCGGGTCCTCCTTCCCCCAGGTGTGGCGGTTGCTGGGGCAGCACCTGCCCTTGTCCTTCTTCCCCAGGTGTGGCAGTTGCTGGGGCAGCACCTGCCCTTGTCCTCCTTCCCCAGGTGTGGCGGTTGCTGGGGCAGCACCTGCCCTTGTCCTTCTTCCCCGGGTGTGGCGGTTGCTGGGGCAGCACCTGCCCTTGTCCTTCTTCCCCAGGTGTGGCGGTTGCTGGGGCAGCACCTGCCCTTGTCCTCCTTCCCCAGGTGTGGCGGTTGCTGGGGCAGCACCGAGGCAGGGCGCAGGCTCTTGTCCTAGGAGAGTCGAGGTCCCCACTATCTACCTGACAGGTAAGATTTCTAATTATAGCAAGGATGTCTTCCACAGATACATTAGTATTCGTGTTTCTTATGCTTCACGTGTCGGTGTTAGTAAGCTTTGTTCTTCCCAAGCTCGCTACGGCAAGTTCGCCTCTCGCAGCTCTTGTCTCACGTCTTCACTGCCTGGCAACACCGCCGCCAGCTTTCCTGTTGTGTGTGTGTTTGTAGTTTCAGTAGCTTTTCGGATTGTGTTTTGGATGCGTCGGCTGAAAGTAAAGCTGTAGGGACAGGAATAATTTGACACAGGCTTGATGTAAAGCCAAGGGTGCTGGGGAAGCGCAGCACGGAGCTGGGAGTGTTGCAGAGGCGGCTTTCACAGGTGCGCTCAGGAGGAGGGCGGCTCCGCACACAGCTGTCCTTTGTCGCTGGAGCACACAGCTGTCCTTTGTTACGGTCGTTGGACACAGCTTGCAGCACACAGGCTAAGACGTTCGACCTGCAAGGCAGGCGGTCAAACTCCATGATTCTGCAACAAGGCGGGGTCCTCTTCGCTGCCTGCGGTTATGCGTTGATGAGCAGGTCAACAGGTTGAGGAATTCATCGTGAGACTCTTTACTCAGGGACAGGGTGTCACCAGGAATCATGAGATCTTCGCTGGGGGCTTAATTTGGAAGCCCATTGACTTTTACGGTAAACTGTCAAATGTGACCGGTATTCTGCAAGCTGGCGTGTCACTGCCACCAAAGCAGGATTTCCTTAAAGTGACTTTCAGTTACACAAGCGACACTTGAATACACTTTGCTTGTGTTAAAACCTAACATTTCAGAAAAGCCAAAGTCCCTTTCTCTGGTGGTCCCTAGGGGTGAGCTACTCTCGGCTGCTGGGCGAGTGGCATCGGCTGTCGTTTCTGCGCATTTCGATGCTCAGGGATTTGCCCCCGGATGGTATTGAGACCCGACAGATCACACAGCCCAGCCCAGCGGGCCCGCGTGGATGGCGGCAGCCCTCGTCCAGGTCCCCTGCTGTGGCCCGAGGGAACCTGAGTGATTGTTCAGCCTCTGTGCTCCCACCGTGTTGTGCGTGAGACGGGGACGGTCACAGCCAGGCTTGAAGCTGCCCTGAAGTTTGAATCGGGGTGAAAGTGACTTTCTGAGCCACCTGTGTCACCAGGCACGAAAGCTGTTTGTGTGAGTTACTGCGGTGATTGGTCTTGAGGTCTGTATCAAGTTGTCCAGCTTCAGTCTGTAGGCTTTAAGAAAAGCATAGTTTCAATTTCTAGTGATTTCAAGTGAGGAAAATTTGAAAATGTTAGTTTGGAGACTTGTGGCCAGGAAAGAATTTAGGATTTAGCCTAAATTGTAGGCAAATAATAAAAACTTAAAAACAACGGACAAGGCTAGAATCTAGTAACAGGTGTACTATATGTTTATTTTTAAACATAATTTTTTCTCTAGTTTTTCTTTTTTTGCTAAGAATAAATTATAGTAGGACTAATTTACTTATAAAATAAGTTTTAGTCTTATTATACTTGGCCCAAGTATTTGTATAAAGTACAGCAAGAAAAGTGATTGGCCATGTAGGCTTTTTAAAAGTTGGTCTTGTTGGAATTTCTTATAAGAAATTTAAAAAATTTTTTAAAAGCCTCGAGGCTAGGAAGGGAAGCCAAAGATTCACCCCCAGACTGTGTCCGTAATACCTATATGAGTCCAGTGAACTTCTCTCTGGTCCAGGTCTTAAAATATCTTCAGGTTCCTGGGCCTGTCAGAAAGTGACATTTTTTACTAACCATAAGGTCAGGAACCTTGTAAGGGACAAGTACCAGTCCAGTCTTCCTCAGGGTTAACTCTATAAAGTCTCTTCTAATTTCTCAAAGCAGTACGGACATTTCCAAAAATATGTCATTCTAGTCACAGCCTTGGTGATATAACCAGTGTCTCTAATTGTGTCTTGTTACAAAAGAAAATAGAGGTCTAGGGGTCTAGTTTCATTTTTGTGCATATAGATATTCCCAGCGCCATTTATTGAAGAGACTGTCCCTTCCCCACTGTTATTTGTGCCTTTGTCAAGAATAAGTTGGCTGTAAGTACATGGATTTATTTCCGAGTTCTCCATTTTGCTTCATGGGTCTATGTGTCTGTTTTTATGCCAGTGGCATGCTGATTTTTGTTGTTCTTGTTCTTGTTTTGTTCTGTTGTGTGTTTTAGAGATAGGATCTCACTCTGTTGCCCAGGCTGGAGTGCAGTGGCACAATCACAGCTCACTGCAGCCTCCAACTCCTGGGCTCAGGTGATCCTCCCACCTCAACCTCCTGAGTAGCTGGGATTACAAGGCCACTGTACCTGCCTAATTTTTACATTTTTTTGTAGAGTCAGGGTCTAACTCTGTCACCCAGGCTAGAGTGCAGTGGCGTGATCATAGCTCATTACAGCCTCCAACTCCTGAGCTCAAGTGATCCTTCTGCCTCATCCTCCTGAGTAGCTGGGACTAGAGGCATGTGCTACCATGCCATGCCTGGCTAATTTGTATATATACATTTTTTTTTTTTTTTTAGAGACGGGGTCTCACTATGTTGCCCAGGCTGGTCTTAAACTCCTGGCCTCAAGGAATCCTCCTGCCTCAGCCTCTCAAAGTGCTGAGAATACAGGCATAAGCCACCACGCCTGGCCTCATGCTGTTTTTGTTGCCATAGCTTTGTAGTATATTTTGAAGTCCAGTAGTGTGATACCTTTATTTCATTCTAACATTTCAGCCAAGTGCCAGGTACAGTAACACAAACCTCACTAGATTATAAAGAATATGCAGAATATCCAGATGGCTAATGCTTTTTACCAAAAAAACCATTAAAGACTTCATTTGCCAGTTTCCAAATAGTTCCTTTTCCTTTTTCAGAGTAGGCGCCCTAAATTGCATTTCCAAAAGGTTGGCTGTTCAGCAAGGCCAGGTAGAAAATTTTCATCTCAAAGGCAGGAGGTGTATAAAGGCCCAGTGGAAACAAGGCGGGAAATGGAGCTCACACAAAGGCAATGCAAATTCAGGCCATGCGTCCCTTTGTAAGTTTCCAGTGATTGTCCTTCCTCTGTGGTGCAGAGGTAGCCACCCTTACAAATACACATTTTCTTTATAAATGTAAATTTCTCTTACAAAAGGGTTTCAAAGTAACTGGCTGAAAATTGTCCTTATGCTAGAAAGGCACATTTTGGAGACTAATTCAGCCAGCTGGGTGGCTTCCCAGCCCACCTTGTATTTTTTAACCAGGTTACCGAGCGCGGGAAGCATTTTCTCTGTGCGGACTCAGCACGGGTAGACCAGAATGTTTGACACATGTCAATAGTATTTCTAATCTTGCCTTACGGTCAGAGACTGGCTCATCTTTCCTCTGTTTACAAGACTGAGTGACAGGCCAGGGAGGGCTTTGTGACCTTCTTCTCCTGGACAGCTTGTCTTCCCCGGGCCAGTACCTACACCCTTCTTTCTTTCTTTGCAAATGATGGCATTTAGGCACAGTGTCTGAACTCTATGCCCTTGGATGTAAGGATTTGGTTTTATGGAGTTTCTTTAGGAAATATTTTGGGGATGGAGTCTAAGACATCCCGTGTTCCTATCCTGACTTTGGTCCACCCTGAGAGACGGGGTGGTTGGGTCTTTGGTATCTTTCTCAGGCCCCTCCCATTTGGCTCCAGCCGTCCAATTACAGGTTTCCCAACGCCCAGGTACCCTGTGAACAAACTGGTAAAGATTGAGAGTCCTGGATCACATGGACAACGAGAATTTTTTATGTCTTTGCAAATTTCTGGTGGTTTTCACTGCTGCTCTGAACTCAAGATTTTGAATGAGGCATAAAGGTGGTTAAAGCAGCAGACCCGGTTGCCCTGAGGGCCTGCCTTTATAACGCCTTTGTGTAGCTTTCTTTTTGTCTTTGGAGTGGGGAGGGAACCGGGCTAAAGGTCGGTAGATCCAGAGTTGGCAGAGGATGGAGAGAGAGAGGAAGGGGACAGTTAAGTCAAACTATAATTTTTTCTCGTTAATTAGCTGCTTAAGTTTTTCATTTGCCTTTCGTAAGGAGTTTCATTTAACCTTTTAGAAGCCTATGCATGCCAATCAAAACTACACCCACTGCTTCTGAGGTGTTTGGGATCCTTTCTTTCCTAATGTGCCTTGCAAGGGAATTTTATCCAGGTTAAAACTTCCTCACTTTGGCCATTGTAACTCCAAGTTCCCTTTGGTAGGTTTACCCGTTTCTCTAGAAAAGCGCAGATTCTGGGTCCCTAGTTCTTACGCATGAAATCAGCTGGAGTTCCAGATGGAGAACCCACGATTCCGTCTTCTTGTCATCTCACCTACCAGAGGCCTCGGACTGGACCCAGTCCAGTGTCCGCTGTGACTTTTGGACCCAGTTCAGACCAAAAATGCTCAAATAAACTTGGAGAACTCGACACAAGTTGCGGAGCTTGCATCTAAGCAGGACCTGCCAGTGGTGACCCCCAAATGCATAGCAGGGGGCTGAGGGAGGCAGACTCACTGTGCACTGGTTACGACTCATTCTGAATCCGGGAGACAGAACACCCTCATAAGCAACAAATGACATGCAGTGGACCTACTACTTACAGACAGGTGGCAAGGGACAACAGAAGCCCAGGGCTCAGAAAGCTGCCCAGGGCAGATGGAGTCTTGACTGTGTGTGCCCCACTCACACCACAGATGAGAGACCCCAACAGGCAGCACACCCAGGTTATGCACCTCAGGGTTACATGAATCACCAGGCTAAGTGTTGAAGAGCACCCTGTTTCTAGGGGAGGGCTGGAACATGGTCTGGGCTGTTTCAGCCAGTCCCTCCCTACCTCAGAGTGTTGCACTGCCAGGATATCCTTGAGACCTACAAGTGAGAAGTGGGGAGAACTGGGTCAGTCCCCGGCTACCCAGAAAGCTGTCCTGCACAGTGGGGCACCTATACCTGTCTACTTCTTGCTCCAGGGGTCATCACTGGGGGCATGGGGGAGGTTTCCTTCAGATCCCATTTCTGAGACCAGAACTGCTAAAAGAAAAACTTTAGACAAAATAAATTCAACAGTTTATTTGAGCAAAAAGCAATTCATGAATCAGGCAGCGCTCAGAACTGGAAGAGGTTCAGAGAGCTCTACTCTGCAAGATGAGCAGTGAGCTTTCATACCGGAAGCAAAGCAGAGGAATCCGTTGATTAGCTGCAGCCAGGCGTTTGCCTTATTTGGGTATGATTCAGTGGAAAGTCCTCCCCCCCTTTAGAGGTTAGTTGGTGGTTTCTGATTGGTTAAGCTAAGTTTCATTTTACTTTTTAAATTGAATTACGTGTTGGTTTGCTTGCCTAGCAGCTGCAGTTACAGACACAACACAAATAAGAGGCTAATGGCCCTCTTATTTGTTTTATCACCCTACTCCTTGAACCCAAGGGAAAGCCTGAAGGGGCCCAACACCCCAACAGACCAGCACACACCTGGGGGCAACCAGTGTGGGATCCACCACGTAACCATGACACAGCGCATCCTTTTCAGAGGCAGACAGGAAGATGCTGGCCTGGTCATGCCCAGCTGCTGGCCCACGTGCAGGTATTAGTCAGCATGGGCCCCACTCTATGCTGGGTGTTTTTCCAGGCACTGAGGATGCTAAGGGAACCAAAGTCCTTGCTCTCCTAAAGCTAATTCCAGTGGGACGCTGAACATCTGACGTAACAGCAAAGTGGTGGTGGATGCTACAAGACAACTCAGCAGGGCCAGGTGACTGACAAGTGAGGGGAAACTCTAGACAACGAGACGGACAAGGCCGCGCCGAGAAAGGGACGGCCGAGTTAAAGCTGGGCGAGGAGGCTGCCCAGCGAAGACAGACTGCGACCCAGCCAGGGCAAACCAGAACGAAGCCCAGTTGGTGGGAACCGCTTGCTGCTTAATTTTCAAAACCGGTTAACACTCAAGCTCTACCTCATTTCAACAGTGCTGGTAAAAAGACGTCATTATTTTACAGAGAAGGGATCTGACGCCCAGAAAGGAGAACGTCTGCCTGCCACAGTTTTCCAGTCACGGGCACGAACTGGGGGATCCAGTCCCCAAGGCTGAACTTTGGCGCTCCAGCCCCTCCGACCTGAAAGGACCCGGAAGACCCCAAAGGAACCACAGACGGGAAAACTGCAGCCGAGGAAGCCGCACCCAGGCGACTTGCCTCCGAGACTGGGGTCTCCCTGCACCGCCCGACCACTGCCCCCGACGGGGGTCCCCGGCCTCTACAGTCCCGTCACCCGCGAGGGCTGTCCGGCTTACGAGCCCTTGACAGCTGCCTTGGAAACCTTCCCAGGTGGGCGGGCCCAGGGTCACGTCCCCGCTGCGACCGAGAAGGAAACGGCGTGAGCAAAGGACAGCGCCGCTCCGGGCAGAGCGCGACCAGCCCGGCCCGGCCACTGGAACACGGCGCCCGCGGCGGGCCCGAGGCGGTCCACACCCGCGGGGACGAGCCCGGCCTCCGCTCGGCGCCTCCGTCACCTCCCCGACCGGCCGCGGCCAAGCCGGCGCGCGATCCCACGCCGCGCTTTCGTCACGTTCTTGATGGCCGCCCTAGAAAATAAAAGTTAAAAATGCGCTCTCCCCTTCACGAGGCACCCCCGATCGTGGAGACGCATCTGAATGCTAGAACTAAAGTCGGCATATTTTCCAGAGGCTCAAACAGCTCCAAGTTGTGGCGAATCTGCCGGTCCAATCGCCGGAAGTGCGGGCCCTCCTGCCGGAAGTTGCGCTTCCTCCATTTTGTGGCCCGCTATGGCGGCGGTGTTGAGGTTGGGGCCGGGAAGCGACGCCTTTGACTGAGGGTAGGACAGGCGGAGGCATAGGGGACGTCGTGCGGCGCAGAAGAGGACCGGCCTGGACGCCGGGGACGCTGTCATGTACGGCGCGGGCGGAGGCCGCGCCAAACCCGAGAGGAAAAGCGGCGCGAAGGAGGAGGCCGGGCCGGGCGGCGCCGGCGGTGGGGGGAGCCGAGTGGAGCTGTTGGTTTTCGGCTATGCCTGCAAACTGTTCCGGGACGACGAGCGGGCCCTGGCCCAGGAACAGGGACAGCACCTCATCCCCTGGATGGGGGACCACAAGATCCTCATCGACAGGTCGGTTCCTCCCCCCACCCGTCGATCCTCCCCTTCCCTCACCCGCTTGATTTCGTCTGATGTTGACTTGATGGCCAGGACTAAAAATGGGTTTTCTGGAGCCAGCGGGGATCTGGGGGACACCCCCTCCCCGCTCCCCACCTCCTCCTGGTGTTCTTGGGGTTGGGGGACGGTGAAACCTGCCCTAAGGCACTGGCTGGAATTGCTTGCCGCGTCTGTCGCCGGAGGGATCGTCTCTGCTCCCGCAGCCCCCCTCGACCCCTCACCCCTGTCGCCGGGCTGCAGTTGGCGATGCCGCGCGGTGGAAGCTGCGGTGCCTGGGGCCCCTCCTGACCGGTGCCTGGGGCCCGCCGCCCGGCGCTGCCGTGGGGTCGTGCGCTCCCACTGCTCGGTGTGCTGGGAGGGCAGCCCGGGAAGCGCGCTTTTATTCTTCCGAAACGCCGCACGCTGAGGCCGTGATTAGAAGCCTCTTTTGGACCCTGTGAGTTAGCCTGAACCTTTTATGCCCCAGCTCCCTCAGTGGAGCGCCTGATTGGCCGGTGACATTTGACTCCCCCCAGCGGCCCCCTCCCCGGTGACAATTCGACGAGTTTGACAGATTGAGGTCGTGGGTTAAGTTGCCCATCAGTTGACGGTCAGCTGAGGTCGTGAGGACCCTGGCCCTGCTCTTAGTGTTCGTAGGGCCGGTTTCACTGTCTCTTAAAACTGCTGGGGGGGCTGGGGCGCAGATGTGTTGTTTCTTTTCAAATCAAACCTGCTTTAGGTGATCACCCTGGAAGATGTTTAGCGACTGTGGGCAGAGGGGGCCTGGGATTAGGGATTTCTAAAGGTGTTTGATTTGAGAAGGATGACATTACATGATGTAGGTTGTTTGCTCCCCCTCTCCCGTTTTTTCATTCCCCCTTTCCTTTCCCTCCTACCTGCATTTTGGGGGTGGGGGTGGGTTTTTTTGTTTTGTTTTTTGCCAGTTTGGCAACACTACTTCTGGGGCCCGGACTGAAAAGCTGACTGTGACCGACCATTAAACTGTGGAATAGTCTCTCCAAGTGAATGAAGCCCATCGATTGAGAGCCCATTAAAACTGGATTCTGCAAAGCCCTGGAACATGACTGTAGGGACGACCTCTGAGCTGGCCAGAATGGACACATTAATGACCAGATAGGCCTTTTTCCATCCCTGACGTTTCCATCTGGAATTAGATCTAGAAAACAAGGAGTCGTGCAGGGAGGGTTGCCAGGTCAGATCAGGTCTGGATCTGATGGCTCTGTGCTTTGCTCAAGCGTGATGTGCCTTTAAACCATGGTTTATATCGAATGTCACCTGAGTTTATCAGGCTTGCTTTTCCAAAGTGTTACTTGTGATATTTATTATTAAAGTCTGGTAAGCAATGACGTCTGAGCTCTTTATGCAGTTTTCCATATCATTCTGTACATGATTTGAGTTAGGTCTTCCAGAACTGGTGGGGAGCAAACGCTACACATGTACCTGTGTAATATTTTAAAATAATCTACATTTGTAAGTTAAGGAGGTTTACATCAAAGTAGAATTAATTTTGAAATTCCATAAAATGCAATAACTTGGCTACTCTGGAATTTTTGGCGTTTTCCCTGTAAATTCCTTTTTGTTACACTAACATTTTTGGTCCCCATTACAAAAGTCAGCATTAGAAAATTAGGCAGACTTTTGTTTGTCTCTATCCATTTGTTTTTGAGACCCTAAATCTGAGCGTTTTACGTAAAATTCACTAACTCACTTATTATGCGACAGTTATGCGTTCACAGCATCTTCATTGAATCTTTTATGTTAAAGGTATAGCAGGAAGTGCTCACATTCTTAATTTGGCTAAAGCACCTTTTGGTCCCTGTAAGAGAAACAAGGATGTGTCTTCATGTATGTCATTTCCTGGAGGTATAAAGTTCAGAAGGAAATACCGATTCTGCATCTTCTAATAGTTTTGCTCTGTTTCCAGTGAACCTCCTTAAACTGCACGTATATGTCACTGTTCCTATGTATGTGTGTCTCTCTATCACATAACCCAGCACTTATTTCCTCAGCCTAGTGGCTAGGGGGCGAGCCTAGCCACGATTTTACCTCCCATGGACGCAAGTCTCTTGGTGAAGATCTCTCCTGAGAGTTCGGGACTAGCAGAAAGAAGCGAGGAAATTTCGACCGTTTGGTTCTTACGGATAGGTATTTATGTATTCGGTTTGTGTGAATGTAAGCTATGATATTTGACTTCTCAGAAAAAAAGATTTTTTTTTTGCAAGTGGCACTAAATGGTTGACCAAACCATAATGGTAAGAGCTGCCAGTGAAATGGATAACATTTATGCTAATAAAGGATTGTTTGCCTTTAATTATAAGTTTTATCATACTGTAGAGAGGAATTTTGACTTTGTTAATTTGAGTTTAAAAGTAGGTGAGATATGACTAGCAAAATTAAATATAAATCTCAGAAGAGTTTTTATGTTTGTTTTAATATTTTTATTTCTTTATTTTAATTGGTAAGTATAAAAATATTGCACACACGCCAATCTAGACATTAATTTCTTTTTATTGACCAGCTTGTTCACATTACAGATATGATGGACGTGGTCACCTGCATGACCTTTCTGAGTATGATGCTGAGTATTCCACGTGGAACAGAGACTATCAGTTGTCTGAAGAGGAGGCACGAATAGATGCCCTGTGTGATGAAGAGAGGTATTTAGCCTTGCATACGGACTTGCTTGAGGAGGAGGCAAGGCAAGGTACTGCTCAAGAAAAACTTACTTAAGCAACAAACTTTTTAAAAAATTTTAAGTATTAAAAATTTACTCCCATTCATTTTTTTATACTCACTCTTTCTGATATTATCTTGACAGTACCCAGTGGATTGGAAAAACAGGAGTCTTTGCGTTCTGAGAGGACCTCAGGATAGTTTATATATAGAGCCACAAAGAATTTTCCCAGCTTTTGAGGGCAGACTGGGATTTGAAAAAAACAAAAACCAAACTCTTTAACTGTTCTTCTTTAACAGTATCGTATAAATTAAAATTGATGTTCTTGTCTTTGCCATAACAATCTTTAATACAGTTCTTAATCCCAGAATTTTCTCAGCAGGAAGAAATATTCCTCAAAAGATGTGTATTCAGCTGTCTATGGGTAAACATGTACTGGCAAAAGTACATATTGATAGATGTAAAGTGTGAACTTTTGAAAATATTTTCACCTCAAAAGGAGGTTGTAAAATGTATGTTGTATGCTTTACTGATAGCTACAACTTTAGAAATATATAAAGTTTTTCTCCGTAAATTTCCATTTTTGTTAATAAAATTCTCATTTTTATTCAAGAGGAAGAATACAAGCGGTTGAGTGAAGCCCTGGCAGAGGATGGGAGCTACAGTGCCGTGGGGTTCACTTACGGGAGTGACTATTACGACCCGTCGGAGCCAACGGAGGAGGAGGAGCCTTCCAAACAGCGCGGTGAGCGGGGAGAGCGGCCGGGGTGGTGCTGCAGGGCCCGCACTGCCCGTGATGTGGTCAGGTCTTCAGAACACATTTATGGACACTACTTGTAACACCACTGTGACACGTACAAAAAACATCAGTGATATTCCTTCTTTTGGTAAAAAAACAAAGCTAAAAACTAGGAAATGAATTGTTAATGGAGGTGGAAAGTGGGTTCAGCCTCTTATTATCTACATTGGATCAAATTTCATTTATTTCTCTTTGATTCAGTTAACAGAAAATTACTTATTCTGGATTCTTTGTTTCTAGATTAGTAACACACGTGTTAATATCTTCAGTGATTCGTTCCTGGAGCATTGAAAGAATAGGCATTAACCAGGATAAGTTAAGGTGGCCTCACCTCATACTGACCTGCTTCTGCATGTCCCCTACACAGCTGAAATGCTGACACACACCGGTGGAAGGGCACCTGTGGAGTCAGTTGTTGCTAAGCAGAACACAACACGAGGCTTCCTAGTAGTCTTCGTAGAACCCGGGGTATATATAGTTATAATATTTTAAATTAAAGATTTTAAATGTATGCTTTTCTGG
The DNA here is from genome assembly GCA_028533085.1 of Varecia variegata. Lineage (NCBI taxonomy): Eukaryota > Metazoa > Chordata > Mammalia > Primates > Lemuridae > Varecia > Varecia variegata. Next base: position 893,037 of record CM052452.1, read on the forward strand.
CTTAAATCTGGAAAATTTGCATATAAAACAGTGCTACTTAAAAATGTGGACTAACGTAGTACAGGAGAAAATATCCTTAGTCACTTCAGTAAGCCTCGAGGACCAGCATCACAGCACTGAGTTACGGCCAGTTGTTAATTATCAGTAACAATGAGGTGAACCTGGAACACTAAAGATGGATAACTTACATTCAGGATAGTCTGTTTAAAGAGAAGGAGAACTTTTTTTTTTTTTTTGAAGACAGTCTCGCCCTGTTGCCTCAGCTAGAGTGCAGTAGTGTCATTGCCGCTCATGGCAACCTCAGACTCCTGGACCTAAGTGATGCTCCTGCCTCAGCTTCCCGAGTAGCTGGGCCTGGCTAAGTTTTTCTATTTTTAGTTGAAACGAGGTCTTGCTCTTGCTCAGGCTGGTCTTGAACTCAGATCCTCCTACGGCCTCCCAGAGTGCTGGGATTACAGGTGTGAGCCATCGCACCTGGCCAAGAAGGAGAACTTTAACTTTAGAAACCCATTCAAATGTTTAGAATAATAAAGTGAAATTACATCCTGTGTAGGTTTAATTTTAGAGCTAACTTTATCTGTTATTTGGGACTTAATTAATTTCTCCTTAAGTAACAAATCTTTTAACAAGTATGAGGTAATTACAGCAGTTTAATATTAAAACAAAATGATGTCTGCCCTTCCACTCTGGAACTGTACTAGGTTCTCCCCATCGCTGGTCACCGAGGGCTGTGATCCTGGGTGAACAATAGGATGTCGGGACAAACACACACACATGACTTTTCCTTTTCTCCTTTCCTTCCTTCCCTCCCTGCCTTTCCTTTCCTTTCTTTCTTTTCTTTCTTTTTTTTTTCAAGAGACAAGGTCTTGCTTTGTCACCCAGACTAGATTGCAGTGGCCCAATCATAGCTTACTATAACTTCAAACTCCTGGGCTCGAACAATCCTCCTGCCTTGGCCTCCCAAAGTGCTAGGATTACTAGCGTGAGCCACTGTGCCTTGCCGGACTTCCCTTTTTGACCTTCCTTTAGTCCTGCTCATTGCTTTGTGGGCACAGAACGACTGTTGCACAGCTCTATTTGATGAGCTTTTAAAGAGACATTCAAGTGTAATTTTAACTGTGTTGAGTTAAAGGCTAGTTAAGGTATTTAACATTGTTTCTATTGAGTTTTGAACCTAACTGTCCCTCGGAGTTAAGATGGAAATGTTCATGCAGGCCTAAGTAGTAAACACCCATTCATTTATCCAGAATAAGTTGTCCCTTTTGGGGTTCCAGATAGTTCAGATTTTGTTGTCTCATTTCTGAACCACGTACATCATTTCGGCTTTAAATTCGTAGTGTTTTTTATCAGAACTAAGGGATACGTACTATCACCATTTCACAAAGGAGGAGTTGAAATACAGTCAGCTCTTTGTATCTGTGGGTTCCACATCTGTGGATTCAACCACAGATCTAAAATATTCCAAAGAAAATAGCAATGCAACAATAAATGATACTGCAAATTTAAAAAAATTCAATATAACAATTATTTACACACACATACATTGTATTATTATGAGTAATCTAAAGATGATTTAAAATATATGGGAAGATGTGTATAGGTTAAAGGACTTGAGCATCAGAGAATTTTGGAATCTGCAGGGGTCCTGGAACCAGCCCCTTAGGATACGGAAGGATGACTGTACATAAAGTCCACATGTCTTCTTCAAGATCATAGCAACAAATCTTTAGAAAAATTCATTATTAATTTCCCTAACATGCTAGGTTGGGGAGCAGCCAACCGTGACCACAGGCCTGATGAACAGGTTTTTGTAAATAAAGCTTGATTGGAACACAGCCATGCTCATCTGTTTTACATGTTGTCTGTTGCAGCTTTTGCACTTCAGCAGCAGAGTTGAATTGAGACAGAGACCCTGTGGCCCACAGAGCTGAGGATACTTAGTATCTGGCATTTTATGGAAAGAGTTTGTCAGCCTCTGTTCTAGATAGTAGGCCATTGTTTCAGCATAATTATTGGGCCAAATGATATTAACTTTGTTACAATTATTGAGTTTTGAGGGCTTCAGCATGACTTAGTTTATCTTCTAAGTGTTAGTATGCTTTCTCTTTGACATACAGTTCTCTTTAGTATTTTATGTTGTTTTTTCTTTCTATGATCATGTTCTGAGAATTTTGCCTTATATGCTGATTAATTTTTTTAATGGAAATTGGGCCCATGTGAAACTTAGGGCTTGACATTTTATGTTTAACGTGCATTATTACTATAAATAAAACACCACACACACACACACACACACACACACACACACACAGTTTAATAGAGTTCAGTTTGGTACCCAGTACAAATAACAGCCAAACAGCCAAATTTAGTGTCACATTCCTTTTTGTTTTTTGGAGACAGGGGCTTGCTTTGTTGCCTGGGCATGAGGGCCAGTGTTGCAGTGTTGTGCCCACAGCTCACTGCAGCCTCGTGCTCCTGGGCCCAAATGGTCCTCCTGCCTCAGCCTCCCTAATTGCTGGGGTTACAGGTGTGAGCCACCACACTTGGCCTAGTGTCACATTCTTTTCAAATAAAAACAAGATAAATTTTTTTGCCCCAGCCATCAACATATCTAAATACTACTTGATTTCCAAAATTTCTATATTCTGGCATTTTTAGTATTTTGAAGCCTTGAGATATTAGCCAGAAGTGTTTTGGTGGTGCCTCTACTCTGGGAACCCCCGGCCCTCCTCTCTTCTTTTTGCATCCTGCTGTTTTCAGCCTAGCCCTTATCTGGATTTTCGTAATTTTTTATCATCACTAGATATCCATTTTTTAAACAAGAAAAGGTTGTTATTTGAATGTTTTTAAATATGAGTTTGTATTGCAGTGGTTGGTTTTTATTGTGTGCTGCTAAAGCCATCTTCCTTGTAAATAAAGGCAACGTGTGGACCAGCAAATCTCTTTAACCTGCGTATGCCAGACAGCTCCTGCCATTAGGATGCCTTTGTGTTTGTGAACAACTCAACATTAAGGAAAAGCTGTTTGAATAGACACAGTTTTTGACCACTTTTTTCATTTAAAGAAAATATAGTAAAATTTGTATTTTTAAACACACACCCCTCACCTCATTCCCAAAGAGATTTTGGGATAGCCAAGTTGATACTTGGCGTTTTGCCAGGAGAAACTCTCTGCAGACCGGTGTTTCTGGTGTCTCCTAATCCCCCTGGGTCTTTTGGTCACTGGAGCTGAACAGTAGAGTTGCTAATGACAGGGAGTTTGGGGCAGGAGTAATTCTCTGTTCTCCCACTCACTTCAGGTTCTTAGGAGGGAACAGGGATCAGAAACAGGTGAGACCGTGTTAAATACTCTAACTCAATAGGAATTTATCATTAGCTTGTATCTCATCAGACTGGAGTACCCAAGTGTTTATGTACCATGAACCTGCTTAAAAGTCCCCTTGGTTTCACAGAACTAGGTTTAATAGGGAGTCTCTGCAAATTGTTGATCTCTTCAAGAGGCTTCACTATATATAATAGAAACGTTTATTTTGTTGACGATTTAATGTTTGATTCTCTGATGTCATCTTTTTTGAAATAAAAACCTAAGTAGATTTTGCAATCTCCAAAAATGTTAGCTTTTTAAAGTTTTCTACTATATTTTTGTGCATTTCACTAAATCTTTTAAATGAGTAATTATTTGTGTTATTGAGATATTTTTAGGTACCTTAGAATTCAGAAAGTAATAATGTATAGTGCCTTGTCTAGCACATAATAGACAAATTATTTGTTAAGTGACCTGGTAATGAACAAATGGAAGTGGGAAAATATGTCTGGTTGTGGAAGAGAAGGCATGTGCTTGGGGAGGGAGGGAGAAGCCTCGGCGGTTATGCCCAGGTGTTCCACAATTTCGTGATGGAATCCGTTATCTGGGAATTGATTACCTTGTGTTATGTCAACCAAACGCAGATCGAAATTCCAGGATTCTAGGGACGCGAGGCCCACACACGTGGAGTGCCAACTTTTCCTGTATGCTGGTTCTGGGCCGACTGCGGGATTTGAGCTTGTTCAGATTTGGTCATCCGTGGGGGTCCTGGTACCAGTCCCCCGTGGGTACCACAGGACAGCTGTACAGTCTGACCCTGTAAACACACTCCTCCCACGGTACCACCTGCCTGTGTGGAATCTCCTACAGCAAGTTTCGTTACATGTGGTGGAATAGAAGAGAAAACTGAAAATTATTTCCAGAAGTAGTGACAGAAAGATAAAGACCAGGGGACGCCAGTCACTACCCTTCCCCCATTGCTGCCTGTGGTTGTTACTGCCTTCTTTCCTGGTCGTGGTTCTGAAGTTTTTTATCTTCTTTTTATACAGAAAAAAATGAGGCTGAAAATTTAGAGGAAAATGAAGAACCCTTCATTGCCCCTTTAGGATTGAATGTCCCGTCTGACGTGGAGCTGGTATGTGTACTATTCACAAGCACTGGTCACTGTCACCGTCTTCATTTCTGAGTACTGCTTGCTTGAGAGCACAGTGATGATAACTGCAGCTGCTTTTTAGGCATGCAATGCTTTGAAACGATTTGTGAGTTAATGGAGAAAAAGATCACACCCCCTCATTTTCCTCTGAAAGCAAAGGGAAGAATTATAGCAAAAGAACTAGAGCAAGCGGCAGGGACCTGAGTCGGATCTGTTCAGAGATCGTGTAGTTGCGTCCCCAGATTTTACCAGTGTGGAAAACTAAGAACTAGTGGCCAGTGGGCTGTTACCCACACACAGGCGTAAAAACAGTCTCGCGTAAGGCAACATTGCTTTAAGTGTGATGTTTGTGAGCGCTTCACCTTACCTCTTGCCTCACGTGTTCTGGGCAGTTTTCTGTGCCGCGCCTCGGTCCCTGTGACACATCGGGCCGCCCTTTGACTGGTGGGGAACGCCGAGCTGGAACTCCTCTTCACCCGAGCGCTTTGCCACTGTCTGTTCCGCATTGATCTCACCCGCTGTTTTAGTGACATCCTGTTAAATTCAGGTTCAGTTATAACAGGTGTTAAAGCCAAAAACCGAGATTTTTCTTTCTTTTCTCAAGGTTCATTGGGGGATTTCTACATTCTAGTCACCATGCCACACTGCTTTCTATGTATTATCTCATTTGATGCCAACAACCCTGAGAGTGACTACTGTTACTGTCCCCCTTGTGCAGATGGTATAGTCGAGTCTTAGGAGAGTCAAGAGTTTGGCTAAGGCCGGGCGCGGTGGCTCACGCCTGTAATCCTAGCACTCTGGGAGGCCAAGGCGGGCGGATCGTTTGAGCTCAGGAGTTCGAGACCAGCCTGAGCAAGAGCAATGCCCCGTCTCTACTAAAACTAGAAAGAAATTATATGGACAGCTAAAAATATATAGAAAAAAAAAATTAGCTGGGCATGGTGGCACATGCCTGTAGTCCCAGCTACTCGGAAGGCTGAGGCAGAAGGATCACTTAAGCCCAGGAGTGTGAGGTTGCTGTGAGCGAGGCTGACGCCACGGCACTCACTCTAGCCCGGGCAACAGAGCGAGACTCTGTCTCAAAAAAAAAAAAAAAAGAAAAAAAGAGTTTGGCTAATATGTGGTGTGCAGGAAATCAGACCCATGGTCTTAATTATTATGCCACCTTGAGTCACCATGTTTTATGGGATTTTTATATGTTTATTAGGGATGTTGAAAATATTTTTGTGGCTGGGCATGGTGGCTCCTGCCTATAATCCCAGGACTTTGGGAGACTGAGGTGGGAGGATTGCTTGAGGCCAGGAGGTCGAGACCAGCCTGGGTAACATAGTGAGACCCTGTCTCCACAGAAACAAGAAAAATTATCCTGGCGCTGTGGCGCATGCCTGTAGTCCCAGCCACATGGGAGGCTGAGGCGGGAGGATTGTTTGAACCCAGCAGTTCTAGGCTGCAGTGAGCTATGATCACACCACTGTACTCTAGTCTGGGCAACAGAGTGAGATATATATGTATATATTTTATATATATATTTTTTGAGATATAAAAAATACATATTTTTTGCATGTACATACTTGGGAAGGATTCTCAAATACTCACATTCAGCAGAAAGTGTTTTCTGTGACATTTTCCTAACTGGGTTGCAGATGCCATAGACGCGGGCGCTCTAGGCTCCCGTCTGCGTCCTGAGTTGGGCGCACAGTGGGCACGGAGGTCTGCCTGCGGGGGGGTCTCCAGTTCTCTCCACTGTCACTCGCCTCCGCCCTGATTTAACGCAGCCGGAATTCGACGGTTCCGCCTGTCACTCTTTTCTTACCTTCCATTGTGTGAGGAAAGGAGACGTCACAATAGCCCTTCTGATTCCGGCCTCCAGCCCCCCTTCCCTGTTCATTTACATTCCTCTCCCTCTCTCCTTCTTTCTTACAAACGTGGGTTTTAAGGAAAAAACCTTTTTGGATTTTGTCTAGTGTGATTACTACTCACGTCTGCGTCTCCATTTGCAGGATGGGCCGTTTCACTGTGGTTAAAGCTAAACAATGTTACCTGAAGATTTGATACCCCAGAGCTGTGTTAATGTATTTTCTGTGTATCGGTCCATATTGTGTCTCTACTTATTCTGAAATACGCTGTTTATTCTGCATGAGTGATCCGTTGAAATTAAGCCTTAAAAATCACAGTGGTGCCATTACCTATATATAATGCTAAAAACTTTTATTTAAGCTTGACTGTGGAATTTTATTTTGTTTTTGGTATGAAAGATTTTCAAAATTTTTATTCAAATGTAAATATAGAAATACAATAGAATTTTGTTGCCTTGTTTAATTCCTTTTAAGATACTTAATGGCTGTGGGTTCTCAGCCAAGCTGTTTAACGTTCTGCCAGAATCAGACATGGTTGCCACTCGCTGGAGAGCACAGTAAGCCCCAGGATGTAAGTCCTGGCTCTCTTATTGTTAAGGAGTTTCTTCTAATGTTATTTTGAAACGGTCTCTCCACTCTGTGGAAACTGCTTGAGTCTCTCATCTGCGTCTTTCATTCCTCTGTGGCGGTGTTGGTATTTCCTTCTGCATGATCACTGTGGGTGTTTTGGTAGTAATTCATGGTATAAACTGTACACTGCTCTGTCTCTGTTAGTGGAGAGAATGGGGAAGATAAAGGGGTTCCGTTAGAAGTTCTGTTTTGGTGACAAGACACCAGATTGCTGAGCTGTTTGAATGGACGGCTGCTCCGTAGTGGGCAGGGCGGGGGCTTGGCTCGCTGAGTAGGGAGGGTTGGAGCAGTCGGTAAAGACAGCAGGTACTGGGGGGCGGGGGTCTTGGTTTTTAAACCAAAGGTTGGATTAGAACCTGCTGATTCCAGGATCCTTGAGGTCTGGGTGAAGAGTGAGCAGCAGTTAGGTTGCGGCAGCCCGAGGCGTGTTCTTGACTCCTGCCCAAGGCGCTGGGTGCTGCCCCGTGTCCGGCTGGGCCCCTGGACTCAGCCCCTCCGTGTGCTCTTCCTGCATCCCAACTCACACCCCTGACGTGACCCTGCAGCTTGTCTTTAGCTTTTTATACTGACTCCGTGTGGGACGTCATGGCCCTGTTTTTCTCTCCTGTGGGAAGTGAGGACCTATTTTTCCCGCATCTGTAGCCCGGCATCATTTGTTCTGACATGGTGTATTCAGTCATCTGCCCCTGACCTGGGGTCCAGAATGCCCGTGCCCTGTCCCGGGGTCCCCTCTTGTGTTGTGTTGTGTCGGAGTCTGGCAGGCACTTGGCCAGCAGCTGTGGTCCGGGGAGGCGGAGACTGTGTTCTGCCCGTCCTGGTACCCACCTGGCTCCTCAGTCTGCAGAGACGCTGCAGGTGGCGCACACGGAGTCTGCGCTGAGAATCCTGTCTGCCGGGTGCCCACAGCCTTGTGGACCTAACACCTTGCGTTTCACTCAGTTCCTTGGCGCAAGAGCCCCCAACAGCCATGGGCAGGCGGTGGGCAAGCACTGCTGCTGGGCAGACCTGTCAGAGCGTGTTTCGGGGGAAGGGTGCTCATTTGAATGCATCTTATGGACAGAAGGAAAGGGGGAGGGTTGGTAATTAATCACTGTTATGTGCAGTGTTTTCATCTGTTAGATGAATGGCAACATCTAGGGAGCGTTTATTGAGCACATACTGTGTGCCAGGCACTGGGCGGGTGATTCTGACCGGTCTCACTTGGTGCTCAGAATAACTCGGTGAAGTAGAAACAGTTGTTATCCACTTTGCAGGTGAGAATCGTGGAGGTTTAGAGAGTTTAAGAGTAGCTGCCCCAGGTCAGACATGTGAGGGTCAGGCCTGGGGTCCAGCCAAGGGGCCGACTCCAAAGCTCTGAACCGCAGAGTTAAGCGCTGGTGACTGGTGCACGGAGTGGAGCGTCATCGTAATTCAGGTGCTGTGTTGCCACGGGGTGGGGGAGAAAAGAGAAACTCTGTTTACTCCTGCATTCCTGTGGATTTGCCTTTTCTTCTGGGTTTAGAAGGACACTGTGTCCGATGAGCTTTAACCCTTGGTCGTCTGTGTCTTGCAGATAATTTTCTGCAGGTGCTGTGAGTCTGTGCCTCCCTCCATGCAGAATTGGAGTGTATTTATGGAGCCATGTATGTCACTTGCAGCCTTTATGGCTTCAGGGTTTTGAAGTTTACTTTGGAAAACCTTTTTGCACCCCTGAGAGTTTGAAAATATTTTCCTGTATTTCCTGCCAGTATTCCTATAGTTTTATTTTTACATTTGCATTGCAACTCAAACTGATATTTATTTGGGGCTCTGGGAGAAGCAGGTGTTTAATCTTTTTCTCCCCTGATCTTAGAGGACAGGGCTGGCCCACCTGCTCCCGGGGTTCCACGCTGCTCCCATCTCTATCCCTTGCCACCCGCCTCCGCTCCCCCTGCTGGATCTGGGCACAAGCGTTTTCCAAAGCCAGTGTGGGTTTTCCGACCTGCAGGTAGCGTTCTCCCACCCCCAGCGCCTGCTGTGGGGTTAAAGCCACGTTAATGGGATTTCGAAGGAAAGGGGAGGTGTTTGGCCCCCTTCTTGGGCTATGCGGGCTTTCTTAAACAAAGGGATTCCTCACTGGATTTAAATGAGAAAAACATTTTTCCTGTTATCAGGTAATCTTTGTAACATATGCATATTTATAGGTTGACTCTATCCTTGAAATCTCATTGTGTGGTAGGAATGGTCATGATATTCTTAAATGGAAAGGATTTCCCTAAAATCTGCGCAATAAAGACAGCAAAGGATGGCTTTTTCCAAACCAGATGTTTTTATCTTACATGCACTTAGTGTGGTGGCCAACCTTGAAGTATGTTCATAAGGTGCTTTGTTTTTGTGTGATCATTGTTGCTTTGTAAATAGCCTACACCTCGCTTTTTAACCACTACCTTTAAGAAATTTTAGACCAACAGTTCGGTTTGGTCAGTAGAGAGCCTGTGCTGGGGAAGGATCGTTACTCTGAAGTGATCATTAATCATTGATGTGTTTACGGAATGTACTGTTTTAAAAATGAGTCTTCATTTTTAGCTAAAGCCAAATCTGTATCATGACCCATACGTCAATACACAGTGGGCCTTTAGCATGGAATCTGATTTATTTGGGGGTCAGTAAATAACTTTAACTATAGACATTTATCCTTTTTAAGTGTGAAGGACGTTATCAGTTCAGAAATTAAATTTGAGAATTAAGCCATTTATATTTTATGAAGGATGAAGCCCTGGAATTACAACGGGCATCTTGAATTCTTAACTGCCCATTTTTAATGAGAATGATTTCCAGTTTTATTTGCATGTAATTTCCTAGTGTTAATCTCTTTGTTGATATTAAAGGGAGCGCTAAGCACGTGCAGGGAGGAGGCAGGGGTCCGATGCTACAGGTAAACGCTCTCTGGCCAGACCACACCTGGGTTGCCTTCAGTCAGGGACACTCCTTAAATGGGAACGGCAGTGAGCTGGAGCCACCGGCCAATCTTAGCGGGGAATAGGGACGGGGAAGGTGGCAGGGGAGAGCTTGGTGCGGGAGAGGAGACTTGGATGAGCTCGCGGCTTTCTCCGCATGTTCACAGGGCTGTGTGTCAAGAGGGAGCCTCCAAGCTGTAAGAACTGGTCCTAAAAACGCTCCCAGGAGCCGTTGCAGGTGCGCCCCTCCCTCTCCCTAGAAAAACGCCTGTGGGTGCAACATTCGAGTGCAACTTCCGAGACTTTCCACGCCCCTCACAGAACCCAGGTTAAGGACCACTACTTTATAGAAGGATAGTGACTTGGTGTAAACGAAGGTTGTCTCCCCTGGGTTTGTACAAAGGAGGAATCCCTCAGGTTTCTCCCCCACAGAGTCCTGGCGAGAGTCAGAGACAGACCAGGCAGCGCCCAAGTCTGAACACACTGGCCTCTGTCAGCGGAAATGTCTCTTATCTCTTAAAATTGACCGTAAAACCAGGGTCATTCCTATGTTTTAATCCAATCGTGTGGCCAGTGGAAAAGAGGGCAGCTCGGTGACATGAACGTGTGTGTTTTCTCACAGCCACCTACAGCCAAAATGCACGCCATCATCGAGCGCACGGCCAGCTTCGTGTGCAAGCAGGGGGCCCAGTTTGAGATCATGCTGAAGGCCAAGCAGGCCCGGAACTCGCAGTTCGACTTCCTGCGCTTCGACCACTACCTCAACCCCTACTACAGGTTCATCCAGAAAGCCATGAAGGAGGGGCGGTACACGGCCCTGGCAGAAAACAAAAGTGAAGAGAAGAAAAGTACGGAGACCAGCTGCCCCTTTGGAGCCTGGGCCGGGCTGGGGGCGGGCAGGCAAGGGGCAGCTCCGGGGAAACTGTGCGCGCTCTCTGAGGTCGAGACTGCAGAATTTCTGGAAGGCTTCTGAACCCTGCCGGCGTGCCCACATTGAATTCTTCGTTAATATTTTACAGATAGGTGAAGTGTAATTAAATGTGGATGCTATCAGAACATGATCATCTAGGTTAGACATTTTTCTTTCATTTTGCTTGTTTAACATGTCATGGAAAAACAGTGAGTTTCATACTTCTCTGGATTATTCTCAGCATACAGTTAGCAGTGTTTAGGACTATAAGGTTAAATTGTACATGTCCACAAAAATGAGTTTTACTTGGGTCATCTATTTAGGCTATTATTTTTGTAAGGTCTCCATTTAGAATTTTTACTACAAAGACCAGTTATCTCTATTTTGAATAAAGATAATATTTTGACAAGTCTTTTTTTTTTTTTTTTTGAGACAGAGTCTCACTCTGTTGCCCAGGCTAGAGTGCTGTAACGTCAGCCTAGCTCACAAACTCCTGGGCTCAAGCAATCCTTCTGCCTCAGCCTCCCGAGTAGCTGGGACTACAGGCTTGCGCCACCGTGCCCTGCTAACTTTTTCTGTATATATTTTTAGTAGAGACGGGGTCTCACTCTTGCTCAGGCTGGTCTTGAGCTCCTGACCTCAAGCGATCCTCCCACCTCGGCCTCCCAGAGTGCGAGGATTACAGGCATGAGCCACCGCGCCCGGCCTGAGAAGTCTTTTTATGTAAAAGTCTTGCATTGAATTTTGTTGCCTTCAGCTGAAATAAGATGTTTCGAGTCAGTTGTGTAAACCTTATTACAGATCTTTATTTCTGTTACTGTTTTCTCATGAATCAGTAAGATTTTTACCCTTTTCTTTTTAATGAAAACAAAAGAGCATGCAGGGCCCCCGACTGGTCAGCGCTGGGGGGCTGCCTCCTTGCTGTCTGGCTTCTCTGCCCAGCTCAGGTGCTCCAGGGAACGAGCATCCTGAGGTGTCTTTTGGGCAGGAGACCGAGGAATGACTGTGCAGAGCTCCACCTTGGTCTGCTGCTGAGTTTTTGCATAATTTATTTATACTTTTTTTTCTCTCCATACACTAAAACCTCAACCTGTGAATGTGATTTCAGAGCCAGGGGTCAGCTCGGACAATGAGGATGATGACGACGAGGAAGATGGGAATTACCTGCACCCGTCTCTCTTCGCCTCCCAGAAGTGCAACCGCCTCGAGGAGCTGATGAAGGTCTCTATCTCCTTACCCAGCTGTGCTTTCTCATGTCATGACAGCCCTGCTGCTAAGTTAGTTTTGGGAAGGAAGAAGCCGGTCATTTCTTGGGTGTTAGAGCTATACCTTATTTTTTCATCCTTGAGGTGCATGGTGCATTTTTGTTTTTAGCTTGGTGGCAAAGGATTTGCTGTATGTCTTATATATCTACCTTATAAATTTCACAAGCACATTATTTTCACTTTATTTTTTGTATTTTCACTTTATTATTATTTTATCCTCTGGGATATTTAGAATAAGTAGAGAGTTGATTAGGACTTAAAAATTGTTTTTTCATGTAGATTTCATTATAGGATTGGATTTTATATTAATAAAATATAATTAGCTGTTTAGAGTGTGGGGCTTGAAGCTCTCTGTTACCTCCATAGATAGGTTGAAGTAAATGTTTTTATTTCTTTTTTTTTTTTGAGACAGAGTCTCACTCTGTTGCCCAGGCTAGAGTAAGTGCCGTGGCGTCAGCCTAGCTCACAGCAACCTCAAACTCCTGGGCTCAAGCGATCCTACTGCCTCAGCCTCCCGTGTAGCTGGGGCTACAGGCATGAGCCACCATGCCCGGCTCATTTTTTCTATATATATTTTTAGTTGTCCAGATAATTTCTTTCTATTTTTTTAGTAGAGATGGGGTCTCGCTCTTGCTCAGGCTGGTCTCGAACTCCTGAGCTCAAACAATCCACCCGCCTCGGCCTCCCAGAGAGCTAGGATTACAGGCGTGAGCCACCGTGCCCGGCCAAATGTTTTTATTTCTGATGCTCCCCTCGTCCTTATAAAGCAGTCACTCAGCCTAACCTGTGGTTAGTTCACACCACTCACCTGCCGTTGGTGTCGTGAACTGGAGCCCATTAGACTTAAGCATATGGTTTGCAGCAGCCGATGCCATGTGGCTGGTCTCTTAGGGAATGATTGTTGATTGATTGGACTATTAGACTATTAGAGCTGTGGGTGATTAGAAATCAGAAATTCCCGTGTGGAAGGGCAGAGTTTCAAGTTTTGCACGAGTTTGGACCATCACGCTTGCATTTGCCATCTAGCGGTGATGGCCCCTCCTTCCTCGTGTGGTGTTGGTTACAGAGAGGAGGCCGGGCGGTTCCTCTGGGGCTTAGAACCAGCTGGAGCATGTTTAGTCATGACCTCCATGTGTGCACATGTGTGGCGGGGGCGGGGGGGGGGACACGCCCACGCATGTTGGTTTGTCTAAGTCGTGTACAACAAAGTTGAGTTGAGCCATTTCACAACAGAAGAGTTCTGCGTGGGTCACGGTGCAGAAAGTGCTAAGGCCGTGTCTCTCCTCTGTCTCTAGCCCTTGAAGGTGGTGGACCCAGATCACCCCCTAGCAGCACTTGTCCGCAAAGCACAGGCTGACAGCTCCGCCCCCGCCGCGCAGACGGCAGACGGCGCGCCTGCGCAGCCCTCCCAGGTGGAGTACACGGCAGACTGTGAGTACTGGCTGTGCATCCTGACCCGTATTCGGCTGCCTGTGACAGAGCCAGCTGCGGAGCCCTGACCACCAGGGCTGCTTTCCTGCTCTTGTAGCAGGTGTGGAGGGTGCGGGTCAGACCCACTGTGTGGCCACGAGGCAGGTGCCATGAGGTCATCCTGTTGCCTGACCCAGTGTGGGCAAGATGGTTGCCTGTCTCCAGCATCAACCCTGCATTCCAGGAAGGAAGGAGAGGAAGGGTCAAGGCAGAAAGCAAGTGCTGGCCGGCTCTGCCCTTCCTTAAAGATCTTCCCAGCAGCTGTACCCAGGAGCCGTACCGGTGGCTCCCTTCAGTCCCATTGACTAGCAGGAGGTCACGTGGTCACGTGGTCATCCCGACCTGCAGTGGAGGCTGGGAGATGGGCTTCAGTTGGACACACCGACTCCCTAAACAAATCAAAATTGTGTCCAGAAGAACGGAGAAAGGGTGTTGGGGAGACGCTTGGTGTTGTCTGTAGCACAGACAATTCTGTGACGGTACCGTGGAGCTGCACTAGTGTAGACACACCGTGCGGGGTAGACAGAGTGCACAGAGTTCTGCTAGAAGAACAGGGAGAGGGTGTTGGG
>CM052452.1:907207-920584 GCA_028533085.1 Varecia variegata
GACAGAGTGCACAGAGTTCTGCTAGAAGAACGGGGAGAGGGTGTTGGGGAGATGCGTGGTGTTGTCTGTAGCACAGACAATTCTGTGACGGTACCGTGGAGCTGCACTAGTGTAGACACACCGTGCGGGGTAGACAGAGTGCACAGAGTTCTGCTAGAAGAACAGGGAGAGGGTGTTGGGGAGATGCTTGGTGTTGTCTGTAGCACAGACAATTCTGTGACGGTACCATGGAGCTGCACTAGTGTAGACACACCGTGCGGGGTAGACAGAGTGCACAGAGTTCTGCTAGAAGAACAGGGAGAGGGTGTTGGGGAGACGCGTGGTGTTGTCTGTAGCACAGACAATTCTGTGTCGGTACCGTGGAGCTGCACTAGTGTAGACACACCGTGTGGGGTAGACAATGTGCACAGAGTTCTGCTAGAAGAATGGGGAGAGGGTGTGGGGGAGACGCTTGGTGTTGTCTGTAGCACAGACAATTCTGTGACGGTACCGTGGAGCTGCACTAGTGTAGACACACCGTGCGGGGTAGACAGAGTGCACAGAGTTCTGCTAGAAGAACAGGGAGAGGGTGTTGGGGAGATGCTTGGTGTTGTCTGTAGCACAGACAATTCTGTGACGGTACCATGGAGCTGCACTAGTGTAGGCACACCGTGCGGGGTAGACAGTGTGCACAGAGTTCTGCTAGAAGAACAGGGAGAGGGTGTTGGGGAGACGCGTGGTCTTGTCTGCCACAGTTGCATTCTTGAAAGACATGCAGCACAGGGCAGCACATGATACACACCAAAGAATCACATTTCTTTTTCTCTCCGATTGCTATTCTTTTATCTTTTTAATTACTTAAAGATCATTAATTGAAGGTAAATCTTGAAGTCTGTTCAAGAGATCATTTGAAAGTGTTGGCCTTGGTCTCAACATCAGATCTTTCTTAATTACTGCATTCAGAGGTTAGCTGTTGAGTGAGATAAGAACCGTCAGCAGAGCGGCAGGAATTCGTCTGTCCAGCTGCGTCCATGCGGATCTGTTGTCACGGGTCCCTCTGTGAAGCTTGTCTGCTTCCATTCAGCCTGAGCTTAATTGTCTTAAAATGTGAGCGGCCCTTTATTTGGGACCAGCTTTTGTCAGGCCTGATGGCGGTGTTCTTCTGCACTTCCTTTTGGCACTGGCACTCGCCGAACATTTTTAGACTTTGAAAAATCAGTTACTTGAGTGAACTTTCAGCCTGTGTCCCTAAAAAACCTCTTAAAGTTAAGAACTTAGATAATTTCTTTAAATGATTGAGTCAAGTCAAATCCAGTTTCTTGGAGTATTCAACCCCGGGATGGGTCGTGTGCTGCTGGGTTGGTTCGCCATCAGCACACAGTGTGGCCGCAGGCAGCTGTCCTTGAGGAGTTCTGCACGTGCCTCCCTCCTCACGCCCAGTCCTCACGCTTGGATGTGGGGTACACAGATGCCTTCAAATCCTGAGCCCAGCCGGCACCCCGAGAGCTCCCGCCCCGCCGTCATGGGGAGCAGAGACTGGGCCCCAGCCCAGCCAGCACTGTGCGCTTAGGGGACGTTCGCTCCGCGTCTGTGCTTTCCTTTCTCAAGGCTGCTGTCGAGTTTGCTTGAGTCAAACGCAGTGTCCAGGCGTGTCCCCTGGTCCCCGAAGCCAGTCCACTCTGCTGCAAAGGAGAGGGACAGAGAGTCGGGGGTGGGGCTCGATCACGCATTCTGCTTGCTAGAAGCACAGTTCCACAGAGGTCAGTCTTGCGGCCATGTGCGGACCACCCTGCAGGGCCAGGCGGGACGGGAGCGGGCCGACCGTGGCCTCTCAGTGACACAGGACATCCCAGTCTCTGATGTCCTGGTGGGGGACACGGTGGGGGCCGTGCTCTGAACCGAATTGTGCAGAGGTGGCGCTGTGGGCAGACCCTAGAGAGCTGCGCCGTGGCAGCCTCTGCCTCTGTGAGAACCCGCGTGCTCTGTTCAGCCCCGGGCACCGACGTCAGTCCCCAACCTCCCAACAGGAAGTGCTCCAGCAGGGGCCCGTGAGTCACCACCGCCTGCCCTCAGTGCAGTACAAGGCTGTTCCCAAATCCATCTGCTCCCTCTTTACACAGTGAGAGTGCCGGACACGTGGAGCATAAGGCATTTGGGAATCTGGAGTCGTGGTGAGAGTGAGTGCGTCTGACGTTCAGGTCTGTAGGCTGCAGACACGCTCCTGTCTCTACCTGAGGTCAGAGCCCTCCGTGTGACCTGTGCTTGGGCTCACACAGCCAGTGTCCCTTCGTGGGAGGAGTGGCTTGGCCTGGCAGCACTGGCATCCTGCAGCACCTTGGCCCCCATGGATGCGGCTGCTGCGGAGGGAGCGCAGCCCCAGCCCCAGCCCCGCTGCCCTCCCCTCTGCGGACTCACCCTTGCCCCCTTGCCCTGGTCTTACCTCTCCCGTCACGTGGGCTATATCGTCCTGCCTGTCTTGCAACTCTGTGAGCTCTCGAAATTCCACAGACAGAAGTCCCTGCTGACCTCGTCTTTGCCTCTGTGGCCTTGCAGTGAAGCAGCGAGGAACCGGGGGTCCTGTCTGGGGGTTGTCAGCCACTGGCAGGTGGAGACAGCAGTGGCAGCAGCCGTTTCTCTGCCTGGGTTGGTCATGATTCAGAAACTGCCTGTCATCCACAGGTGACTATTACGTGGTTATTGGTTTGTGATCAGTCATTGATAAAGGCATTTATTTACAAATGCAGTTCAATTAAAGGAAAAACTGCTAATGGTTTTTGGTTTTAGTTCCCTTGTGCTAGAGTTCAAGATAATACTTTAAGTTCATCTGTGTAATATTAGTTAGGTTATAAAAGTATTAATGCATTGGATCCCGACCGTGTTTAAAATAATAGATAAACTAGAGAGAACTGTGATTAGGCTCAGAGCTGCCTCTGAGAAAGAGCACTGTGGTTGCTTTTTTTCCTGCATACTTTATTTTCCACACTCGTGTGAGTGTGCATTTGCCATTGTGTTAAGCAACAAAGTAAAACAGTTCTAGAATAATTCTGCGTTTGAAACGCTGGTGATGAGGACACCAACAGCCTGTCACTTGCTCTCAGTTCGTGTCAAGCCCTCGTCCCTGCAGAGTCACACTGAGGTCCGTCTCTCCTGCTGTCACCAGGCGTTGCTGAGCTATGTGAGGACGATATCAGGCTGTGCCTGTCGTCTTTGTGAATATAGTGTATGAAGTTGGTGGACTGTTGCAAAATTACTGCCTCAGCCATTGCGAAGGAAGGTCTTGAGAAGTCCTTTTCATTTGGGGCACCCCTGACCCCGGCAGGAGAGCTGGAGCAGAGACGGATCTTTGGTTCTGCTGCCCACAGACAGCTCTCGGCACACCCTCCTGTCCTCTGACCCGGCGTGTCCACAGAAGTGTCCTTCCTGCGAAGTCTTACACAAAACCTCCCATTCTCATGTCTTTTGTGTGTTGTTGTCCATGCTGCAGGCGTGTGTGGCCTTCCTGTTCCTTCAACAGAGAAGGAATAACATTCACAGGCATTTAAGTAATTTTCAGAAGAGGGTTTAAATTGTGGACCTTGCACTTGGGAAAATACTGTAGTAGGTAATAAGAAACTGTCTTGAAATTCCTAGAATTACTGATAACTTTTTGGAGGACCCTCAGCTGGGGCCAACCTGCAGCCATGTGAGTCTGGAGAGGGCGTGGCTGGGCCCAGGCTGGCAGGGCAGGGCCGGCGTCCAGTGAGCAGCATGGCTTACAGACCCCTGATCACCTGTCCTAAGGACAGAAGTCACACACAAGGGAGAAAGCGTGATTTAAAGCATGAAGGAGCTCGTGCCCTAAGACAAACGTGGAGGTCTGTGGCCTGTATGACCAGCCACTGCCGGCGTGGCTGCCACAGGCCAGGGCAAGGCTGTGGGTGTGAAGCATCAGCCTTATAGGAACGGGCAGAAACGGTGCAGTCTTCTGGGACTGGCCAGGGGACGCTGAGCAGCTGCTCCTCCCTGTGAGGACTGTCCTGTGTGCAGCTCCCTGGCTCCCCCTCCCGTTCCTCTCCCTGGGACCCGGGGACGGGCCAGCAGGTCTGAAGGCTCCCTGAAGCCGTTGACAGTCTTAGCGTTTCGTTCCAGCTTTGCGGGGAGTGATGGTTTTCGTCATTTATAGGGGGGCAATTTCATGATACTAGAGTACAGTGCATGTCATGAGAACTAGGCAGTGGCACCTGTCTCATTTAGGCATGTAAATGTTGACACAGGCAGTGCCTCCTCCTGTCGCTGGGGAAGCCCCAGCCTGGCAGAGGCTGGAAGCAGGAGCAGCACCCCAGGACCCTGCCCTGGCACACCGTGCCCCCCGCCCCCCACAGCGTCATGCCCTAAGGCGTAGTCTCCGGGTGACCGGAGGTCTGACCCCCTGATCTAGGAAATGTGATGCCCACCCCGGGGCGGCAGCTGAGGGGCTCAGTGAGAGTCAGGAGCTGCTCAGAGCGCGACGTGCGACTTGCCACCATCATTCAGGAACTTTGCTCCTGTTGCCGGCAAGTGTCCGTGTGGCACAGCCCACTGGACCCCCATAGCTGGGGTGATGGTGATGCCAGCAGCAGAGGCCGGGGAAGCGTCCAGGGGCTTGGCCGTCTGGGGCACAGGTGCCAGGACTCTGGCACAGAGGGTGTTCCCGGGTTTCTGCTGCTCCCGAGGACTGGAGAGCTGGCCCAGGGCTGGCGTGCCTCCGTGCAGGGCGGCACCTGCACACTGATTCACAGTCTTGCTCCACACTCAGAGGAGCAAAGTTACAGACTTCTGCTTCTCATGGAGAGAATGGTTTGTCCTGGCTAACCAAGCCCTAACCCAAGAGGGCTTTAAAATGAGCGTGAAGGGGAATGAGAAGAATCCTGTATGAATGAGAGAGCGACCGAGCCAGGCATGGTGGCTCACACCTGTAATCCCAGCACTTTGGGAGGCTGAGGCGGGAGGATTGCTTGAGGCCAGAAGTTCAAGACCAGCCTGGGCAACATAGCAAGACCCCATTTCTAAAAATAAAGTACCACAAGACCACACATGGTGGCATGCGCCTGTAGTCCCAGCTACTCAGGAGGCTGAGGCAGGAGGATGGCATGAGCCCAGGAGTTGGAGGCTGCAGTGAGCTGTGATGATGCCATTGCACTCCAGCCTGGGTGACAGAGTGAGACCCTGTCTCAAAACAAACAGAAAAATGGTGACTGTAGGAGGTCAGAAGGCACAGTGCCCCATGCCCACACACTGCCCTCCTTGCCAAGCTCAGCCCCCGCCATCGCATGTTTCTGCTGCACTCTCAGAGCCTGTCACGGTTGCACATTACACGGTTGTGTGTGTGCGTTTGCACGTGCGAGCCGCCTGGACAGGACGCTCGTACGGACAGAGACCTTGACTGTCTGCTGGCCGGCGCACCCTCTTTCGCTCCTTCCAGCGGGGTGCCGGGGTTCCTGGGAGTGTGTACTGAGTGAATAACCTTTGAAAAATGAAGAGTAGAAGTTCCAGACGCACCTGGTGTTCCATCGGAGGAAGCAGCTGCATAGGCACCTAAGACTGACTTGACCCGTGTAAACGAACACGGCGCAGAGTGCTGGGCTCCTCGCACTTCAAGGGCTTCACGGTCATCTCCCCTTCTGTTGCCCTGCGGCTTTTGAAGCAATTGGTCTTTTATCCCATCTCTCAGAAGCATTTACCTTCATTTTTGCAGAAATAATGATTCTCTTTTTCACTCAAATTTCATCTGTTTGCATAAATTTTCATTAAATACATAATTACTGTACGTTTAACTGGAAGAAGTAGTTTAAGAGAAAAACTCTACTGCTAAAAGCAGAGGGGAGCCTGCCCTCCCCTGGGGCTGCCGTGGCACGGGTCCCCCTAGCACGGTGGGCCACCGGCCCAGCCGGGGCTCCCGCCACGTGCCTGAAAGAAGCCAGCGCAGCACAGGGGCCGCGGGCTCCCAGGGGGAAGGAGGCCCGAGAAACAAGGCCCAGGACGGGAACAGCAGACACGCTCAGAAGGGAGGCCTTGCGCGAGGAGCAGCCCGGGAAGAGCCATTTGGGAAACAGGTCACATCAGAGCCTCACTTCTGTCCAGCAGCAAAGTCACTTCCAGACGTAAGTGCCAGATGTGGAAATTCTTGGGAAAATAAAGACACTTCCGCAGGATGAAGAATTGTCTGTTTTCAGCCAACAGACATTATATTATCTCCAACTAATGAAAAAATAAAACCATTGAGAAAGCAGGAAAAATATCTTTAATGTATAAACAGCTCTTACAATCAAATAGCGAAGAAAACCTAATAATAGTCACCTAAAACTAGCAGAAAAATCAACTGCAGTATAAAAAATAATCCACAGAGGCAAAAATGGCCCTGAGTTTTTTAAGGTTTACCCTCGCGCCCACTCAAAGGCATCGTATCTGCTGACTTGAGAGCCTCGCAGTCCCGGCTTCGTGTCCCCCCGACTGCAGCAGATCCCCCGGGTCTGAGGCCTGTGTGACGGCAGGAAGGCCTGCGCTCACTGCACACGCGAGTCTGCACCCAGAAGGCTGAGGAGCAAATGGAGGTTTTTAGGCTGCTGAAATGTTATTTCTAGGGATAAATTTGGGTATCTTGATAATAGAGGTCAGTTCTTACTTCGGCAGCACATATATGAATAAGAGAAATTAAATAAAAGAAATGCAGATGAAACCCACGTGCCGTTCTCAGCTGTCAGCTAAGCAGAGAAGGAAAGGCTGACAGCACTCGTGTATCACCCATGGGATGTAGGTTTGTCCCATGGAAGCGGAGGGCGAGCCGGCGGTACGTAGGTCGGAGTTGAGTGCGTGGGGCTTTGCCCGGGATGTCTGCCCTGGCCCACAAACGCACGTGTAAAGATACGGCTGCGAGAATATTCATCACAGGCGAGATTTTCAGTCGTAGCAGAAGACAGAGTCGACCTGTGTGTCGTCGGTGGGGATGGTGGGGACTGGGGAGCTGCACTGGTGCGCTGTCCCCGGGGGCTGCTGGGACACCGCCACGAGAGCAGGGTCAGCGATTGGCGCTCAGGGGAGAGAAGTGTCTGTGTGTGCTTCCGTGTCAGCGTCCAGAAGGACAGGTCAGAAACCAGTGCCAGCCGTCAGCTCTGGAGCAGGGGCCTCACCTGCCATTTGTGCTGCTTGCATTCCTGCAGCGTGACCTGTACCACCTTGGCAGAAAACTGGGGGTGCGTGTGATGCTTGAGACTGAACTAGCATCCTGAGTTAATTCCATACGGTATCAAGAATCCGTCGCCAGCGCAGTGTGTTCTGTCAAGGCAGAAGCTGCCCCTGTGACATCTTCCTCCCCCACAAAGACCCACTGCCTCCACTGCTGTGACTGCAGTCACTGAGCTTTTCCATCCTCTGTGATATTACTTGGTGTTTAATAATCACCGGAGGACAGACTCAGTCGTTCCCTGTTATTTACTTTCTCCCGATAGAGATTTTCCTAGATTTTGGTAGCCAGGGAAGAAAAGCCTCTATTTTTATTTTAAACCAGTTTTTTCCTTCAAGTCCAACAGAGCTTAAAAAAATATACACACACACATAAATGTTTTCTAGAAGCTCTATAAATATAGAGATGTAAAACTAATAATTTCTTTCATTTATCAATTAGCCTGACAATGTTGTCATGCTTTTTATTTTTTGTTATTACTTACTTGATAAATAGGTAAAATTCATTATGCAGAAGGCAATAATACTGAAATACTAAGTAGTGTTATGGCCTATGATTTTTTAAAAATAAAATGCCAACTCAGTTTCTTTCATGTTTATTCTATAAATAGCTTAAGTGAAATTAAACCATTTCATGCAGCTAGGCTAGATCTTTTCTTCTATACCAATTTTTTAAATGTGCTTTTGCTGTTTATGGCATTTTTTTCCTACAAATCATGACCTTGAAATGCTTTACTTACTTTCCAAGCCCTTTTTAAAAAATGGTTTTATTGTAAGTCAAGAAAAGTAGAAGGAAGGAAAAATACTACCATCCAGAAATAGCCATTACTAACAGTCGTACTAACAGTCATCAACACAGGAAAAGACTGAGGTCATCATGGTGAACAAAAAGCAAAAGAAAGACCCTCGTGTCTGGAAGACAAAGAGCATCTTTATGCAAAGATACTGAGAAAGATAAAGCCTAAAAATGAGCATGTTTCTAATATTAAGAATTCTGAACCATCAGTAAATTTTTAAAATTTAATCTCTATTTCCCGTACTCCTTCTAGAGAAATCATAACGTAAAGTTTTCTCCTTAAATAATTTTCAAAGGGTCAAATTTTCTTTAAGCTCTTCCTGAAGTATTCTGACTTAAGAAAATTCATTTGATTAATGATAATTTGGGGGAAGGCCTAC
Organism: Varecia variegata; assembly: GCA_028533085.1. NCBI lineage: Eukaryota > Metazoa > Chordata > Mammalia > Primates > Lemuridae > Varecia > Varecia variegata. The sequence continues at coordinate 915,560 of CM052452.1, forward strand.
CGTAAAATAATACAGATATTTAAAAATTTTTTAAAGATACAGATTGAAATCTTGAATATGTCAATGGAAGTATTTATGTTATAATGTTAATAAACTTATTTTTACTTGAACTTAACAGAAGAGCCTATAATCTAGAAGTGAAGTTATTGCTGAATTTCAGTTAGAAATTTCTTCCATACCTCAAGAATGCAGTTCTGAAAAAGGCATAGGAAAACATTAAAAGGTTGTCATTGTAGATATTTTTAAAGCTACATATTTTTATTAACTCTGCTAACTATGAAACTAGAGGAAATTAGGCCTTATAAAATACCTTCCCTACACTCCTGATTTTTTTGTTAGAAATAATATTTTTCTATTGTGAGAATTTATAACTAGTACTTAAGTTCTGCTTTGTAAGTATAATTTCCTGTTTGCTTAGTCTTAGTTCTGTGGTTGAGTAGATGAGTTTTTTCATCACAGCTTCTCCATTTGCTCTCTTGACTCAGTTCACCTTTTCTTGGTCATTTGAATTTCGTAAACAAGTTTTTACAGGGACTCTAGCTCATGAATTCTTGCATACTTGAAAAGTGCCTGCCCTCATCCCTCGTGTAGAAAGGACAACTTGTCTGGGTATAAAAGCCTTGAGTAACAACACCATCCATGTCTCTCTCTCTCTCTCTCTCCCTCTCTCAGGTCTTTGTAAACTCCGCAGGGGCTGGCACTGTCCCTTTCCGCCTTAGACACCTGGGTCTGCCAGTGTGTTTGCCTTTGACTAGTTGTCGGGGTTTGTTCATCGGTTGGTTTTCATCCATTGCTCCTGGTGCAGTTGTCGTTCCCTCGTGTTTGGGACTGTTTGCCTGCTGCCTTTGACACGCACGGCAGCTCGGAGGGAGCGGCACTGAGTCACACTTGCTCCCGCGTGTCCCGCAGGGCCTGTTGCTGGGAGGAGGAGGGCGAGGCCCCCCCTTGGCGCCCCGCCCGGCTCGGTGGATGGCCTTCCTGACCAGACGCCCAAGGAAGTCGCGCTTTGCCCTCGAACTTCATTGACTTGATCCTACGTTGCCCGTGTTTCCTGGAATGTTGCCTTTCAGTCAAAGATCCACTTCTCATTTCAGGGAAATTCTTTTCCGTTGTACCTCTGAATACCTTTTCTGTCCCATTTGTAGGCTGTTCACTTAAAAGACACCAAGTTCTTTATCTTGGTGGGCTTTCTCCTTATCTAACCCTGTCATACCCTACGATTTCTGTACTTTGGATCCTCTTTTCCTTCCGAGTCCATCCTTCTCTCATTGCAGTTTTTTTCTCTGTGTTTGTCTGGCGTTCAGCGTGAGCGTGTCCACCCTCTGTGTCGGCCACGTGGGTTTCACTCCTTGCGCGTGAGTGTTGCAGGTTCTGTGACGGTGCTGCTCTGTTGGGACTAAGCCCTGCAGCAGGTCGGCAGCCTTCCTCCAAGGCCCAGAGAGTGGACGTCCCTGGCCTTGCCGTCCTGCGGTCTGTCGCAGCCCCCAGTTCCACTGCTGTGGCTGAGCAGCCACGGACAGCCACGGACCTGCGAGTGTGGCTGGGCGCCAACAAAGCTTACTGTGTGGGCACTTGAATTTCATATAATTTTTACATCATGAAATATTATTTTGGTTTTTTTCCAGCTGTTTAATAACGTAAAAGCCATTCTGCTTGTGGGCTGTGCGACAACTGGGCGTGCCGCTTTGCTGACCCTGGCGTGGCGGTCTCCCTTTTGATCGCATTTGGTGCTTTTGCCTCCTCTTTGTGCCTTATTGAATTCCTGTCTTCCCAGATTCATCTGTGGCTCCGAAAGCTCAAAGGTGCCTGGGGGCACATTTTCTCCCAGGCTGAGCTGTCACTCGCATGGGCCAGTCCTGCCCTCTGCTCCTCCTGCCGGAGCGTGCTGCGGAGTCACAGCCTCTGCCCCTCATGCGTCCCCACCCGCACCGCGCAGGCGGCTCCCCGCGGCGTTTTCATACGAGCCTCTGCCCCTCATGCGTCCCCACCCGCACCGCGCAGGCGGCTCCCCGCGGCGTTTTCATACGAGCCTCTGCCCCTCATGCGTCCCCACCCGCACCGCGCAGGCGGCTCCCCGCGGCGTTCTCATTCTGGCGCGGTGTGGGCGATTCTCCTTGACAGGCGCTCACCTCCTCTGAGCTCCTTTGTCCTCCCTTCCAAGAGCAGCCTTCTCTGGAAGACCCATCTGCTCTCTTGTGCGATCCTGAAGCATGCTGGAGTGGATTTCCTTCCCCGCCAGGAGCCCCCGGGGAGACGTTCGTCAGCAGCACCCCAGTCCTGGCAGGCAGGGCCCCCCAGCACAGCACCCCTCCCGCCACTGTCAGGATCCACTGCGGCTTGGGGGGACTGCCCCCCACTTCTCCCCACGGCAGGGGGGCGGAAGGCCGGCTTGCTGCAGCTGCTCAGGTGTGCTCATGTGAGGAGGAGGAGCGCTGAAACACAGTGCCACGTTTTAACATTCTTCTATTAATAAAGTAGGTGCCTTTTAAGAATTTGCATATTTTACATACCGGGAGCTGTGCAGGCTGCTGAGGTGTTACTGTCACTGTTTGTAGGATGTGGAGCCCTCGGGGCCGTCGCTGCACCAGCAGTCCTGGTGTCGCAGGGACCAGGATGTGTGCAGCGTCCCACGTGAGGCCAGAGCAAGGGCCCCCCGAGCCTGCCTGGGGATGGAGCTTCCCTAAAGAGGTGGCCCTGAGCCTGAGCTGCAGAGGGGCTTCCCCGCAGGCAGAGGCACTGCGCGGTCATGCCCGGGGCTGGAAGCTGGGGGCAGGCGGGAGGGCCAGAGTGTCCGCTGAGCCAGGGGCAGAGACCCCAAGAGGCTGGCCTCAGACCGCTCTGGCCTGGCACACCTGCCACCCAGGGCTCGGTGTCTATGGGGAAGGACGATCCCACCTCCGCCCTGAGACCTTCATGTCACTGACAGTCTACAACATGAGAATCTGGGAGAGGTGGCCAAGAGCCACGTGGTGAAATCCATGAGCCGCTGCTGCTGCTGCTGCGTGGGCTGCCGGGCTGCTTGCAGCGAGCTGGTGCCCCCGAGCACCTGCCGGCAAGTGAGCGTCCCCTGCACCAGGTCCACAGACATCCCTTCTCCCAGGGTCATTTTGAAATATAAGGACATTTTCAAACTTAGTTAAATCTCACGGGGAAGAATCACAAAGTGTGTAGGTGAGAAGTCCTAGCAGCCTGCGCCACGATGCTGCACACACCTCCTCTCCGTGCGTCTGAGCCCTGCCGTCCTGCGGGAGGCCCTGCGCTGGGGGGAGGGCGCGGAGGGCGTCAGCCTGGGGCCGATTCTCAGTGTGGACACCGCGCAGCCGGCTGTGGGCCGTCCTGGATTGGTCCCAGGAGGCGTCTTCAGGTCTGGGGGTTAGTTTTATTTTCACACCTGGGGACAGCCCCTTTTTCTTTCTACATGCTCAGCTGTACTTGTTAAATGTTTCATTATATTTTAGCCAACATTTTTAGATGTTTGCAGTAGGTGAATTTCTGAGTTAGTCTGCCGTCTTGCCAGCATTGCTGTTTTTTTAACACTTTGTTTTAATTTAACATGATGGAAGGTTCAGGAAGGTCATATAGACTAGCAGTTTGCATATTAGTACTTTCTTTCTTTCTTTCTTTCTTTTTTTTTTTTTTTTGAGACAAGGTCTGGCTCTGTTGCCCAGGCTGGAGTACAGTGGTGTCATCACAGCTCACTGCAGCCTCCAACTCCTGGGCTCAAGCGATCCTCCCGCCTTGGTCTCCCGAGTAGATGGGACTGCAGGTGTGCACCACCACGCCCGGCCTGCATGTTAGTACCTTCAAAGGGATGATGGTCGGTTGTGAAAGCAGGAAGCAGTTTATTCGCTTCCGTTCAAGTGCGAGTGTCCTTCTCTATGTACCATTTACATACAGAATGTATCCAGTCAGAGCTGCATAATGCGTACTTCTAGTTGAAACAGTTATAAACTTTTTTGTTTGTTTTTATGAATTCAGATATCTTCCTTGTGGCTACAGTTTAAAATCTACTTGAGTTTCTCTTTAGGCAAGAGACTGGCAGTCCAGGACAGGACTTGGGGTTTCTGTCCTTCCTGCTGAGGTGTGAGGCTCGGGCCGGTGGTAGCCGGTCAGTGCTGTGTCGGCTCAGTCTGGCTGACCGCTCCCCCAGAGACACAGGGTGCGTTGTTGGGTGCCCCTGCGGGAGGCCAGGCCACCGCGTCCTCTGCTGTGGTGGCTGTGCCCAGGGCTGAGGAGTGGGACCCATAGTAGCTTGATTGTTCCAAGGGGGAATGGGTGGGAATGGTAATTCCACTCTTTAAAGGATCGTGTGGTATCTTACGTCAGCACATGCTTATGTTTGAACGCCTGATTTTGATAGGAAAAATCTATCTTTGAACCACTGTATCAGTTTGTCCACCCAACAAATACTGCGTGCTCTGCGCTGGGGCTGCAGAGAGAATGGGGACAAGACCCCCGCCCCACAGAGAGCCTGTCCTGCTGCCGGCACCGCCCACCGGATTGCGTCAGGTGGTCTCGGCGTGGTCCCGGCCTTTCTGCAGAGACGTGTTTGCGTATTTCTGTGTTGAAGACCGTGCAGTGCGCACACATGTTGAGGCCACCTGTCTTATTTTGAGAATGGGGAATATTGCTGCTCCTTTGTGACAGTGGTTGGCATGTGACATTGAGCTAGAGAGTGACAGTTTGGGAGTTCATACGTGCATAATTAATAAGCAGTAAGTCGTTAGGGGTGTGAGCGTGCCTGTGGCACGTAGGAATCACGCGTCTTCCCGGCCTCCGACGGAGGGCTGCTGTTACTGAGAGATTTAGATTTGCATGTCTCTGCGGTCCTTTCCCTGCGTCACACGCGTTGCTAAAAACCACGGAAGTGTGAAGCTTTCAGTGTTTTAATGTTACTGTTTTTAAATGAATTAATTGAAAATGAAGATAAAATTTCTTTTTTTTTTTTTTTTTTTTTTTGAGACAGAGTCTTGCTTTGTTGCCCGGGCCAGAGTGCCGTGGCGTCAGCCTAGCTCACAGCAACCT
>CM052452.1:921084-936715 GCA_028533085.1 Varecia variegata
TGTCCATTCCCCCAACAGTGCACATTGCACTCATCATGTAGGTAAACACCCGTCCCCTCCCCCACCCCCAACACCCCGAGTCAGATCTTCAAGTATGTCCATTCCACTGACAGTTCGCTTCGCTCTCATCATGTAGATAGATAAAATTTCTTAATTAGAGAAATCTTTTTGCCGTCCCCTAATGAAGAGGACATTAACTCTCAGTGTAGTCAGAACCAGTTGCTTATCTACAGCAGGATTAGAAATAAAAATCTGTGATCGTGTCCTTGAATCTTCTGTAACTTGGGCTGGTTTTGAACATCCCCCACCCCCCGCAAAAGATGGATAAATTTACAGGATTTCTAACTGTTAAAACAGTGTGCTGTTATCCTGCAGATATTTGCATATGGGCACAAAATATGTAGGAGGCCACTGCGTGTCATCGTTTTTGCTAGAAAAGCCCAGAAACCACCTCAGCGTCCGTCGGAGCGTCTGCGTGGCAGGGCCAGGCGTCCAGGGCAGCTTCACACACGGGTGGTTTCCAAGAGGAGCGTGGAGGTGGGAGAAGTGAGCTATAGCGAATGCGGAGCTGCTGGCACAGTGGGAGCCAAGGGCACTCGTGTGCACGTGCGCTGGTTTGTAAGCGCAGGTCGGCCTGGCGGGCCGCAGACAGAAAGGGTAACCAGTTGCTTCTTCTGAAGTTGGGGAGAACATTGGTTTGTCCAGAGAACATTCACGTCTGGTTGCTTGGACTGTCCTTGCGCCATTCACTCTCCATTTGTCCCTGGTGTGTGTTTGGCTTCACCCGGTTCCTCTAAATTGGGTGTCGCGTGGGCAGCCTTTCTTGTGTCCGTGTGACAGGGGACGGCCTGGTTGGAAACGGGTAGACACTGCCCTGCGTCTGGGGAGGTGGCCCTTTCTGACTGCGCTGTGGACGTACAGCCTCGCCCGGCGTTCGCCACACTCACTCCCCAAAAAATGTGTCTCTGCAGCCGCGGTGGCAGCCATGTATTACAGCTACTACATGCTGCCGGACGGCACCTACTGCCTGGCGCCACCCCCTCCGGGCATCGACGTGGCCACTTACTACAGCACCCTTCCTGCTGGCGTGACCGTGTCCAGCTCCCCCGGGGTGACGACCACTGCCCCTCCACCTCCCGGGACCACACCACCGCCCCCACCAACCACAGCCAAAACAAGCAGCGGGGCCACCTCCACCACCACCACCACAAGGTAAGCGTGCTTGGCCCGCTGCCGCCTGCCGGGCACCACTCGGCACAGCCGTCACCGGGGGCATCGCTGTCTCGGTTTAGGGGCAGTGATCTGGATGGCTCCATCATCGGAGCAGTTATTATCCAAATCCCAAGTTACAAAGTTGACAGAGAAACAGGAATTGTCGTAACATGAAAATTCTTAGCAAGGAAGTCCAACCACTTAGAAACTTCCATTCTGGTCTGGCATCCGCACCTGCCCTTGCCCCCAGCGTCTGCTCCCGTGCGTTCTGCCGATGTCTCACTGGACGGTGCTAAACTCAGCGTGAGGTGGAACTGCAGTTGTTTGCAGAGCATGCAGGGTATCAGAGTTGCTGGTGGTGGCATTCGGGCGCTTCCTGAGGCTCACACAAGCCGTTGGCAGGTGGGGCCCTGGCGGTTAGACCAGTTAACCCATGCGGACAGCACGGGCACGCAGCCCTCCAGCAGGAAGGGCTCCTCGGTGCTGTGGGGGAACAAGTACAGAACAGGTGCCTCATCAGAGGGCCTGGAATGTCCCCCGTTTTCAAGAGACTCTTGGGAAACTTAACGAAACACTTGAATATTTCTGCAAAATGACCCTCTTTCAGATCATGCTGAGAAAGTCAAACATGAAATGAAGGATTTTGAGTCATGCTAGCTGACTTTTTCAGTATAACAAAAAACCAACACTTGACTTTTTCTTAGCTGTTTCTAAGAATTAGCTTGTGATTGGAGGGAAATGTTAATTAGGAGGGGAAGAAAATGGACCTGTTCGTATCACTTTACGCCTCATTTTTCAATAAAGTCCCCATTTTCACTGTTGATGACGATGGTCTCTGTCTGACTGACTTTAATTAGCTTCACCTTCTGTAAAGAGCCTTCCCCACGCGTGTGTGACCCCCGCACCCGTGTGAGTGTCTGAGGCCGGGCGGCCCCGCTGGTGGCTCACGGGGCTCTTCTCCGCAGTGCACTTGCCCCCTCGGCCGCCATCATCCCCCCGCCCCCCGACATCCAGCCTGTGATCGACAAGCTGGCAGAGTACGTGGCCAGGAACGGCCTGAAGTTTGAGACCAGCGTTCGTGCCAAGAACGATCAAAGGTCAGATGAAAAATTGTATATATTAGGTATATGGTATTTGGGGTTTCAGTTTAGTTTTTTTTAAATCTAGATACATAGTTCTGTTTTTATGTTTTTAATCCTTTTTCTTCACTCAAATGTTTTTAGATAGATTTATACTCTCATTGTTTAGAGTTGGATTGGTGGTTTTTATTGTGTTACCTGGTTTTGTTTTAGTTTGCTTTGTATTGTTTTTTAAGTGAAAATGTTGAAGCTACCTAAAATAAAAAGACTGAAACTCATGCTTTTCAAGAATCTGCCTTGGAAATTTATACACAGTCCTTTCTTTTTTCAAATCAAATAATGTTCCACGCCTCGGGCAGTAAAACAGGAAGCACAAGGTTGCATTTCCGGTGTGACCTGGGCAAATGGTCCAGCCTGCCTGTGCCCCGGTCGCCCGGGTCTGTGAACGGGCAGCTGTGAAAGTAGTGACTTTGCGAAGCTGCTGAGAAGATTCAAGAGTCGCTGTGGGGTGTTGAGAACAGGGCCCGTGTCGCCGCAGCACGCTTGTCCTGTTCAGTGCCTTGTTTCCTTGCTCCGTGCAGGTTCGAGTTCCTGCAGCCGTGGCACCAGTACAACGCCTACTACGAGTTTAAGAAGCAGTTCTTCCTCCAGAAGGAGGGAGGTGACAGCACACAGGTACGTACCTGAAGGTAGGGGTACAGATACAGAAATCGCTTTCTGTTTATTCTCAGGATGTACCAAAGGGCTTGTTGGTTCTAGATGTCTTTTTACTGTGCATATACTGTCTTTAGCTTTCCCTGCCTCAGCGTTCAAGCTTGTCTTAGATCTGTTGAAAATGTTCACTCCTGCCCACAGCGTGTTGCGGATCATTTGTCCTGCGTGTTCTAGACAAAAACGTCCCGTTTCTGCACGCGTTCGGTGTTCTGCTGTCTACCCTTTCTGACTAGTCTTGTGTTGTATGAACATGTATTTGAACGTGTGGCATGTGTGCACGTGCCTCCCTGCTGGCCCGCGGGTACTGACCAGGGTGGAGGGCTGTGTCCTGCCGCGCGGCCCGCACGCCCTCCGTCCTCGCCAGGTCCCCGCTGGGAGGGTCCCTTCCTGTCCTGCGTCTGTCCTCTGCCTCTGCCCTCCTCGTCTCAGTTTCGGGCACACCCGACGTTGGTGAAGCCCGTTTCGGTAGAGGTGGCGTGAGCCGCCGTGTCCCCGCGTCTCTTCAGACCTTGCCCTCCGATGGCTCGGGCTGGGCAGTGGGGGTGACCTGACGTTCTAAAAGTAATTAGTGCCCAAAGAAAAGGTAATGAAGATTGGTGGGTTCACAAGGCAGTGTCAGAGCTTCCAGAAGTTTCCTCTGGAAACACCAGAGGAGGGAGGGTCTCCCTTCACCCCACTTTTCATTCTGTCATAGCAGAAAATAGCAAGTCTGAATTTGGAAGCTCATCCCTTAGTGCTTGTTGGGCAATAGCGTGGAAACGCTGTCATCCAGTGAAATACACGTACATACCGTACCCCTCTCTTTTGACAACTTCTGCGTGACTTCTGATGTAACAGTTTACAGCCATGTTTGATCTCTCAGGCTGCGTCCGCGCCAGAGGAGGCTCCTGCAGACGCTGCTCCCGACAAGCCGGACGACGCCGGGGAGGGCGGCGTGCCGGAGGACGCGGCTGAGGCGGGAGGACGCGCGGGCGGGAAGAAGGAGGCGGCGTCCAGCAAGACCGCCCCGGACGGGAAGCTGGTGAAAGGTACGCGGCCGCCCAGCCGTGGCAGCTCTCCCGCACGGGCTCTCCCGCACGGGGTCTCGCGCACGGGCTCTCCCGCACAGGGTCTCCCGCACAGGGTCTCGCACACAGGGTCTCCCGCACAGGGTCTCGCACACAGGGTCTCCCGCACAGGATCTCCCGCACAGGGTCTTGCACACAGGGTCTCCCGCACAGGGTCTCGCACACAGGTTTCACCTTCGCTCGGCAGGAAGGAGTCTCGGTCCTGAAGACCAGGGGCCGCCAACTGCAGCCCAGGTGGGACCGGCGGCTCCTTTCAGGTCGCTGCAGGGGACCCTCCTGGCCTTGTCGCGCTTCCTGGCGTGGCACTTGGGGTCCCGTGCATGTAAGCGAGTCTTGGGTGTGTGGCTCACGGCCTGTGCTGCGCAGGTTAACAGACCTGTTTAGAAAATTTCAAACCATGTTTTTTACCCCATCAGGCTTCCGAAACATTATTTGTGTGCCAACTGTTGTACCCATGAAATTTATTTTATTTGCCAAAGCAGATCCCTTGAGAATCTCTACCAGGCAATACTCTACTCACTCAGTTTACTTACCTTGTGTTCTTAGAAGGAGATTCTCATCCCGCAGGGCAGACGTGGGTGTAAATAGCCGATATAATAAAAAGCAGAAGGGAAAGGCTGGAGCGGGCGTGTTAGCAAAGGTCCGTGTGGCAGCCGGTGCCTGAGAAGAGCAGTTGATTCCACTGGGTGGGACAAGAGGGGCTTTGTGGAGAGCAGGTGCTCACCAGGTGTGGAGGGAGGAATGGAGGCCCAGAAGGGCGGCCCTGGGCCCAGCCCTGTGGCGTGGGCTGCACGGTGCACGGTGATGTGGGAGAGGCCAGGAGAAGTGGGCGTGGCCAGCTCGTGGGGGCCCCCCGGGAGGTGGGTGTTGCCCACCTTTCAGGTTTAAGGTCAGAGGAATGACTTTACCCAGTCTGGTGACTGGACAGATTGAGGCAGGGGCACCATCTCAGGTTTTTGGTGGGTTGGCGGCCTGGGTGGGCTGGAGCAGAGGGTGGCCGTGGGGCCGGGCTGAGTGCCAGCACGCCTCGCATGGCCACGCCTCTTCGGGGAAGAATGGAGATCTCGGGTAACCAGACGGCACGGATAGCTGACTCACTAGGAAAATGCAGTTTAGCGAGTAAATGCATTTTCGACTTAATGATTGGAACGTGGCCTCGCCGTGAGTCGGGGCCAGCTGTGTCCTGAATGCTGGAGCAGAGAGACTGGTGGCCCCGTCGGCACAGAAGTCGTGAGTCAGCGAAAATGAGGGCAGTGAGAATGTCACGTACAAAAAATCCATCAAATGCAGTGAAGCTTTATTCAGAGAAAAATATATAGCCTTATATGTTTATGTTGGTAAACGAAAAATAAAACAAGCTTTGAACTAAAACCTAGGAAGAAACTAAAATGAAAGAAAGCAGGAAAAGGAGAATCGGTAAAAAGCAAGGCAAAAATTCATGATAAAATAATAAGAAAAGACCAATAAAATACACAGTCATTGTGCATGTTTAATATAGAAAAAACAAATGCAGATATACAACATGAATGTGCACAAGAATAATATGTATTTCTTTAAGTTTGAATGAATTTGAAAAATGTTATTTTCTAAGAAAATATAAATTGCTGAAATTGTTTCCAGAAGAGATAGGAAACTGACACAGATTCGTGGCCTGAAAGAATTTTAAAATGTTGGTCAATGAAATGTCTCTAAAACCAGGCAGTCAGCCAAGCCCAAGGTCGGGTTAATTTACCCTCAAGAAACAGAACGCCTATGTCATTAAAGCTGCTCCAGAGCATTAAGGAAGATGGGAAATTATGTAGCTCTCAAAGCTTGGCAATCTGTAGACCACGATCACTTACAAGTATAGATGTTAAAATATTAAGCTGATCCAGCTGTATGTTAGAATAGGAACAGGTTATGAGCAAGTGGGATTTGTTCCAGGAATCCCAGTATGGCACCATTAGATCTTCCATTGTAGTTTATCATATTAACGGATGGAAGATTTTTCACGCTTTTATCTCAGTAGATGTTAAGAAATTTTGAAATTTTGATGATAAAACTTCTTTAATAATAATTGATGTTGGAAAAACAGCTTTTGCGTTTTGAAAAAAAATAAGACACATCACATCTGACAACAGTAATTCCAGGTAAATTCAGTATTTAAATGTAAAAAATAAGACTATAAAGGTAGAAGAAAATAAAGGTAAATTTTTTTATAATCTTGGAGTTGGTGGAAAGGACTTTCTAAGAATTGAAGCCATAATTAATAGGCCTGCTGGGGGCAGGGCCTGAATAAAGTTAAAAGACAAATGTGGAATTGATGGTAATTGCTAACATAATAGAAGGTAAAGGGTTAATATCCTTAACATAGAAAGAGCTCTTATAAATCAATAAGAAAATACAATCACTGCAGTAGAAGAATGGACAACATGAAAAGATAGTTCCAAAAAGAAGAAAATCAGATGGCCAGTAAATAAATTTTTCAATATATCCTTATTAACAAGGTTTTGGTTTTTGCCTTTTAAATTGATAAAGTTTAAAAAAAAATAATGATGGAGAGGCTGTGGGCAGTGGGCGCGTTGTTTTTGGAAGTGTAAGTTGATAGAGCCCAGCAATGTGGACTAAATTTTAAATGTGATGCCCTTCTACCCCCAGAAACAAACGGCTCACCAGGATGTTTGTACAGGGATGTGCACCATAGGGCCTGTTAGTTTTTTACAGATAAAAGAATTGGAGGCCGGACGCAGTGGCTCATGCCTGTAATCCTAACACTCTGGGAGGCCGAGGCAGGAGGATCACTTGAGCTCAGGAGTTCAAGACCAGCCTGAGCAAGAGCGAGACCCCATCTCTACTAAAAATAGAAAGAATTAGCTGGGCATGGTGTCACACCTGTAGTCCCAGCTACTCGGGAGGCTGAGGCAGGAGGATCGCTTGAGCCCAGGAGTTTGAGGTTGCTGTGAGTTAGGCTGATGCCACGGCACTCTACTTGGGGCGACAGAGCAAGACTCTGTCTAAAAAAAAAAAAAAGATTTGGAAACACTTGTGGGAGATGTCAGATAAATTGGCATGGCAATACTAAGAAATAGTGTTGCTGTTTTTTAAAAAAATGGTCTATGTTGAAATGGAAATATGTCTGCACTGTATCCAGAAATGTGCTGCTGCTTAAGTGGAAACTGCAGTTATGAAACTAGAAGGTATGATCCAGGTTTTCTTCTGTGTGTTTTCCATATCTGAATTGCAGTTCATCTTTCAGTTTGCTCATTTATGTTTTCAAAATTTCCCATGGAGAATGTTTATTACTTTTGAAGTTAGAAGTTAGCAATAAAAGTTACTGCCTTAAAAATGGAAGCCTATTGGATGTAGCAGATGGAGGGTTTGCTCCCAGGTGCTCGCTGCTCTGCCGGGTGCCACACTGCGTCAGCGTGTGCAGGAGACAGGTCGGGCAGGGCATGTGTGAGCAGGTGCCCCTGGGGCCAACCCTCCGGGGACAAGAAAGCGCCAGGCAGGAGAGCGAGCAGGTGCTCAGCCAGGGCGAGGGCGGCAGTGGTGAGGTGGGCGTGGCCAGAGCTGGGGCAGAAGGCAGGGGCAGCCTGGGTCACACAGGGTTTTTAAACCCCTGTATGGACACATGGGTTTTATTCTTGATTCGGAGGGAAACCATTCGTTAAAGGATATGGGACATGCTTTCCAAATGTTGCAATGTGCTTTGCAAGGAAGGTTCTAGGCAGAAGCAATAGTTCCATGATTAATTCTACAGAAAGAACTAATTCCTCATCCCCTGTGCTGAGCTGATTTGCCTTGAGAAAGTCACTTAACCTTTTTGGCTCCGTTTCCACATCCGCACAGTGGGGAGCCTGTCCTCTCTCGCGGAGCTGAAGGGTGAACGAGGGAGGCCTGCAGACTGCGTGTTAGTCAGTTCTTTAAATCACTTTTATTTTTATATGTATTTTTTAAGAGACAAAGTCTTGCTCTTTGGCTCAGACTGGAGTGCAGTGGTGCGATCATACCTCACTGTAACCTTGAACTGCCGAGCTCACGCGATCCTCCCGCCTCAGCCTCCAGAGTAGCTGGGATTACAGGCATGCGCTACCACGCCTGGCTGATTTTTAAACTTTTTTGTAGAAATGGGATCCCATGGTGTTGCCCATGCTGGCCTCAAGCAAGCGTCCTACCTCAGCTTCCCAAAGTGCTGGGGTTCCAGGCGTGAGATGCGTGCCTGGCAGAAGACACTGGCTTTAAAATGCCCCCGTTATGTTAAATGTTGGCAGAAAGTGCTCCAGAAACTTTCATCTTAATACATTCTTTGTTGATTGCTAATTTTTCTAATTTGAAGAAGAGATGGTTGTAAAGAATTGTTTCAAAATCATTTGGTGACACATTTTAGCCTATCCCCTTGAGCGATTTTGATTAACATTTTATGTGAAGTTTTTTCTCCTAGAAGTTTCCTTGACCTTATGTTTACTAACGGGATCATATTATGGTAGGCAGTAAAGGGTTTATTTTGTTAATTTCTTTTTCTTATGGAAAATTTCAAACATGTACAAAAACAGAAGGTGGTCTAATGACCCTGGCTCAGCCCATGTGCAGGTGTCCAGCAGGTTACCCTGGCCTTGCTTTCATTCACTTCCACCCCCAGAATATTCTGAAGCAAATCTCCATCATCATAGCATTTTTCCATAAATATTTTAGTATGTATCTCTAAAAGATAAGGACTTTTTAAAAATATAACCACAGTAAAATGGTTACTATTGACTCTCCTTACAAAATATATTTTTAATCCCTTGTGTTATATCTTCGTTCTGGGGGGGTTATGAATATAAACATACACTGTCCCAGTATAGGATACAGTTGCATAACATTGTCAATAGGAGACTAATTTTGCTACTTTTTATGTTTAACTTATAAAATACTACTCTCCCATTTTATATCTTGGTGTGTACTCTGTAGCTTGAGGAGATCATTGATGAAAGCTTACTCTGTTTCAAAGGACCTGGGACACTGCATGCCTAGCATCCACTTCACATCACACACGGGTTTATAATCAGACAGTGCTAAACGTGAGGAAGCCTCAGGGGCCAGCAGGTAACCCTCGCAGTGCCGCGGAGGGAGCCCAGGTGCCGTCCCTGAGATAGGCCACACCCCTTCTGGGGCCTGCCTTTGTTTACCCAGCATCCTCCTCCTCCTCAGCGGGTTTGCAGTGCGCTTAAATTCCACTTCATTGTGGTTTGCTTGAATTTCCTTCATAAATATTTACTCACAGTTTTTAAAAATAAAGTATCTTATTGCATCCAATTAGCTCTCATTAAGAGCTATTTATGGAAGGAGAAAGGGATTCCATGTTTGTTGAGTGAATTGGGATGGAGAAGATGTTCTCCTTTTGGGCCTTTGTGTTTCTGTTAAATTAAGTTTTCCAAATATTCTAGGGGAAGGAAATTGTACCACCTGTTAAACGCTGTGTTTAACATTTTCTCATAGGTGTAGAGAATGATCTAACATAACGCCTATCACAAAGTAGGCAAAAATGTTTGTTGAATAAAGGAATGGATTCCATAATTTTGCTTCGTAATAAAAGGTTATTTTATATAATGGAGTTTTTTTAAAGATACCTTTTTATAGTGGAGTCACATCATATGCCTACTTAAGCAAATTCAGGTATATATTGAGCCATGAAAAAAAATGTAATAAAAGAAAAATGATAAGAATTGACCACTGAAAATTGCAGATTTCAATGCCAAAACTCTGGCATCAGCAGTGTGTCCCTTTGGGCAAGGTGGCCGCCTCTGTGTGGCCCCCGTCAGTGGGGGTGTCAGTGTGAGCCGCGCCCGTGCTGGGTCCAGGGACGTTTGAACAGGACCTCAGCCCCGCGGCAGACCCTGCGTAAGATGTGGCTCCACGCTGGTTGTCCCCTTCCCCCAGCTGACGCTCAGGCGGGTGGCAGGGCCTGTGACGATTCTGCTCTGTGCTTCCAGTTGCCTAAAATGTATCACGATTCTCACTTTCCTCACTAGCTTCATTTGCTCCAATAAGCTTTGCAATCAAGGCCAAAGAAAATGATCTACTTCCCCTGGAAAAAAATCGTGTTAAGCTAGATGATGACAGTGATGATGATGAAGAAAGCAAAGAAGGCCAAGAAAGTTCTAGTAGTGCTGCACACACTAACCCGGCAGTTGCCCCACCCTGTGTAGTTGTTGAGGAGAAGAAGCCTCAACTTACCCAGGAGGAGCTAGAAGCAAAGCAAGGTTTGTCGATAGCTTTTGAACTTCTTGAAAGAAAGAAAATACATAAATATAAGATTTTTCTGCTAAGCCAAAAATTCTGAGACTGCCAAGTGGAATCTCAGGCCTTGGCAGATGAGAACCGTTTGGGTTGTGCTCTGTGTCTGAGGCTCGAAAGTTCTGTGTCAGCTGACGAGCTGTGCTCCTGGCTGAGCGAGAGTCGGTGCCTCTGGCAAGTCCTCTCCAGAGCTGCGGCGGCGGAGGCGGCGGAAACCTAATGGGCCGCGCAGAGTGCTTTAGTGGAGGCTCTCTTTGTGCTCGGCCGGCAGCCCCGGGGCACACGCGCCGAAGCAGGAGGGGCCCTTTTGTGCACTGTCTCCCCGCAGAGCCCCCCGCCCTTGACGATGGCGTGTGCCCAGCACCTTCCAGGCTGGGCTCCTCTTCACGGGTCACGGCCCACGGCCCGCAGTGCTGGGGGGCATCTTACCGTCTTCCCACCCTGCTCCAAAATACGTTATATCCTGCATTGAAGAGTTAATTAACGATTGCATTTGTGGTTTTTACCTATTCTAACTGGTTTTCTCAAATTGCTTCTTCTGTATATACACAAACAGATCAAGCAGCGTTTATAAAAGGTAATTTTTAACCACAATATGCCTCACCATCAAGAACTCGCCTCGTGCTGTAGTGCTCTCCCTGAGCAGACGTGCATTCCTGCTCGTGCGTGTGTGTGTGTGTGTAGACCAGACCTCTGTCGAATGTCTAGAATAAAGCACTTTCCCAGAGCACCGCTGCCTGGCGTGAACACTCCGGACACGTGTGTGAGAGCCAGTCTGAGGGTCCCGTTATTTCGGCTTTCCCTAGTGTGGAACCCCCTCGGCCTTCTGACTTAACAATTGAAATGTTAAAAAGGCATTAGAAACTGATTCAAAATTCGATTTGTCCAGTGTGTGTACCTGTTCTGAAATTTGTATCATACTCATTTTTTTTAAATAACTGCATTCATTTTACGACCTTATGCTGCCTTGAAAATTAAGATTAGAAGATAAAATATTGCATGCTCTACACTTCTCTCTCGTTTTGTTTTGTTTATTCTTTAAGCGAAGCAAAAGCTGGAGGACCGCCTTGCAGCTGCTGCCCGGGAAAAGCTGGCCCAGGCGTCTAAGGAGTCAAAGGAGAAGCAGCTTCAAGCAGAACGTAAAAGGAAAGCAGCGTTATTTTTACAGACCTTAAAAAATCCTCTGTCAGAAGCAGAAGTTGGGAAAGCTGAGGAGAGTCCTTTCAGTGTGGAGGTACGTTACAGAAACTCCCAGCCGCGTGCCTGGGTGCGCCTCCTCCGGCTGCTCAGTCTCTGGCCTGAGGGAGGGACGGTAGCCTACCGGCTCCATCTTCCTGCGTGGTCCGTCAGACCTTGCCGCTCGGTGTGCGTCCGTAGGCTCTGGCTCCTCCTCCTGCAGGAGCACATGGCACAGAGCTGGCGGGAGGCCGAGGGCCTCGTGCAGGGCCTGCTGGTGATGCGTGGGGAACCGACCGTGGCGGCCGCCACTGGTTCTGAGCTCAACGTGGCAGAAATCCTTGTGCCAGGGTCTGTTGTAATAGCAGTTTTAATTAAAAAGGAAAAGTAAGATATGGTCACTGTTGTCTCTCTAAAGGGGCCATTGAGAGCACACACTCCAGGGGAAGGTGGCCCCTTCCTCGTGGCGTGACCAGGGATGTGGCCTCAGGACCCTCCTGTGCTGCCCCACAAGGCTTCTGTGCAGCCGGGGCTCGAGCAGGGCCGAGACCCGCCGACTCCTGCAGCTGAGCACGCTCAGTGACGCTCTGCTCTTCCCTGGTCTCGGCCATTTGGAACCTTTTAAGTTTTATTTTAGGTTCTTTATAGCATTTTGTTTCTGAATTTTAGTTTGTATTTAAACTATACTTCAAAGATACCTAGAGATTCTTTTGGGAGTCTTGGAACATTTTGGAGATAAGGCTTCTTTGAAGTGGGAAAAGCAGCAGAGTATGACTGACGCATGGAGGCGTAAAGGAGGCCTGTGTCTGTGTCAGCAGCCTGGCCACACCGAGACCCTCGGGCTGGGCCTGCAGTCCTAGGTGGATTAGCAGCCACTTTACATTTGAACTGGGATGTTAGGATGAGTTGTAGATCCACAATTAAATAGTAGCTAAAAATTGCTGGCTTGAGCGGTTCAAAACAGTCATTTTAAAAGAATCTATCTCAACCTATTCTCTCTTTTGAAAAAAAAAAAGAAAGGTAGTAACTCCAGGAATTTTACTTTTTGAAAAGTTTTGAGCCTTCGGAAACATTGAAAGGACAGTGGACGAGCCAGGCGCCCTCACCAGCCGCGCCCAGCTGCCCTCCCCCTCGCAGGCAGGCAGCTCTCCCCTGCATGCTCCCGTTCTTCCGTGTCTCTCACGAGGGACCCTTGGTGCCGTCCTCTCCTCTGCAGACTGTGGCCACGTTTCTGAATGTCCACAGGCGTCTTCTGTAGCCTGCGTTTCCCTGAGCGTACAGCAGGCACTTCACTTTTTTTACTTTAATTATATTGACATCTCTAAGAGTCCAGACCATTATTCAAAACTAATCCTCTGCGTGTAGTCACTCGTTTATTTGTTTTTCTGTGGAAAGCACCATTCTGAGTTCAGATTTTTACCATTTTGCTGAAGGCTGAACCAGCTTTCATTTTTGAGACAGGGTCTTGCTCTGTCTCCCAGGCTGGAGTGCAGTGGCGTCATCATAGCTCACGGCAACCTCAGACCGCTGGGCTCAAGTGACCCGCCTGCCTCAGACCTCTGAGTAGCTGGGACTGCAGGAACACACCACCATGCCCAGCTGATTTTTCTGCTTTTTGTAGAAACAGGGTCTTGCTATGTTTCTCAGGTTGGTCTCGAACTCTTGGGCTAAAGCAATCTTTTCTCCTTCCCTCCAGAGTGCTAGGATTATAGGCGTGAGCCACTGCACCCAGCCTTGAGTCAGCTTTCTTATGTCAGGAGTCGGGCTGAAATCCTCTCAGATCTGGCAGGAGGCCTCAGAAATAATAGCTGAATTAGACTGGGAAGAGCAGTGAATATGAGTGTGTGGGAGACCCTGTCGAGTTACGGAATGTTGTGGAATGTTCCTGCTCCCTGACTCCTGGGTGTTCCAGACCACCTGCTCTGAAGCCACCTCTGCTTATTGTCGGGGGTCCTGTCACAGGAACCGTCTCACGTTTCCAGGGGGGTGGAAACACCCGCCAGAACACCGTCTCCCCAGCCCTTCTCACCGCGTCAGCCACTCAGGCAGAAGCAAAGAGGACCTGTGTCGATCCTTAGCTTTGAAAAGATTTCTGCAGCAGTAAGGAATGAAATACACAGCAGCTAAAAATCGTGGAGACTGCTGCAACCATGTAGAAAAATGCTTTTGGTATGATGAAGGGGACAAGGAGAATGTAAAGTATCTTCACTTTCATGGTTGCAGCTAAAAAAATTGTGCATATAGCAAGGAAGGAGAGAAAACTTAAGAAAGTAAAGGAACTGTTAGAGTGGTGTGTGGGTTATTTTAATTTCCTTTATTGTTTTAATATCATTTGTGCAGTGAATAAAGGAGTTAATTAAAAGACACCTGCAGGGCGGGCGCGTGGCCCACACCTGTGATCCCAGCACTCTGGGAGGCCGAGGCAGGAGGATTGCTTGAGCTCAGGAGTTCAAGACCAGCGTGAGCAAGAGCAAGACCCCATCTCTACAAAAAATAGAAAAATTAGCCAGGCGTCTTGGTGTGAGCCTATAGCCCCAGCTACTCGGGAGGCTGAGGCAGGAGGGTCTCTCGAGCCCAGGAGGTTGCAGTTCTGACTGCCCTGGGGCCAGTGGGGGCTCCGGATGCTACCTCTGCCCTCGCAGGCCTCACGAAGGCCAGCACTGAAATCCCGGTAGCATCTTTCATCCTTGAGTTCCGTCTCAGTTTTCGTGCATGTGTCCTCCCAACTTAGAGTCGGTAGTTACTGGGGGTTTTAAATGCGTGAAGCTGGGTTTCCTGGTGGTCCAGCGGCAGAGCTCTCTGTCAGCTAGCACGGCCGAGCTGCACACGGCAGCGCGCGTTCAGACCGGGGCCCGCCTGGGCCACCTCTGAGCCCAGAGAACCGCGAGGAGCGCAGCCTCCCTGCCTGGTGCGTTGGTCTCTGTAGACGGAAAGCGTCTCCCTCCATGCGCATGTGGGAGAGGCCGTCGCTAGGATGCGGAACCGCTAACGTAATAAAGCTTACTACATTGTTAATTTAAAATATCACTTAATATCTGCTTATGGACGAATCTTTATTAGTGCCAGAGTGGAAATAGGTGTTCTCGGATGTAGAGGTTGGCTTCTTATCAAGTGCTTTCATGCTAGAATTGTTTTAACAATAAAATCATTTAAAATTTAATCTGAAAAATATTATTACACTAGAAGTATTTGAAGTGAGAGGGATCTTTTTGATAAGAACTGTCCTACAGTGAAATAGGTTTCCTTGAGAAAATGTGTCTAGAGATCATTTGGGCAGAGCCTCAGAAAAAGACTTGGCGAGGCCAAGTGCAGTGGCTGTCAGTCAGTGGCTTTGGGAAGCTCCCGAGGTCCAGGTGGGAGTGTCGTTTGGGGCCAGGAGTTCAGGACCATCATGGGCAACATAGCGAGACCCCATCTCAAAAGAAAAACACCTGCAGAGGTCGCGGAGGAGCGGACAGTCAGGTCCCGGGTGAGGAAGGCAAGAGCGTCCGCTGTTCTGCCAGGACCCTGGCTCCCGGGTCCCGTGCGCTGGGCACACACAGGGAAGGAGGCGCAGCTGCGGGAGTGACTCTCCCCGTCACTCAGCCGCACCGCCCTGGAGACTCTGCTCCCGGCGAGTGGACAGCGTTGGGGTGTGTGCTGAGTGTGAGCAGCGGGGGCTGAGGGCCACAGCGCGGCTACCTTGTGTGGGGATCTGCTCTCAGGGCGGGACCTGCCCCGCCAGACACCACTGACCGGCCGTCCCCCCACAGCCAGCATCACTCTCCCCCATTCAGTCGGCCTTGGCAGGCAGACCCCAGGAGAGGAAGTAAGGCAAGGGGGACCCCAAGCAGGTGCAGACCTGCCAGCACTGCCCCTTGTCCCCACCGGCTCCAGAGAGGGAGCAGGGCCTGCGGGAGCCCCTCTCCAGGGACGGACCAAACTTGCACGGTTTTCCAAAACCCTGCAGCCCAGTCCTCAAGGCATGAAATGATACATTGCAGCTTTCTCGCTGTGTCTCGAGGTGTGCGTTTAATGACTGTGGTTAAAATTGACTTACAGTGAATTGAGGAAGAACCTTGCTGGAGGAAGTGGGGAGGGCTGAAGGCAGCTGGCCACAGCCTTCACACGGAACAGCTCTTGGCGGGT
>CM052452.1:937215-964635 GCA_028533085.1 Varecia variegata
GGTTTTCCAAAACCCTGCAGCCCAGTCCTCAAGGCATGAAATGATACATTGCAGCTTTCTCGCTGTGTCTCGAGGTGTGCGTTTAATGACTGTGGTTAAAATTGACTTACAGTGAATTGAGGAAGAACCTTGCTGGAGGAAGTGGGGAGGGCTGAAGGCAGCTGGCCACAGCCTTCACACGGAACAGCTCTTGGCGGGTGAAAGGCGGCTGTCTCTCGGTCTGGGTGCTGGTGCTCCTAGTGCCGAAGTTCCTCGCTCATGCGTTTCAGATCCGTGCACTCTTCTGCACACGTGTGGAAAATCAAAGAGGAGCTCATTTAGTTTGGACCTTCTTTAAAAATTGTTTTCAGAGTAGTACAGAGGTTCATAAAAAACTTCATGGAGGATCGGGGAATCTCTTTTTCAGTGGAAAGTTAAAATTGTTAAAGCACAAACAGATTCTTTTCTAACACAGTGTCTTGATTACCGTGTTCCTTTCATTGCGTTGAGCTGCCGACAGTGTGACGTGGAGCCGCTGCAGGTGGGAGGCGTCACTTAGGCCCCAGAGTGTCAGGAGTCATGTCCCCTGAGCGGCCAGCGAGAGCTTGCAAATAGCCGTGGAGAAGACGCAGGCCTTGCTGTGCGGTGATTGCTGTTAGTGGTGGGAGGGACCCAAAGCTGAAATCTCATAAATACGTATTGTTAAATGTAATACTTTCCCTGTCAATACCCAGACCTGCACTGTTGTTTCTAGGAAGCCAGTGCCGGGCCCTGTCCTCTGCTGACTGGCGGCAGACCTCCGCCTGCTTTAGAAGTGAAACCACCCGAAAGGCCTTCAAGCAAAAGCAAAGAGCCGCCAAGAGAAGAAGAGAAAGAAAAGAAAAAGAAAAAGCACAAAAAGAGATCTCGAACAAGGTCGCGATCTCCGAAGTACCACTCGTCATCCAAGTCCAGGTCTAGATCACACTCGAAAGCAAAGCATTCTCTTCCCAGCGCCTACCGCACGGTGCGGCGGTCTAGGTGGGTGTGCAGGGCGGCGCCTGCTGCCGCGTGCTGTGCCTGATGTGCGTGCGTTGGGTCCCGCAGCAAGTCTGCAATAGGTGCAGAGGTGTGTGCGTGTGCATGTGCGTGTGTCTGTGTGTGTCCTGCAAGCCAAGGGAGATCGTGTAGAACTACTTGTTTGTCTTATATTTAACTTTTCAAAGCTCGTCACACTGGCAGGTTTAAAAGATGGATTGCTTTAAATTTTAACAGGTCCTGGAAGCAAATCTAGCACATTTGCTGACTATGTGATAAGTTCACAGGGTCGGGTGCTGGGGTCCTTTGTTCTGTTTGTATGAATGAACTTCTGACTTCTTTCGATGGTGTAAATTTCGAGACAGAAGGAATCTCTGTGGCCTGGTGTGTGTTGGGTTTCTCCCACACAGCATCTGCCAACACGTGTAGAGTGGACGGAACACAGATCTGTCTCGTGGGACCCGTCTGCCTCTCCACGCCTCCTGCTGAGAGTCACTGCTGTCCCCAAAGCCTTCTTCATCAGGAGCCAGTTTTTGAAAAAGCTGCTTAACATTTCTGGCAACAGATACAGTAAAAACATTTAAGGGTCATGGAATTTACTGCTTAGTAAAACAGTTTAAAAAAAAAAAAAAAAAACTCCCAGGCAGTTCAGAAAGGCACATCCTATTTTTCAGACTCTCGTCTCGCCTGTGATGTGTTGCATCGCTTGGGCTCTTGCGAGTCTCTCCGACACAGCACTTGTGCTGTTGCGATCTAGTGGCTCTTACATAATTGACGTCAGTTCTTGCCTTTCCATAGGAAAAATGCAGATGCCCTGTTTGCTTTATGTTTAAAAAAAAAAGCATGGGTTGAGTGCGGTGGCTCACGCCTGTAATCCTAGTTCTTTGGGAGGCCAAGGCAGGAGAATTGTTTGAGGTCAGGAGTTCAAGACCAGCCTAAGCAACATAGCAAGACCCCATATCTACGACAAATAGAAAAAATAGCGGGATGTGATGGTGCACACCTATGGTCCCACCTACTGGGAGGCTGAGGCAGGAGGATGGCTTGAGCCCAGGAGTTGGAGGTTGCAGTGAGCTATGACCAGGCCACTGCCCTCATGCCCAGGCAACGAAGGGAGACTCTGTCTCTTAAAAAAAGAAAAAGTATAGTTTAAAAGTATAATTTTACACATTTGCCTCTATGAGTATATCCTAAAAACAATACACTTTCCATATTCTTAGCCAGGCCAACCCCTAAAGGTTTGACAAGTATTTTACACTAACTTTCCTGCAGTGAAATTGGATTTACCTCCATGATAAACTTGATCTTCCACTATCTGCATTTTTGCTAGTTCTTTAGAATTTTCATCACTTCCTACCCTTACACAAGAATAAAAACTTGCTGTTTTTTAATGAAATGAACAACTTTGCTGATATATCCCAAGAATTATATATCAAAACTTTTTTTAAGGCCGGGCACGGTGGCTCACGCCTGTAATCCTAGCACTTGGGAGGCCGAGGCGGGCGGATTGTTTGAGCTCAGGAGTTCGAGACCAGCCTGAGCAAGAGCGAGACCCTGTCTCTACTAAAAATAGAAAGAAATTATCTGGCCAACTAAAAAATATATATATAGAAAAAGTTAGCCAGGCATGGTGGCACATGCCTGTAGTCCCAGCTACTCGGGAGGCTGAGGCAGGAGGATCGCTTAAGCCCAGGAGTGTGAGGTTGCTGTGAGCTAGGCTGACGCCACAGCACTCACTCTAGCCTGGGTAACACAGCGAGACTGTCTCAAAAAAAAAAAAAAAACTTTTTAAATTGCTTATTTAAAAAAGTTTCCTATGACATTATGTAGCTGAAGATAATAACATAGGCCTCAATAAGTCCCCCTAATAAACCGTGTTCAGTAAAATTATCCCCAATCATTCTTTTCTGCAGGGCTCAAACAAAAAAACGTATAATTCCTTCATAAATCTCTGGTCTCGGGACTGGAAACCATGACGAGATTCGCTCAGGTTTAGTGTCAAGTGTTTAGCAGACATAGCAGGTTTTGATGCTGGGTGTTTCAATGTATCCCGTCTGTTCAGTTTTAAGGAAAGGTGATATAATGTCCCAGATTATTATATTCAGAACTGGAAGTATTTAACACTTGGAATTTTAAGTTTTATGTTATTTTTGTTGACTAGTCTGTAATAGACTGAGTTCTTCTATGTATTATTTTATCTTTTTTAATTTTTTTAGTTTAGGATAGATTTATATTTGCATATTTTATATGTAAATATATAATATTTTTATATTATTTTTATGTATTCAGCACCGGCAAGTCTAAGAAGCAAAATCCTGCTATTTTTTTAAGTTAACTAATAAGTCAGATCTTTGGTGTTTGGTTTTACAGTTCAGATAAAATATGAATTCAGCGTACAACTTTATTTTAAAATAGGCGTAGTCACAGGAAGCAAAACCCTCCAAGTGTTGGCTTGTTCGGCATGTTTTGCCCAGAGTGCCGGCGGCGCCCGGCTTCTGCCTGTGGCTTCACGGAGGGCGGAGCCTGAGCTGCGGTCCCAGACCTGCTGTCCTGTGGCCTCTGGAGCCTGAGGACCCCTCACCTTTGCTCACAGAACTCCGCCCCTGCTCCGCTGAGGCTGGGGAACACGCCCGCCCGGTGGGCCGCGATCTCCTGCCCTCGGTGCCGATCTCAGCGCGAGCTCACAGCACTGCTCGGCTCCGGGGATCCAAGTGGGTGTAAAACACACGGTTATAAACGGGAGGGGGTGGTATTCTCCTCGGTAATACGAATTCTGAAGTATGAAAAACAACTAAATTTTAACCGAAATATTGAAAGCGCTAATGATATTGTCATCGTTTTTTCTTTAACTATCTGTTTTTTCAGATAGAATAACCCATTACAGACATAGCGTCTGCATAGGACGTATCAGACTTGCTTCTTGGGCCTGACATGACCTAATTGATTATTTTTAATGACTGCTGCCAGCCCAGAGCAGAGTACCGCAGTCGTTGCCATTTCTAACCATGGTAGGATGGTACCTGGAATGTATTGTATTTCCTTTTCTATATTAAATTATTAACGTTTTGTGTAAACTGTAGAGAGTTGAGAAAGCCCTTTTACATCATAATGAATTTTTATTTAGTGTCTATACTGTCCACATTTGAAGCCTCATTTATTCAATATGTTTAAATTATAGGCGACTCTGGATCTCCAAAGGTGAATTAGTCATAGAAAAATCTTTAGCTTTGGAAAACTAGTATGTTGCTTCTCAGAACCATACTGACTGTGACAAGGTCGTATGTAGTATCTTAAGTTAACATTGATTAAAGTGTAAGACTTTTTTTCTATTGTGGTGTTTTCTATTTTCATTTGTATTTTTCTCTGTCTTAATGGAATGAACAAGTACTCATGCAGTTTATTTACGGCCTAAAATCAAAATTTAATGTTAAGTATTTTTAGACTAAACTTGAAACTAAGTTTGTTTTTTAAACTTTTGGTGAGATTTCCTCTGGTGTTCATTTCAGAGCTAGTCCAGCCTTTGAGGGTATTCTAGATAGAACTAGAAATCTTTAAATTTCTTCATTTTAAAATATCTTCCAGTATAGAGAATCTGTATGGTAAAGATGTATTTCTTTATAGGAATTAGCTCCTCAAGTACTTTGGGTGGTGGAGGGGGGCAGATTAACAGGACTTCTTAAAGAGTTTTATTTTAGCATTCAGAAAGAACTCAAGCAGGCAAAATTTGGATGATACTTTAGTTTGAAGTTCGTGGTTCCTCACAGTCCTTTTCCCCGTGACCAACTGCACGGCAAACCAGGGAGAGTCATTATTCCACCCGCGAGTCCCTCCTGTAAGGACGCGCCCACGCCGGCGTGAGTCAGAGCCGAGCCCAGCGAGCGCCGCAGGGTAGGAAGGAGAACAGCGGGCAGTTTACCAGGCCCAGGGAGCCATGAAGGTTTGTAGGCGAAATTTGATCCATAGTTTAAATGTGAGGAAGATGAGGGGCCCCCTGGTTGCTCCAGCCGGTCGAGATCCAGACCCCGGCGTGCCGGCGGCTGTTCAGTCTGCGGTTTCACAGGAGCCGAGCGTAGTCGGGCAGAGAGGGGGGCAGTGGATTAGGTGGGACGTTAATACTGGTGCAGAGAAGCTCTGACAGTTATAGATGTGATCGTTGTCATGCCGATGACATTTCTGGAATTTTATCATTGAAAAAGTCTCATGCCTTTATTTGAAAGCAAATAGTAATGATTATCTGGGAAAACTGAGTTACATTATGCTTAAAGTTTCATCTTTAAGAAGGCCTCTGGCCACATTATACAGATGATTTACTTATAAAATGGAATTCTCGTTTCTTGTCCTGTGTATGTCAATATGAAAAGCCTAATTAACAGAATAAAAGGCATCAAAGCTTCTTTAATTAAAGTAAAACTTAAAGAATTATTGAATGGTATTTACCATTCAAGAAGCCCCTCATTCTGAGGTGGGCTTTTTTCCCAGAGAACTTAAAATCTGCTGGGAACGGCCACTTCAGTTTAAAGAAACCACTAACAGCCACTACAAGATGGTACTATATTTCTAAGTTATGAGTTTGCAGGCATTAAAAACTAATTTATTTCTCCTGATTATTGAGTTTATTGTAGAACTCTACGTTTAAGCGTTCCGTAGGTGCTGTAGCTTTGATTAAGCAGAGCTTTTTTCAGAGATCTGGTAGCGCCCAGCCCGGCACCTTTTACTCTGAATGTGAAGTGTGTGCCTCCGTGTCACAGAGCCACAGCCTCCCCAGGGACACTGAGCACGGAGCCTTGTCAGAGCAGCTCGGCAGTGACAGCAGGAGCAGAGCAAGGAGCTTATCAGGCAGCCTCGGCCACCAACAGATTTGACTCCCGGAGCTCTTTTGAGGGAAAACCTGGTAAAATGTCAAGGTGTCTAACTGACCTCGCCTTTGTAATCTGTTGTATAAATCTTAGGAAAGATCTGGGAAAAAACTCAGAACCATTTATAAGTTAAAAGGTTAAGTGGTGCCAGAGCTGCCCCTGGAGCAGGCGTGGCCCGGCATGGCCTGCCGTGGCGGCTCTGCGGGCTCAGGGCCTCCTCCAGGACACCAGAGGGTGGAGCATGGTCCCACTCACAGCCGTGGAGTGACAGCCGGTGTTGGTCTGGGGTTTTAGTCTAATTAAAATGATGCAATGATGCAATGTAGAACTTTTTTAAATGGTAAAATCAAACCGCTCTTCTTTATATTGTTTTTGAGTGGGTTGTCATGGAAACAGAACGGAAAGAAATGGTGAGGTTTTTTCCAGATTTCTGCTCATTGCAGGTCTTCCCAAAATAGTAACTTTACCAGATGAGCAAAGAACTAAAATGTCCTAAACCCCTGGCTAAGGGGCCCACGTTGAGGACCTCGACCCCGAGTGGGTGCGGTGTTCAGGGTCTTTGCTGCCCCGTGTGGACCGTGTCACCGCGTGCATAGCAAGTCTGTTCAGGCACATGCGAGGGAAGAATAAACATTAATGGCTGGTTTTGCATCCACGAAGTCTCATAAACTGCAGTCGTGTAGCCTCAGCTGTCACGAGAGAGGCACACTGAGAACCGCACTGCAGGCTTCATGCCAGCACACGGCCTGTTCTCGGTCAGTCAGCCGGGAGCCAGAGATGAGTGTGACCAGGAGAAATTTCCAGATGATCCTCTAACTTCATTGCCATGTAGTTTCTTCTTGGCGCCAGTATTCACACAGGTTGAACTGACTCACTGGGATTTCACCCCTCTTCTTACCTCACGTTGGCAGAAATGCCAGTGAGCCAGAATGTGCAGGGAGCGACCTGGGCAGAGGCAGGAGGAGGGCAGGGGACGGCGGCCTGCGCGGGCCACACGTTGCGCAGTCAGACCTTGACTCGAGAGCTGGCGGCCACTGGCCACTCGAGGCAGCAGCACGTGCTCCAGCCCCCGAGCACACGTGTGTGCTGGGTGGAAGTCCGGCGCGGGTGTGCCCGGTGTGTGGAGCGGGGAGAGACGTCTCCGCCTCTGGGACGAGCGCGTCCCGTGTCGGGAGAGCAGTGGGGCCGGGCGGGGTCCGCGCGGCACCCACCGCGGAGCAGCCTGCGCTGGCGGGGGTGGGGAGGGCCCGCCGCCGGACTGCGGAGCTGAAGCACCACGTCCCTTCTGCCCAGGTCCCGCTCCAGGTCCCCTCGGAGGAGAGCCCACTCCCCCGAGAGACGGAGGGAAGAAAGAAGCGTCCCCACCGCCTACCGTGTGAGCAGCAGCCCCGGGGCCAGCCGGAAACGCACCCGCTCCAGGTAGGCTGGGGTGCCCCGGGCCGTGGCAGGAAGGGGGGGCGAAGCTTTGGTGGGAGCAGGGCGTCGCTGGGGCAGCCACAGGAAGCCTCGCTCTCCCCAGCGGCTGGGCGGGAGTGGCCCTCGCGACCTCTCTGCTGGGAAGTGTCGCCACCGCCCGCCCCGTCCCGACAGTCCCCTGGATTGATCCGACCTGACCTTTCTCTTGAAGCAGAAAAGTCAGCAAAGGAGCCGCAAAGCTGAGGGCTGAGAGCAGACCTCCCGTGAGCAGACCTCCCGCGCAGACTCGCTCTGGGCCTTAGTAACCCCCACTGAGCGCGCATGACGACTCCAGCACAGATAAAAATCAAAGTCCATGTCGGGATTCATTCCTTAAGCAAGTAACTTAACACCCAGAATGCATCATCACCTTCGGTATATATGCAAAGGGCATGCTCTAAAATTAATTCCGTATAGCAAAAGATCTCTCTCAGCAGAAGAGTTCTTGCTTTGCCCTCAAATTAACCTTTGCATTAAAGGAGCGATCTTGGGCGCAGACGGTGACTGCAGTAGGAATGAGCGGTGCCCCTCGGCCGACCGCCAGCCTCAGACCTGAGAGCTCGTGCGATCTCCTGACATTTTCACTGGGGCTGTGCGAGTCACACAGAGCTAAGGCTGGAGTTCGCTGCAGTCCCGAGCTGCCTCGGCCAAGTAGGTGGGATTAAACCTGCAGCCTGACTGCAGAGTTGTAAACTGGGGTTGCTGGGGAGGCCCTCCGTCGAGGTCAACCCAGGGTGTGTTTCTCAGCCACCGAGTTGTGTCACCACGCGGTCAGACACACCCTCCCTCCTCCCGTCTCCGCGCAGGAGCGAGGCTCAGTGCAGTGGCCTGTCAAGTCGTCACTTTAACCCAAAACATCCCCAGACCAGGGCAAAGTGCCCACCGCCCAGATTCAAAGGGTTATTTCTGCAGACTGATCGCTGCCTGCTGCTTTCACTGACTTCTTCATTTTGAAAATTTTTTTAATTTACAGGAAAGTTTTTAAAACAGGCACCGTAGTGTGTGCCTTTAGTCCCAGATGCTCAGGAGGCCGAGGCGGGAAGATCAGTTCAGTCTGGGAGTTCAAGACTGCAGTGAGCCGTGATCGCGCCTGTGACTAGCCACTGCTCTCCAGCCTGGGCAGCACAGCGAGACCCCGTCTCTACAAACATTTTTTTTTTAAGTTAGCCAGGTGTGCTGCTGCACACCTGTCGTCCCAGCTACTCGGGAGGCTGAGGCGGGAGGATCGCTTGAGCCAGGCATCCAAGGCCGCCATGACCTGTGATTGCGCCACTGCACTGCAGCCTGCTCAACGTGGCGGGACCTCGTCTCAAAGGGAAGGAGCAGGCGAGCCTCCGCCTTTGCAGTGTGTTTGTCGGACGGAAGCCGGTGTTGATGCCAAAAAGACAAACGACCCAATTAAAAAGGGGACAGAGGACTCAAAGAGACTTCACAGAAGAATGTATTTAAATAGCCAGTAAGCACACGAAAGATGTTTGACGTCATGAGTCATCAATCAGGAACATGTAGATTAAAACCACAGCGAGACACTAGACGCTGACCAGACGCCGGAGACAAAGACGGCACCAGGGGCAGGGACCTGGGCGGCGGGACCCCGCCGGCGAGGGGTGCCAGGTGCGGACAGCGGTGTGACGGAGTTAACAGACACCTACTCCAGGCCGCAGCTGTCCTAGCCCTGCTATTCACTCTTACAAAGGAAACATTTAGCCACAAAAACAACTTGGAAACAACCCAGGTGTCTTTTTTTTAAGATACGGGCTCTGTCTCTGCCGCCCGGCTGGAGTACAGTGGAGCGATCACGGCGGGTCACGGCTCGCTGAGCCTCACCCTTCTGGGCTCGAGGGGTCCTCCTGCCTCAGCCTCCCCAGCAGCTGGGCCGACAGGCACCGCCACCGTGCCCGGCCCCAAGTGTCAGTTGACAGGAGAAAGAATAAACGGGCTGGAGACGGCTGCTGTGCGGTGCTGCCTGTCGGCACGGAGAAGCGGTGCCCGGCGTGGACCCGTGTGCATGTGTGGGGGGCTTGGGCTCACTCTGGCGGTGGGGAGGGGACACGGACTGGCCGGCAGCGGCATTAGGGACCGTGGGGGACCCCGTGTGCTCCTGACAGGGGTGGGGTCTGTGTCTCACCAGGTGAACACTTGCCAGACTCAGCCAGTCACCCTGAAGACTGGTTCACATCGTGTAAAGGGCACCTCGGTTTTTAGAAAAAATAGATTACTTAATTCCTTCAGCAAACGCTTAGAAAGTTTTGTCCGTCATTTTGAACATGTGTCACGTGCTACTAAATATTTTGCTTACGTGCGTCTTCCTTTGACGTCCTAGCGTGTTTATAGACATACACGTGGCACACAGCCTTTGCAGTTTAGAAAATAGCCCTCTTGTATGCGGTTTCTGCGCCTGTGTGTCTGACACCAAGAGCAGCATCTCCATTGGTGACCACATTTCCTCCTTGCCGGGCTTCCAGAAGACGCTGGGTCGCCTGCCTGCAGCCCCAGCTCACAAGGGACACCACCTCTGGCCGCTGGGTTTATGTGGCTAAACTGTCCCCGCCTCGGCAGGTTCCTCCTTGCTGTCAACAAAGCAGAGCCGGAAAGCCCCGGCCTGTGGCGCTGGGCACCAGATTGTCTTACTGGCACCAGCACAGTCACTTTTACCCAGAACAGCACCAGGGAACCCAGACGAAATGCCGAGCTCTCCTCAGCCTCTCGGGCTGTCCTCACCAGAGGGTGACAGGGCCCCGGTACTCTGGGCCGGGCTGTCGGTGCCCCTGGGTTCTTAAGCACCTCCGGAGCCGGCGCTGGCGGTGGGCGTGGGCAGGGCCGCTCGGGGTCGCCCTGCAGACAGCACAGCCCTGGTCATCGGCAGCAGCATTTCAGGTCACAGGGAAGGCACGAGAATCCATGCAGTCACACGGCCCTGATAAGGGCGGGGCCTGGAGTATGTGGCAGGTGGCCAGGCCCTGGGGTGTCTCCCTGGAGGACAGAGTGGGGGGCCAGGTTCTTGCCGGGCTGACTCCTGTGGGAGCCCAGACACGGGGGGGCCGTGCAAACAGGGGACCCGGGAGAGGTGCGGAGCGTGGCAGGCTGAGCAGCTGGGACACCCTTTGGTCGAGAGGGTGCAGAAGCCAGGGAGGCAGTCGGCAGCGCCAGCCGTGCTGCGGCTCACACCCCTGCCCCAGCGGTTCCACTCGGAGGGACTGAGGGGCTGCCCTGGAGCCTGGCCGGCAGGACTGCGGGGGTGGGGCTCTGTCTGCAGGGCACAGGGTCTTCACCAAGGACCCCCTTTTTATTGCCTGGCTGGGGGTGGTCAGGGCGCGGGTGTGGAAATGGAGCCCAGGAGTCGCCGTGTCCTGCAGGAGGGAAGGGGGCGCTGCGGCAGGTGCAGGGGGTGGCCTGGCCTGCGGGGCCGTGTTGGAAGCGCTGCCGTGTGGGGCCACCACACGGTGCCCTGTGCTCACGGAGCTCACGGAGCTCGGCTGCCTGGAGGGCCTTTGCCGGGGCCCGAGGGCCTGCCCAGCCGCACCAGCCAGACCGAGGCCGGCAGGGGACACGGGAAGCCGGGCACGGGGGCTCATGCCGCTCGGGAGGCTGAGGCGGGAGGATGCCGGAGCCCCGCAGTCGGGCTGCAGTGAGCAGTGGTCGCCCCACGGCACTCCAGCCCGGGCGACAGGGACCGGCCTCTGGAAATAGTAGGCACACAGAACTTGGGTGTGTGATCCTGGACTTTATATTTCCCACGTCCTTTCGGAAGTTCTCATTGAGGCAGCATAAATGAAAAACCAATATAAACTGCTCTTGGTTGCTTATCTTAGGTATTTTAAATGCAAATAAAATGCTGATTATATTTTAAATGCCACAGGCATCTTACTGAAGGCCCAAAACAGGGACAGAGGGTCCTCCTACAGAGACCATGGCTGTCTTCTTTTCACTTCAGGTGGCTTTTGTTAAACCCATGGATGGTTTTGCTAAGTCCGTCCCTTGTGCGGTGCATAAAACATGCACAGCTTTCAGCGGAATGAACGTGCTGGAAGGGAAAGGTT
Organism: Varecia variegata; assembly: GCA_028533085.1. Lineage (NCBI taxonomy): Eukaryota > Metazoa > Chordata > Mammalia > Primates > Lemuridae > Varecia > Varecia variegata. The sequence goes on from CM052452.1 coordinate 948,563, forward strand.
CAGGCGCCCGTGGTCCCCGAAGACACGTCTGCAAAGCTGGATCAGACCCCAGCTCCTGCCCTGCGTTCTGTGCCTGTACCCAACCGGCATTTCACTCACAGACGCTTTCCTTTCAGAAGTCCCCACGAGAGGAAGAAGAAGAGGCGGTCCCGGTCTCGGCCCAAGTCCAAGGCCAGGTCCCAGTCGGTGTCCCCGAGCAGGCAGGCAGCACCCCGGCCTGCGGCCCCCGCGGCCCACTCGGCCAGCGTCTCTCCCGTGGAGAGCCGGGGCTCCAGCCAGGAGGGTTCCAGGTGAGCCCGGCCGTTCCCGGGGGCAGGGTGGTCCCCACGAGGCCTGAGCTCGCGTCCCGACCTTGATGTGAGCGTGGGGATGGGGGGTCCTCGGACCCAGGGCCTCACGGGGACCCTGCGCGGCAGCCTGCGAGGACAGGAGGCTCCCTCGTTCCTCCTGGGCGCGGTGGGTGGGAGCGTGGCCCAGCCGCAGCCCCCGCGCTGTGGTCCTAAGGGACTGGGAGGTCCAGGCACTGGGGCTCCGCAGTGACCGGGGACCCACAACTCCTGTCAACACGTCACCAAGCCCCAAGGGCTGAGGCCAAACCAGCCTCCCAGTGGTATCAGAGTCCAGGCTGTCACGGGCTGTGAGCCAGGCAGCGTCCCGGACCTTGGTGGCTCTTGGTTGCCGCAGCCCTCGGTTGTCAGGAGGCTCTTCCCGCCCAAGTCCCATTTGCCGAGACCAAAATCAGGCACCTGCGCCCCGTCCTCCCTCACCCCGTCCTCCCACACCCTGCGCCCCGTCCTCCCTCGCCCCGCACCCCGTCCTCCCTCGCCCCGGGCCCCGTCCTCCCTCGCCCCGCGCCCCGTCCTCCCTCGCCCTGCGCCCCGTCCTCCCTCGCCCTGCACCCCGTCCTCCCGCGCCCTTCCAGTGAGAGCAGCAGGTGTGTCCAGACTCGGGAGTGAGGGGACTGTCCCATCTGGGGGCAGAGACCGCAGCGCGTGGGGTGGGTCGGGGTCCACGGTGGCGTCTCTGGCGTTAGGATGCCAGTGCGGGGAGGCGGCCGCCTGTGAAACGTCGCAGAGGCGGGCGGGCTCTGGGAACGGCTCATCTTCCCGAGACGTCTCTCCTCTCTTCCATCTCCTGGTTTTCCTCGTGTTTCATGCAGTGTTTATATAAAAGTACATTTTGAATTAGGTTGCATTTCATAGAATATTTCAGATGTGTTCACGTGTTTATTTTTACTGTGAAGATACTGGAAACATAAACGGTCTCTCTTGGCTCTGGGAGGGTGAGGAGCTCACGAGTCAGCCTCGCTCTCGCTCTCTCGCCCTAGGGGCGTTTCTCAGGAAAAAGACGCTCAGATCTCCTCGGCGATCGTCTCCTCCGTGCAGAGCAAAATCACTCAGGTAAGCGCGACCGTCTCCCGCCTTCCCGTCCTGCTTCCGCCCGCTGCCGCGTTCCCTGTCCCTGGTTTCACGGACTCCGACACGGTGCTGGGCCCTCGCCGAGGCCGGTGACCACATGGCGATAAGTGTGCGGCCGGGCCGGGGCCCTCGCCGAGGCCGGTGACCACACGGCGATGCGTGTGCGGCCGGGCCGGGGCCCTCGCCGAGGCCGGTGACCACACGGCGATGCGTGTGCGGCCGGGCCGGGAGCCTGGAAGGAGCTCGCGAGGCGCGGCCTCCGTGAGCCCTGGCCTGGGCGTGTTCGCAGCAGCCGCCTTCCGTTGGTGTCACAAACGCTGTCCTTTGTGCCATGGCGTTGCCATGGTGCCGCCAGGCGGGGTCTGGGGTCCCGAGTCCTAGCAGGAAGCTCACGGGCCCCCTCCGTGTCTGCCTGGCACAGGATCTCATGGCCAAAGTCAGGGCAATGCTCGCAGCCTCCAAAAACCTGCAGACCAGTGCCTCCTGAGACACCGCGCTGGCCCGGCCGCACACCGGGCCGGGGATCACAGAGCAGAGCGCCCTCCGGAGCTGCCACCCTGGGACTCCCGCGGACAGTCGGGGGCTTTTGTAAATTAATTTTTGATGACATTTTCAGTTTAAGATTTTTGACCAGCAGTCTCTTACCTGTATATTTGTAAATAATATCATGTTTCTGTGAAAATGTATTATCAAATAAAATGGGAGGAAAACACCTTTTCTAGCTAGAGCTGTGGGCCAGTTTCTTCTTTCCTTCTCTGGCCTGTGGGTTTGCCTTGGCCACGTGAGCTGCGGGCACAGCCCGTCTGGGCCTCTGACAGCAGCCTCTGCACACGCCGTGGGCGCAGACGGCCTCCCTGCCACTGTCAGCCCTGTGGGCGCCTGTCCCCGCACCCCTGTCCCCGGGAGCAGAGGGCGCAGACGGCCTCCCTGCCACTGTCAGCCCTGTGGGCGCCTGTCCCCGCGCCCCTGTCCCCGGGAGCAGAGGGCGCAGACGGCCTCCCTGCCACTGTCGGCCCTGTGGGCGCCTGTCCCCACACCCCTGTCCCCGCACCCCTGTCCCCGGGAGCAGAGGGCGCAGACGGCCTCCCTGCCACTGTCAGCCCTGTGGGCACCTGTCCCCGCGCCCCTGTCCCCAGGAGCAGAGGGCGCAGATGGCCTCCCTGCCACTGTCAGCCCTGTGGGCACCTGTCCCCGCACCCCTGTCCCCGCGAGCAGAGGGCGCAGATGGCTCTGTGGGTGCCCTGGGGGCCTGCCCCCTCCCCTGCCCCGGCCTGGTGCCAGCGCCGTCCTCAGGGCCCCCAGACCCCGGTGCCGAGCGGTGCCTGTGGCTGGAGCCCCGCGCAGCTTGCTCCCTGGTCACTTTCCTGGTGTCCACGCGCTTCGGACTCCCCCGCGGGTCCAGCCGCGCCCACGCAGATGCAGAGTTCTGTGTCCCCCAGGACTCGGCCCCGGCAGCCTTTCCCCGTGCACAGGGCTCACTGCTGGGCCTGACGCCAAGATTAGGGACCTGCTGGCTTGTCCGTGCTGTGACGTTGAGTAAAGCTCTGTCCCCGCAGAAACTTCTCCGTCGTCTACTGAAGTCCCTTCTGGGCCAGTTTCCAGATTCCTTCGTCAGTTCTGCCGATTCACCAAAACCCAGAGGTGGAATTTGTGTTTTCCCCTCACAGAGTGCAGTGTGCCCAGCCCTCCCGGGCCGTGGCACCTGCACCGCGGACCCCACTCGCCCTCCGAGGCTGGTGGGGCCGGCAGGAGGCCAGGCAGGGGCCCTGGGGGGTGGGGGCCGCGCACAGGTACAGGCCCCGGCCGTCCCCAGCCAGAGCTGCCTCACGTGCCCGGCGGGCAGAGCGAGAAGCACACACCGCGCACTCCTGGCTCCTCTCACGCAAGCGGGGCCCTCTTTCCAGCGTCCTGCGCTTTCTCTGATGTCTGATTCCGAGACGGCGTCCTCTGTCCAGGGGCCGTGACCGTCCGCCCGGCAAGTGCTCCTCATGCCTCCCTGCGACTCCATTCGCTGGTGCCCGGTGGCTGCTCCTTAATTTGTGTGGCCTCTGCTGCCACAGCAGCGCCACGGTGGACGTCCTGGTGCGAGCGCCGTCTGTGCCACGTGCCGCAGGCTGCAGGGCAGGTCCCCGGAGCGGCAGGTCCGCGGTGAGAAGGTTGCCACGCGGCAGTCGCCCTCCAGCAAGGCCCCGGCCCCCAGCTGCGTCCTTCGTGCCCTCCCCGGCAGGGTCCCCGCCTCGAGAGGGGGACAGCCCGCCGGACACTCCGCTGCTCCGGTCTCCAAAACTGCCGTGTGTGGCGGCCACAGCGTCCCAAGGAGATGGATGCGGTGGTGTCGCACACACACGGCACACGCGTGCATTCCGTGATTTAGAACACTGGGAAGTCAGGCCGTGCCCTGTGTGTCCGATGTGTGTTACGTGTGATACAGCCCTAGTTCCTTCTTGCCGTTGAAGACCGTGTGCTTTAAACCGGGAATCCCGCACTTGGGCAATTGACCAGAGTTTCACGGCTGCCCCCTCGCCCGTGTGGGTGCAGCCCACCCTCCCAGGGCCTGGCTGTTCCGTGTGGGACGTGGGGACAGCTTCCCGCTCTCGCTGCAGGGACACTGCTGACATATCAGAGTCCTTCCCCTTTAAAAAGACCCGGTGGATGTGCAGTCGTTGTACTGGGTCATTCTAAGGCTCTTACAATGTGGTAATAAAACTGTTCTCTAAGAATATTTGCACCTGTTTTTTGCAGAACTATCCATTTTGTCAGCAGTCGTTAGCTGTGGTGTCTCTGTGGTGCCCGGGGTGGTGTGTGGCTGGGATCAGTCTCCTTCGCTCTGGCTGTGACCGTGTCTGGATGCCGGCCGGGAGGGCCCCGCTGCTGCACCAGTTCCCAGAACGAGACGGGGTCACGGGCTGCAGACAAGAGGGGGGCAAAGGGAAAGAAAAATGATCGGGGACAGCTGGGCAGAAGACCGAGGTGTTGCCGAGAAAATTGGAAACTTCAACCTCAGGGCGAACTTCAGCAGTTTCACCAAGATTTGGGGTTTTATTTGCTTTGAATAAGTGGTTCATTCACATGTGAGTCCTTCAGAGTTCCTTTTCACAATATAAGCAAATAGGAAAATAAATTCTCCCTTCTCTGCCCCCCCTCCATACACATCTTTACGCAGAGCAAACGCTGTGTCGTGTGCCTGCGTCGTCTGCTTTTGCCGCTACTGTGCGTCCTGCAGTTATTTCCTTATGTGCACATAAAGAGCTTCCCTATTTTTTTAATGAACTTTTTAAAGAACAGTTTTAGGTTTATATAAAAATGACAAAGATGATACAAAAAGTTCTCATATACTGGCACCATTTCCCCTATATTAGCATCTTAATTAGGGCAGTACATTTATTACAATTAATGAACCAATATTGATTCATTACTATTTTTTTTTTTGAGATGGGGTCTCACTACATTGCCCAGGCTAGAGCGAAGTGGCACAATCTTAGCTCACGGCAGCCTCAGACTCCAAGGGATCCTCCTGCCTCAGCCTCCCGGGTAGCTGGGACTACAGGTGCTGGTACCACCACTCCTGGCTAATTTTTCTTTTTAGAGACAGCGTCTCACTGTTGCTCCGGCTGATCTGAAACTCGGTCTCAAGCGATCCTCCTGCCTCAACCTCCCAAAGTGCTAGGATTACAGGTGTGAGCCACCGCACCCAGCCTGGTTCGTGACTATTATTAACTAAAGTTCACAGTCTCTTCAAACTTCCTTTGTTTTTCTAATGTCCTTTTTCTGTCCTGGGATCCCGTCCAGGGTCCCACATTGCACTTAGTCATTCCGTCTCCTTAGGCTCCTCTGGGCTCGGGAAGTGCTTTCCTCTTTTTGTAGCTGTCTAATATCCCATGTTATAAATGAACCCCTGCTGATGAACCAGTCCTCTTCTGGGAGACATTTGGGGTGTCTCTGAGCTTGCTACTATAAGATTTGCCGGGCCGGGCGCGGTGGCTCACGCCTGTAATCCTAGCACTCTGGGAGGCTGAGGCGGGCAGATCGTTTGAGCTCAGGAGTTCGAAAGCTGCCTGAGCAAGAGCGAGACCCCATCTCTACTAAAAATAGAAAGAAATTAGCTGGACAACTAAAAATATATAGAAAAAATTAGCCAGGCATGGTGGCACATACCTATAGTCCCAGCTACTCGGGAGACTGAGGCAGGAGGATTGCTTGAGCCCAGGAGTTTGAGGTTCCTGTGAGCTAGGCTGACACCACGGCACTCACTCTAGCCCGGGCAACAAAGTGGGATTCTGCCTCAAAAATAAAAAGAAAAAAGAAAAAAGGTTTGTTGTAAAAACCCTGTACCTAAGTTACTTCTCATATCTGCATAAGCATCTTTCTCATAAAACAGGGCTTAGCAAGCTTTTAGCAAAGGCCTGCTAGTAAATATTCTAGGATTTGCAGACTGCTAAGTTTCTGGAGCAATTATTCAACTCTGCCTTTGGGCATCAAAGCAGCCGGAGACGGATATAATTGGATGGACGTGGCCATGTTCCAATAAAGCTTTATGGACACTGAAATTTGAATTTCATATAATTTTTACATAACACAAAATATGCTCTCTTTTTATTAACAAAATTTATTTTGTAATTTAAAATGTGAAAACTAGAAGCAGTTCCCAGTGTTTCTGGGCTGCAGTCCTCCACCGGCACCCACATTTTTTTTAAAAATATAGAAACCATTTGGCCCACGGGCCGGGGGAAATCTGCACGGGCCATTTGCCACCCCCAGGCAGAAAGTCTCAGCTGGGGGCTGTATTCGTGCCCGTGAGGATGCAGCCAGGCCTCCCTCCGTGGAGATTAAAAAAACCAACGGGGGCACGAGGGCCTCTTCAACACGGTCTCACCATAGCATGTTTTATGCGTGAACTTGAGCATCTTCTCATATGTTTGAGAGACATTTGTACCTGAATAGCCAAAGCAATCTGGAAGAAGGAGACTGAAGTTAGAGGACTCACAAGTCACAATTTGAAAATTACTACAAAGCACAGTGTTCAGGACCGTGTGGCACTGGCGTGAGGCCAGACGCAGGTCGACGGGCTGGAGCTGAGGTCCAGGTTTCTGACAGGAGTGCCGAGACAATGCAATGGAGAAAAGGATTTCGTTTCACAAATGGTGCTGGGGGAACTGGATACTCACGTGCAGAAGAATGAAGCCGGACCCCTACCTCACGCCATATACAACAGTAAACTCCATCTGGATCAGAGACCTAAACATAAGAGCTAAAACCATAAAATGATTAGACGAGCTAAAACTCAAAAGTGTATCTTGAGGCCAGGCGTGGTGGCTCACGCCTGTAATCCTAGCACTCTGGGAGGTCAAGGCAGGAGGATCGCTTCAGGCCAGGAGTTCCAGATCAGCCTGGGCAATATCAAGGCTTCGTCTCTACAAAAAACTTTTTTTTTTTTTTTTTCCGAGACAGAGTCTCACTTTGTTGCCCGGGCTAGAGTGAGTGCCGTGGCGTCAGCCTAGCTCACAGCAACCTCAAACTCCTGGGCTTAAGTGATCCTACTGCCTCAGCCTCCCGAGTAGCTGGGACTACAGGCATGCGCCACCATGCCAGGCTAATTTTTTCTATATATATTTTTAGTTGGCCAGATAATTTCTTTCTATTTTTAGTAGAGACGGAGGTCTCACTCTTGCTCAGGCTGGTCTCGAACTCCTGAGCTCAAACGATCCGCCCGCCTCGGCCTCCCAAGTGCTAGGATTACAGGCATGAGCCACCACGCCCGGCCTTACAAAAAACTTCTTAAAAATTAGCCAGGTGTGGTGGTGCATGCGTGTAGTCCCAGCAACTCGGGAGGCTGAGGCAGGAGGATCACTTGAGCCCAGGAGTTAGAGGCTGCAGTGAGGTGCGATGAGGCCACTGCACTCCAGCCTGGGCAACAGAGCGAGACCCTGTCTCTAAAAAAAAAGAACTCCTCATGACTTTGGCTTAGGCAGTAACAGTGTCTTGGATGTGACTACAGAGGCACAAGCAACAGAAGAAAAAAGAGGCAAATTGGACTTGATGGAAATGTAAAACCTGTGCTCCAAAGGCAGCAGCCGGAGCGCGCAAAGACAACGCACAGAACGGCAGAGCAGCTGCAAACTGCGTGTCTGAGGAGGGGCCTGTGTCCAGCATTCCGCACAAGGACCTCTTAGCAACTCAAGAAGAAGAAAACAGCCCAACTTTTCAATGGGCAAAGGGTCTAGACAGACATTTCTCCAGAGACGACGTACAAGTGACCCATGAGCCCATGAAAAGATGCTCAGCATCATTAGTCATCACGGGTGCAAACAAACCCCCAGGGGGACCCCGCTGCACACCCACCAGGGTGGCCGCAACCAGAGACCTGTGGACAGGTGCGGCGCGAACTGGAGCCCTCCTACCCCCTACGTTGCCATCGGTGCTGCCGCCGCAGAAGACAGTCCGGCAGCTCCACGGAAGGCTAAACACAGTTACCTACCGTACAGCCGGGTCTTTCTACCCCTAGAGCTATGCCCAAGACCCCGCCGACGTGACCTGTGCAGAACAGGTAAATCCATAAGCACCAGTGACCACCTAGGGTTGGGGTGGGGACGTGGGGAGAGACTGCTCCTGGGCATGGGTCTTCGTGGGGTGATGAAAATGCCTAAGCAGATGGTGGTGATGGTCACACGACTCTGAACGCACTGAAGATATTTCACCGCATACTTTAAATGGTTGAATTGTACGGTGCATGAATTATATCTCAAAGCTATTATTAAATAAATACAAGTAACGATTTTAAGAGACATTTATATTAGCTCTTTGAACTATTTACATTTTATTTTTTATTGAATTGTTAGTCATTTGTTATTGATTTCAGAAGCTTTTTACATATGAAGGCTATTAGCTCTGTGTGACATGGGTCGCAGATGCCTTCCCTTGCTGCCTTTTTACCTTGGACTTGAATGCCGTAGTCGCCACCCCTCCCTGCCGTCTTCCATTGAGTCACGTCACACGTCTACACCTGCCCAACTCCTGAGGTGCTGAGATCGTCACTCCCCACTGAGAACTGGCTGCGCAGACCCCAGGCAGGTTGCTTTCATGTTTGGAGCCAGAAGTGGCCCTCGGGGTGGTTTGCGGTTCGGAAATGCTACTCGAGCCGGACAGAACCTTCTCGGGGTCCAAGCTGTGCGCGTCCCTGGGAACCTGAGACCGAAGCTTCCCCAGGTGGAAGGCAAGACAGGTGGGGAAGTGATCTGCCCCAGACTGACGTGTCAGGGGCTCCTGTTCCTCGCCTGGCCTCTTCCCGTCTCCATTTCCCCGTCTGTAGGGAGCTAATTGGAGACCCAGCGTCTGCCGGCGGCGTCCAGCCCCTGCGTCACTCAGATCTGCGGGGCTCCCGTTTTGACCGGAGACTTCCAGGCTGCATCGGTCAGAGTCTTGGTCGTGAGCAGCAGAAACCAGCTCTGGCTGATGTGGCAAAACCGGAAGTGTCGCAGGGCCGTGGGCAGTGCCCTGGAGTGAAGGGACGGCTGGGGACCCGGCAGCCCCGCAAAGTCCCCACAGTGGCAGTGACCCGTGGACCAGCATCCGAGCACCGGCGCAGCAAGTGAGACCCAGCCCTTCTCCACCTTCGCCCGACTCTGCTCGTTCAAGTCCAGGGACGTGGGCTTTCGCTGGGCACCGACGGCCACTCGTCCCTGGGCCGAGGCGTCGGGCACCCCGGCGTGTGCAGTGGGGACAGGCGAACCCCAGAGGGAGTCGCGGTGCTGTTACCGCAGGAGGGCGCGAGAAGGCGGGGCCCCGCAGAGCCCACGGCTCGACCACAATCCGTGCACACGAGGGCCGGTCTTCTCACGCCTGCCCGGCAGCGGGTGTCAGGATGCGGCTTCTCCCCAAGTGAAGAGTTGCCTTAATTACAAGTTCATTAACCATTCAGCAGGGGCAGCTTGGGGAAGCGTGAAAGTCAAATGTTGGAACAGAGGATTCAGAAGGATGACTTCTTGTTGCTTCGGATTTCAGCTCTGCAGAGCCGAGCCACCTCCGTGTCTTCCCCCGGACGGACCGGGCAGTGGGTCGCCGGACCACAGCGGAACCCAGGCTGGCGCGATGCCCTCACCTGCCTAGAAATGACCCACGTTTCTTTCTAAGTACCGCAGGCGCTGCTGGCTCTGAAACAACGTGCAACCCTGGAAACAAAGTTGCAACAGCAGATGCTTGGAGCACCAGGCCTGGACCTGCCTCTCCCACTGCCCCGCTCCCGCGAGGGCCCGGCCTTCGACTCTGCTCCGACAACGCTCGGTGCCCGCTCTCCACCCGCCTCCGCGCAGCACAGACGCTGAGCACATCCTCGCGCCAAGCGCTCTTCTGGGAGGACAGAGACGTAAACTAGGGCGGGCTGGAGCTCTCGGCGCAGTCCGGGAAGGGCGGGCAGCAGGGATTAGATGGAGCAGAGCACAGGGCGGGTCCCCAGGGGCGGGGAGGCGGCACCCCAGGGCTGGGGTGTTCAGCTGCGCGTAGCTACCGCTGGTTGATACAGAGATGACCAGGACAGGGAGAGACATCTGGGTAAAGGACACAGAACCGCAGCCGTGAAGGAGGATCGGTTCCGGGCTCCATGCCGCTGCCGGCTGCCCGACTGTAGTTAACAATAATACACGGTTTCAAACAACTGGAAGGAGGATACCGAATGTTCCCAACTCAGAACAATGACGACGAATGTTTGAGACGATGGCTATGCTGATTCCTGACGGGATCACTGTGCATTGCATGTATCGAAACTTCACTCTGCAGCCCGTAAATACATGCAGTTATTATAGTCAATTAAAAAATAAAAGTAAAAAAATGCGTATGGAAACGAGTACGCACAGCAGTTAACATGCACACACGCCTTGCTTTCAGCTGACCAGCGAGGCCTGAGGAGCAACACGCACGCCCGGGGCCGGAGCTTGGTCTGGGGAAAGTCGGAGTCACGACCGGGGGCCGTGAAGACAGGGGCTCTCGTGCAATAACGCCTGGTGACAGAACTGTCACAGAGGACTGCAGAAACCTGGACAGAGGCCATCGCTGCCTTGCACAGAAAACACCTCTGCAAGGACACCTGCGGGACAAGCAACCGCCTGCCCAACCGCACACTCTACTGTGGCTGGCGCATCTCCACGGCGATGCCCTAGTGCTGAATAAATATTGTGCTTTTAGGCCGGGCGCGGTGGCTCACGCCCGTAATCCTAGCACTCTGGGAGGCCAAGGTGGGAGGATCGCTCAAGGTCAGGAGTTCAAGACCAGCCTGAGCATCAGCGAGACCCCGTCTCTACTAAAAATAGAAAGAAATTATCTGGCCAACTAAAATATATATAGAAAAAAAAAAATTAGCCGGGCATGGTGGCGCATGCCTGTAGTCCCAGCTACCCGGGAGGCTGAGGCAGGAGGATTGCTTAAGCCCAGGAGTTTGAGGTTGCTGTGAGCTAGGCTGAAGCCACGGCACTCACTCTAGCCCGGGCAACAGAGTGAGACTCTGCCTCAAAAAAAAATAAATAAAAATAAATAAATAAAAATAAACATTCTAAACGGTGGACACCGGATGGCTAATTAAAAGCCGCTGGGGCAGCTGCTACCGTGTAGAACGCCGGTCCCAGCTCCCAACACTCTGACAGGATCATAGAAGCTTCTTTGCTCTCAGGAGATTAATAAGAAACAGAACGGGGTTGTTAAATATTAAGCCATGCCAAGTCTCCCGGGCTCCAGCTGGCTGCGTATCACAGCCTGCTCTCACGCACATTTTTAAACCGATGGACAAATCACACCAAGGAAGAGTCAGAGCTCCAGTGATCGTTATTCAAAGTCTCTTTTAAAAAACGCTGCAGCTATAGAACGAACATGTAGAACCTTCTAAGTTCTCTCTCCTTTCTTCTGCCTGCTTCTCTACTGGTGTTGAGACAAACTTCACTGCTTATGGCAGCAGCGAAGATTTCAAAAATTATAAGACATAAAAATGTGCCATTTATAAAAAAAGTTTTTTGTCTAATTTGGAGGTCATTTAAAGGTTATTTCAAAGTACAGATTTAGAAAGAGGCCAGGTGTGGTAGCTCACACCTATAACCCCAGCACTCTGGGAGGCCGAGGTGGGAGGATTGCTTGAGGTCAGGAATTCGAGACCAGCCTTAGCAAGAGCAAGACCCCATCTCTATGAAAAATAGAAAAAAAAAATTAGCCAGGCAACTAAAAACAGAAAAAAAAAATTAGCTGCATGTGGTAGCTTATGCCTGTAGTCCCAGCTTCTCAGGAGGCTGAGGCAGGAGGATGGCTTGAGCTCAGGAATTTGAGGCTGCAGTGAGCTGTGATGATGCCACTGCCCTCCAGCCTGGGCAACAGAGTCAAACCCTATCTCTAAAAAAAAAAAATTGAAAAAAAAAAGAATATACCTCTGATTTAGCAGAGATTTTAAATCACTAGGCTTACTTAGTAAATTATATTAGAGTCACTGTCAAATAATAAGTGATACCAGATATTTTAGTCATATTTATGTTATTAATATAAAAGTTCCAAAATTATATAAAACTCTTAAAAATCTGTTATCAGTCATCATTTTAGTTGTTATGTTAAATCTACTTTAAAGTTATATTTATACAAATATGCTATTAGTAATTCTAAAGATTATGTAACATTTATAATGCTCTTAGGGTCCTAATGTGACACCATCAGTCATGATTCTGGTTCTTGCCTTAAAATGCTATAGGTAATAAAAATAGCAATTTCCTTGTCAATTGTGAATTTTCATCAGATTTTTAACCATGACTATTCTAAGTTTTTGTCTTCTAGTTGTTTTTATTTTTCTCCAAAAACATTAGCAATTTGCTGCAGCCCAGAATTGCTTTTCATGGAAAAGATTCCAACAAACATTCCCAAACACATATTTCTAATATCTTTAAGATCAGTAGACTAAATAAAAATTTCCAGAACTCTTATGAAGAAACTGATGGGTTCATGAAACTGCTAATTACGATGCAGCAAAACAAAAATTAATTACATAAAAATAAATTACTAATAACAATAGTGGCCGTGTGACTTTCATTTAAAACATTGTTGTTTCTCTACTCAAACATTTTGCTTTTCAGATTAAAGGAAATTTTCTCTCTCTCTCTTTTTTTTCAGTAGTCCGGCCAATGTGTTTCAGCTTTAGTTCACAGGCAGGGAGCCTGCTCTCGGCCCACAGCTTTGTGCAGGAAGCCCCAGTGCCTTCTCCTAACAGGATAGGGTATGCGTTACCCTCCGCTTATTATTGTTATTTAAAGAGGCAGGATCTTGCTCTGTCTCCCAGGCTGGAGCAATCCTCCCACCCAGGCCTCCCGAGTAGCTGGGACCACTTATTTTTTGCAGAGATGGGGTCTCACTATGTTGCCCAGGCTGGTCTTGAAGTCCTGACCTCGAGCGATCCTCCCCCCTGGGCCTCCCAAGGTGCTGGGATGACAGGCGTGAGCCACGGGCCCAGCCTCCTCCTCTCACCACTGGAGATTTCTTTTCAGTCCCTAGTCCGTAGCTGCCTATGTATTCTTATATTTAAAAGAATCAATTTTCGTTCATTATTCTCACATATCAGACATGAGAAGGGGCGGTCTCTGCCCGCCTTCGCTCGGGACCCCCGGACAGGACACTCTGCATCCTCCCCTCGGCCGTCCTGGCAGCTCACAGGACAGGGAGGACTCGGGACTCCAGAGTCCGGAGGGGGTTAGACGACTTCGGCAATTACGCTCCTGGACAGGCCAGTCCCTTAAAACCGGGTTCCCCACAAGGAAAACAAAGTGACGCCATGAATTACAAGTGGCAGCGCGAGAGGGCGGAGCAGTGGGGGTTTCACACGCCACGGGAGGCCAAGCTGACCAGCCACAAGGCTCCACCACGGCACTTGCTAGCTGTGACACCGTGGGGGACACTTCTGCCATCCTGCTATCAACATGATAAACACCTAAGCGGGCCCAGGTGTGGGCACTTCCCGAATGTTCCCCGCGCATCTGGGCCTGCAGCCGGGCTCAGCTCTGCCCAGATCCGCGCGATTCCTCCGAACGCAGCACCGAGCCCACGAGTGCGCACGAGCCGCCCGGCCCCGGAGCAGCGTGTGCAGGACGGAGGTGTGGCCGGGGTCCTCCCTCCAGGACCTCGCCGGGTTGGCTCCGTCAGGGCGGCGGGAACACAGGCATCTGTGGTGTCATTTCGCGGAGCAGCGTGGTGGCAGCACAGGAGGCAGCATCGGAGGCTCGGTTTGTTTTCTCCCGGTGACGTCTGTACAGGGAAGCTTCCGTGGCCCTCGCTGAAGACGGCCACAGATCTTTAATGAGGCCCGTCCCTGGCAGCCCTCAGATGTGACTCGGCCTGGCCTCTGGCCACACAGCTGGTGTCGCCTCCGTTTCCTGCTGGATTCCAAAGGGTATTTCTCCGACTCACAGAAAGATGATGACTAATGTTTTGTACAAGGAGGTAAACCATGGAAACCGAGTCCATCTAATCCGGGATTGGGTTCCACATTGTTGCAGGTCTGTACCACGCGTAAATAATACGGAGGCCCCAACGTAACTGATGACATCTGAGAGCAGGTTTGAAAGAGCAAAGGGACATGAGCAGGAGCTGTTTTTAAAATTTATATGTCGGCCAGGTGCGGTGGCTCACGCCTGCAATCCTAGCGCTCTGGGAGGCCGAGGCAGGAGGATCACTCAAGGTCAGGAGTTCGAGACCAGCCTGAGCAAGAGCGAGACCCCGTCTCTACTAAAAATAGAAAGAAATTATATGGACAGCTAAGAACATATAGAAAAAATTAGCCAGGCATGGTGGCGCATGCCTGTAGTCCCAGCTACTCGGGAGGCTGAGGCAGGAGGATCCTTGAGCCCAGGAGTTTGAGGTTGCTGTGAGCGAGGCTGACGCCACAGCACTCTAGACCGGGCAACAGAGCGAGACTCAGTCTCCAAAAAAAAAAAAAAAAAGACAATATGTCAAGTCTCAGGGTTTCCCGAAGCCACCCAGCACTTCTGGTTGTTGGTGTAACTATTTTTCATCCTGTTTCTGCTTCCGGGGCAGTGCTCGTCCTGGCAGCTGCCCAGACCTGCTCTCGGCTCCCTCCTCCCACTGGACCCTCCCCCGCCCCTTTCTCTCCCACCCTATCTGCAGTTTGCACCGACGTGGCCAAGTGTGCTCTCGTAAACAAAGACGAAAGCATTTGATTTTCTTCCTACTTGAGTCTTCCAAAATTCGGAAACTATTCGTGAGTGTTCTTGTGACAATACAGCTATCTGCATAAGTCCAATTAAAATCTACTCTCTCCTTATGACAAGATACAACTGCAAACATTGGTTATCTTGGCAAGGCTTTGACCAAAACGTCATATTTGAAAATGTGCACGGAATGTTTCTGGCTTCAAGGGTTCTGGCCTTGCAGTGAGTAATAAAACTATCACTTCCTGGCAGGCCTGAAGCCTCAAGACGGTAAGTAAAATCTAAAATATGCCCTCGTTTGGCTTCCTACCTCAAGAGGTTTTTAAATCTGAGATTTCTGTGTGATCACTATAGAGAGAAATTTATGTTTCTAAAGAAAAGCTACAGCAGGCCTGTTCTTAGATTGTAGATCACACGTTGTTTTCAAGTTCTTGTTATCCGCTTGGAGACTGGACTAAATCCTAAATTCTTCTCGTTTCCTCCAACCCAACTTTCTTCCAGACGCTCTGTAAGCTGGAACTGGGTAAACTTTTAAGAACAAACCTCCTGTGTGATGTGTGGACAAAGTTCACTGTGCTGCCTCATGCCGCAGGAGCAATTTGAACCAAAAAAATAATGATTCTGTAGTGTTGGATTTATACAAAGTATAAAACAAATATCCTGGCCGGGCGCGGTGGCTCACGCCTGTAATCCCAGCTACCTGCAAGGCCGAGGCGGGAGGATCGGTTGAGCCCAGGACTTGGAGGCTGCAGTGAGCTACGATGACAGCACTGCACTCTAACCTGGGTGACAGAGCAAGAACCTGTCTCAAAAAACACACAACGTGCCGTAATAACAGCAGATGTTAGTGACAGAGGGAAGTGGGTGTAAGATACGTGGGAACTCGCAGCCATTGTGGAAACAGAATGGAAGTTCTTAAATAATTGAAGAATAGAACCACAGCAGGACTCAGAAATCCCCCTTCCAGGCACATGCGCACCCAGAGGGAATGAAACCAAAGGGGCAGAGAACCCGCGGTGCACACGCGAGGGACTGTGACTCGGCCGCACACGGGGGGACGTGGAGCGGGTGGCGCTAAGTGAAGTAAGCCCAACGCAGGAAAGCCGCAGGATCTCAGGTACATGTGGAATCTTTAAAACAAAAAAGTTAAGGCCGGGCGCGGTGGCTCATGCCTGTAATCCTAGCACTTTGGGAGGCCGAGGCGGGCGGATTGTTTGAGCTCAGGAGTTCGAGACCAGCCTGAGCAAGAGCGAGACCCCGTCTCTACTAAAAATAGAAAGAAATGATTTGGACAGCTAAAAATATATATATATATATAAAAAATTAGCCGGGCATGGTGGCGCATGCCTGTAGTCCCAGCTACCCGGGAGGCTGAGGCAGGAGGATCGCTTGAGCCCAGGAGTTTGAGGTTGCTGTGAGCGAGGCTGACGCCACGGCACTCACTCTAGCCCGGGCAAAAAGAGCGAGACTCTGTCTCAAA